>JAOWCC010001210.1:31448262-31994206 GCA_030867875.1 Actinernus sp. WN-2022
ACGCTGCCATTCTCCTGACTATCGGTATTGCATATGCGATTCGCAGCAGAGTCGGAGGCACGTTACCCCGGGAAACATGTTCTAAAAAATAGCTCAAACCGGTCATACAGCTGACTCACAGACCTAGTATGGGAGGTGGACGCTACTGGTAATGGGCTCCTGTCAAAACCTATTTCCTCTTATAACTTTAGTTTCTTTTATGCAAATCAAATGAACTTTTCGGTTTTGTGTTTAACTCGATGATATTATGGTTTTCCATCTTAAAAAGGATCATATGTTCTTATTCCTCAGTTTTGGCGCGAAATTCAGGCGTATGCCGTGACGTCACATTGTCAATCATCCACCTCCATCACAAAATATTATTCGTCTCTGGCTAAGTTTTATATCATTCTGAATTATTTACACCCTACTATGAAGCTTCCGGGAGGAAAATGACCCATTTTTGACCATCGTGCATATTCGTCATGGAAAATTTGGAAATTTGCGGAAAGTGTCGTATGGGAGACCAGAAGTTTAGTAACAAACAAACAATCAAATATTCTGCTTTACAAGGGTGCGCGCGTGTAATAATTATTATTGTTGATTTAATATAATCACTCACTGTGGAAATTGTGGCAATTTAGTATAAAGGCATACATACAAACTTTATTGAGTGTTCCCCGAGGGACCTTTCTACACACATTACAATATTAAAAATATATAAAAATGGTTATACCAATTCTAATATAATCTAAAGTCTAATTTAATGTACATTGTAATATAAATATTATAATATTCGAAAATTACCGCTGAATGCAAGGACTACAGACGCATGAACGCAGGGTTAGAGTGCTATCGATTTTTTTTTTCATTCTGAAGGCCCGTGAAACGGTAACTTATTCAAATTTAATTTTCGGCACAACCGATTAGCCATATGATCGTCCGCGGAAAATGACTGGAAACGACGTTCATCAGATGACTGAACCTAGTTCCCTTTACATCCGCATATCCGGTTTCTAAAAATAACTTGTGAGAGTAAGTTATCCCAAGGGCCTGAGCAGGAGACTCCCTCTCTGTCCTCTATTTTCTCTCGATTGTACTTGCTGCGTGTCTCTGAGTGTGGATATATGTCACTGTATATCTATTTTGTTCTTTGCATACTCACCTTCAACAGGTGCAGTCCTTTCAGTGTAGTATGACTCATGTAATAGCTATTTTATATCAAAGGACAGAAAAGAAAGGGGAACGGTAAGTTCTCTCGAACTTGGCTGAAGCGACGTAGTTTGGGGCAGAGGCGGAATCAACTTGATCTGCGCGCAAATCCTGCGAGGTTGAACTTTCCCAGCATGCAACACTCAATAAGACAAATGTTATACTTGCTAGGGAGAACTTAGTATAAAATTGTCAAGATCGTCCGAGAAAACTGATTATCTTAGTGAAAAGAACAAGATGGTTCTAAACGAAAAGAAGACCAAGGCGATGGTCATAGCGTCGTCGAGAAAGTGTCCATGTATTTAGATAAATCACGCTTCATTCTTGGAAAATAAAAATAATTTCCATGTGTTTTAAAAAGTGCTGAGTCAGCATATTTTACGACATCTAACCTTGATTATCTCTGAAAAATGCACGGTTATCTCAATTATTATTGATATTATTTGGGGGGGGGGGGGGGGGGGGGGGGGGGGTTGATAGCCCTATATGTGACCTAAACTGTCCCACTTGGTCATAAAAAGAAAAAAATATCCTTCTATTAGGGGCCTCAGTCCTTAAATTTAAAAAAAGACTGCTAATCTCCACAAAAGAAACCTCGGATTTTAATGAATGTGTACCACCGTGGTCTTGTATTCATATCATCTTCACTCCCGTGTACAGTATACAGCCCTACTGCATGATACTAATACATCAGTCAATTCCACAAATACCCATAAGCCCCCCTCCTCTACTCCCCGGGACAGTATGGTGGGGCATTGGACACTACCGAAAATAATTATGGGAAAGGGACTAGCCTAGTAGTTTCCCTCGTTGTTGTCTGTGTACTTGCAGCAAACATTCTAAATGCAAGCGTTTATTGACAAAAGCGAGGATCGACTTTGTGGCTGACTTGGCTTATCCAGCAATGCCAGCTGCAAACGTTTGTGGTATATCTAAAGGTATAACGTTCCCTTTACTTTATAAAGTCAAGCCCGACTCTTATTCGTTTCACTCTGATTAAAATCGATTCGTAGTCGTTCATTTATACGAATTCAAAATTCTTTCCATGCAGGAGAAGGTATATAGATATGCTCTGGGGTGGGGCATTTTTCTTACTTCTTTAGCTTTGGCTCCACCGTGGGCCATTTGAACACATTACTTGTCTCCACCTTGGGAAATTTGCAACAAAATTCAAAATCATGACTAATGCTCGGGAGTTGGCCTGGGAAGGGATGGGCATTGCTGGAATTGACTGGTACGTAAAAACCTACATTCGTCGATAAAAAAACAGTTCTGGAAATTCTCCACGGCTATTTGTTTGTATGGCCGGGATTTGATTTTCCAATAAATTTAAATTCTACATTTTCACATTGAACTACAGCCCTGCCATTCTCTCCATAGTGAGACCAAGACCCAATGATCACAGCCTCGATCGTATGTGAGATACCAGGGTCCAGACAAACCGGTTTGTCCAGGTTTATAGTAAACCCATAATATTTATCTGTCATCTCGCTATCCGTCGTAAACGTTGATGATGAATGGTAGAGCGTAGATGTAGAGTCTTTCTTCCCTCCTTTGTAAATGGTAAGGTCCACTGTGTACTGTGACCCACGACTGCCGAACAATCTTACACCAGTGAGGTGAACCTGACTACTGACGGTGAACGTGATGCAGTCCTGGGTTACCATCGTATAGGTTACCCCATGCATAAAAAGAAACATTTGGGAACCTTTTACACGAACCAGTCTTTGTAATACCGTCTCTATTCTTTGCATTAAATGTTTTGAGTGATTTTGGTTCTTCTCCGACTGATCCAAAATATGTAACTAATTCAGTTGACTTCCTTCGTGTCTAGAATTTCGGCTCGAAGAACAAATTCTGCAAATTGCTTCAGTGACATTAGTGGAAACCTTATCAGGTGAATCGCCTTTTCGCCGAGAACAGCTCTCTTTGATTTTCCATCTTCACTCAGTTCTTGTTCTTCAATTTTCTTACAAGCCCATCGATGTACGGCCTGGAATACCTCTACCTCTGTTATGCAGAGAGTGTCCCTCTCTAGAATGTCACAGAGTGTTTCTTGTGTGACAGTTAGAAACGGTTCAGATGTCACGGCTCGTTGGGTCTCACAATCAACAATCTTCCAACAGATTTCTTCCAGCTTTTCAGCTTCAAGTTTCGCGACCTGTGGTAGAACAGTGGAACACATCCTCTGGTCCCAGCTCTTGATCAAGATACTCTGTGAATTTCTTAACCAGTAAAGGAACAAAGTACTTCTTAGCGAGGTACAAAATCTCCATAACATGACTTCCGGTCAACTGCACTTCATCGTAGTACATGTATCGAAACAGTTCTAGTAATCCTTCAGCGGTACAGTCTGGTAGGTCGATAGTACGTCGAGTCTCGGCCAGTTCACTGTAGAACATGGCCTCGAATACAGGACTAACTGATAGCCAGTACGTATTATGGGCAGGAACGGTGACCGTGTCGCCTTTGGAGTTGAGAACCGAGAACTGTACATCACTGAACATGCTGTTGTTGTACATGTGACTGGTGACGTTCTTGATAGTATCGCGTACAGTTTGCCATTTGGTATCCATTTCTTAACTGTGTTGATGTTGAGAAGTGTTTGTATAAAGCAGGTTGATTCCGTGTTCTCAGGAAAGTGAAAACGCAAGATTCGTAGCCGAATTGCATTCTGGTATACGAGTTGGTTTGGTATACGACTCCCCACCCCTCCGACTGAATTTGTCAACATCAAGTCGTGGAAGGGTAGGTACCCAATTATCATCCAAGTGCCGCCCCCCTCCTCTCCCCTCGGGGGCGATGCTCTCTTACTGATAAATACAAACACGTGATTTATTGGGCACTGTGTAAGTGCAGAGTTGCCATAAAGCCATTATGGTGATAGCCGAGATGGCGCATTGTATCATGATTCCATGTTTGTTCAACCTAGCGAATTGGACACATGTGGATGATTGTATATATATATATACAGTCGTTGCCGTTAATGTTGTCCTAGACATATGCACATATGGATTTATAGCCTTTGTTCAGTTCGCACCTTTTACACAAAGAACGGTAATCATCCGAGAACGCGCCCTTTGTATTTGGTAAGAAAGAGCCACGGTGGTCCTAATGGTTAACGCTCTTGCTTACCAGTTCGAAGCCCCGAGTTCAAGTTTCAGTATCGGCATTTTTGTTACTGCGAAGATTTTTTTCATTTCTTTTTCCCCTTTTTTTTCTGACTGCATTCCCTTAAAAGGCTTTTATTTCAAACATGACAACAAGAACGGAGTTCTTTTTAACCTTTGAAATGCCGAGGACACCTATCATCCACATATATTTATTAAGGGATCTTCGAACATTTCTTTTGCAAAAGCTTCGACTGCCGCAGGAATGTAGTATTTTGATCATCGACATCGTCCATGGCGTAGCTTCAAAAGTTTGTTATCGTTTGTCAAACACTCATAAACCTTACGCCGAGTACACGGCTTTAATTCCATGTGAGTTCTTTTCCTTCACAAAGAAAAAAGCTTCGTCAACTTATGCAAGCATTACTATGGGTTTCAAAGAGAATTCTGGACAATTTCTGGACTACCGGATATTTTCAAACTGTCCGCTCCGTGTCTCGCGGCCGATGTTTTCGAAATCTCGAAAAAAAAAATGAGGGTCGCTCGCTCAGTCTGCCTAAGTTCAGAAAATCAGTACGAATGAAATTAATAACACTTGCTAAAATCGCTTCCTACTTCTAAACAATGATATATTACTTTGAATCAGTGGGTATCTAGTATTTTCAAAACTGTTTCTGGTATATACATGTAAGCCCGGCACAGTGTAAGAAAAACAAATTACGCTTTTTCAAACCCACAACCATCAACAGAATCGCTACACCGTTCTAAACGAAAATAGCGTAATTTGGGCGTACTCAGTCAGTGCTGGTATAATTATCTACTTCGAAAGTCTGGGAAAAGTTGAGACCGTTTCAGGTTGAAAATATTATTTTAGCTACATCGTCCGTTCTTATCCAATATAAAAAAAGAAAACATATGTAAACAAAAACAAAAAGACAAGGGGAAAAAATACGATGCCGATACTGAGACTTGAACTCGGGGCTTCGAACTGGTAAGCAAGAGCGTTAACCATTAGACCACCGTGCTCTTTGTGACCAAATACAAAGGGCGCGTTCACTGCTGATTACCGTTCTTTATGTAAAAGGTGCGAACTGAACAAGGCTATAAATCAATATGTGGATATGTCTAGGACAACATTAACGGCAACGACTGTATATATATATATATATATATATATATATATATATATATATATATATCTGTATACAGCCGTTTGCAAAAATTCTGATCCCCCCCATGAAAAATTATATACTTATATCGGTTGCATCATGGGTAACCCAAAAATGTGCTTTTCATACATTTTTCTAACAAAAAATATCAGGTAGGATTGAAAAATGTACGAGTTAAACATTTTTAGATCATATGGGCCCATCCGTTGAAGACAACAAGTTTTATTTTCAGTTTTAGTTGTACTAATTTATTCCATGCGTTTGCCATTGGGTCCGGTGGACCGAAACGCTGCTATGACTTCAAGGAACTCACTGTATTCTGAACTTTTAATTTCTCCACGTCGCACTAGCTAGGTTTACCCTATTCCCTGAATGAGGCTGAAGTAATCACTAAATTGATTTCAAACCTTGGAGCTAGGTTTAAGCGTATTATCAATGTGAAACACGTTCTATATTATGGTAGTTCGATGTGTGCGATTCTGCCAAACATTCAACCACAGGAAGCCCAAGCTCTGTTTATGTAAATTTAATTTATAAGGGTTTGCATGGGAATTTTTTAATCTGGCTTTTCGATAATATACTGTAATAAAGTGAATAAAACTTACCTGGTGTCTATGATCTGTGTTTTGGCTGTGTCTGTACGTAGTTTCAGCGAATTTGGGCGAATTTTGAATCCCTTACTCTTCATACTATAGAAGAAATGAAAGGTAGGAGACGAACTTCGAATCTCGGGTTCAAAGCCACTCACGTTTGGGTCGATTTCTTCACGAAAATCGCATCGATTTTACATTCTATCCCCATCAGCATACGCAGTGATAAATTTCCAGTCTATCTGTGCCAACCAAACGAAGATATCTGTATTTGCCGAGCTACAATCCACTATTGAGTCCGCAAAATCTCGCCATAAGCAGCCATCTATGCCCGTAACTCGCCAAAGTGGTGCCAACACAGGAAACCCGCATTTAGTTATTGGAAAGGAAAGAAAGATCAGAACCGAAGTTGTTTTAATCTGTTTAAATTATGGACCAGAATTAATGGTGTTGGTCTTGTGTAAAATAAATTTCTCCTGCGTGTTACATACATTTTACAATTGGTCGTCAGTTAAACTCACATTGAGACTTATTCATAAGTAAACCTATTATTTACTTTGGCCTCACTAGGTTGTAAATTTATTGGTATTCCCCGACAATCATTCAAAGATAATTTTTAGTAATAAAATAAATCAACTGATACACAGTTTGATTAAATCTTAACCTCTTTAAATAACTTAAAATTTATCTCGCATAGAGTTCTAACGTCGTTAACTGCAAGTTATGTCAGAATATAATTAAATATGCATCGCGACATCAAAACGAAAACCGCCCGCATTCAGTTCTGAATAAAATAAAATATGTTTGATCAATACTTCATATGCGAAATAATTACGTCGCAAAAAAAACGCAAAAGAAAACTGGTGTGTTCCCAGTGAAATTTTAGCTCTTTTGCAGACTTCACAACGGCAAACAATGTTTTAGCTGCGTTTGGCTTTGAAGTGTTGAATTTGGTTCAGTTTGTTTGGCAGAATTGCAAACGACTGGTGGAACTGCCATAAGATAAAAATAGAACGTGTTTCAAATTGATAATAAACTTAAACTTAGGCTCCAAGGTTTGAATGCAATTTAGTGAATACTTCAGCCTCATTTAGGGAAATAGAATAACCTAGCTAGTGCGACGTGGAGAAAGTAAAGTTCAGAATATAGTGAGTTCCTTGAAGTCATAGCAGCGTTTCGGTCGACCGGACCCAGTGGCAAACGCATGGAATAAATTAGTACAACTAAAACTGAAAATAGCACTTGTTTTCTTTAACTGATAGACCCATATGATCTAAAAATGTTTTATTCGTACATTTTCAGTCCTACCTGGTATATTTTTTGTTAGAAAAATTACTGAAAAGCACATTTTTGGATTACCCATGATGCAAACCTATATAAGTATATCATTTTCATGGGGGGGGGGGGGGGGGTCAGAATTTTTGCACGCGGCTGTATATATATATATACAGTCAATGCCAAAAAGGTTGTCCAGCAGAACATAATATAATACTATAATATCCATTGTTTTGGGCTATTCACTAGACCAAGACAATAGGCCAAAACAATGGATATTAAATTATTATATTTTGTTCTGCTGGACAACCTTTTTGGCATTGACTGTATATATATATATAATTATATATGGTTAGGTGTGGTGGCACTCAGGCCCTTATCGATTATTGTGCTAGCATTTATTTTGGCATACTTTTGCAAAACTTTTTTTCTCTCTCTTTGAGCACTGCAGCATTTCTCAATGGAAAAAGCTGGAAATTTGCGGATAGTTTCGTTATAACTAGATGGATTGGGGGCCACGCAAACCGGGTAAGCCCGGAAGTTTAGTAACAACCCGCAATCATTCTGCCTGCATTACTAGGGGCCGCGTGTAATAATTATTATAGTTGATAATTTATATAATCGCTCACTCTGGAAATTGTGGCAATTTAGTATTCATTTATTCATTCATTCATTCATTCATTTATTTATTTATTTATTTATTGACAAACTTCGCCACAAGTAGCACCATTATTATAGTCGTCGGATTGATTTAGGGTTCAGTTCTCCTTTAAGTGGGAAGGAGAACTGAACCCTAAAGCAATCCGACTACTATAAAACCTTGTATTCAAGAGAAATAACATAGCATGCCTCTGGATGGATCTGTGCGCCTGGTTGACTTTACAGGAATATATGGCTCGCATGAAACAACTAAAGATTTAAAAATTGCATGGTGTTTGTTGGATATACAACGCTTACATGTTTTATTTAGTAATGCAAAGTTTTGTGCCTGAGAATGGCTTTCGTAATTGTTTGTTGATGGTTTAGTTTGTTCGCTCTTAATATCAGCGTTACGTGGCGTTTTTTTAAGTTTCTGGGAAAGGCCTTTGTTATAGTTTCTTGGTCATACGACACTGAAGTAATTAAAATGCGGTTGTACCAAAGCGTTGTAGATGGTAAGTAGTGTTTCACGAGAAACGAAATACCTAAAGCATTTGATTGCAATAATGCTAGGAACGATCATCCCAGTTTGGGTTTTATCTAGAAAAAATAAAGGCGAGAAAGAGATAAGAGGGCGACAAGAAAAAGAAGAGCCTCTGGTATCCGTTGCGAATCTCACTTCCATGCGCTGAAAACATGTCAAACTGGTTTTGTTGAGCCGTTTGTTGAGCCGTTACATCCAGCACTCGTTGTTGGGCCTGGTAATGAGTAGATTATCCAATCAGGGATGATGTTTCAAATTCTGAATAGAATGTTCGCATGGAACACAGGCAGCCCAAGTTATGTATTTGCACTGTGTGACTATTATTTCACAAAATTCTCAGATAAAGAAAATAAACTTACCTTAAGAGTTTGTTGTTGTCCCTGTTGTTTCTCTGGGGTCTAGAAATGGCGGTTATGGGGCATTTCTCTCACTTTGGGGTTTTCTCTCTTCTCTGTCTAAAAGAAAGGAAAGGCTGCACACTCAAATTCAAACCACGAGGCACTTGAGGCCGATTTTTTCGCACGAAAACCCGTCCGACTGGCGTAATTTCCTCCGTCAGGTGAAAGGTAGGTAGTTTTTCTTACCCCAGTTCAGACTTGAGAAATCATTATCCTAACTCTTCCAAACGAACTCATTTCTTTGAAAAAGCCCTCTCATTCTTCGTCAGAAACTACGTGTTTGCATCAATTCGGTCATGACCGTGCAAACTCGGCTTCGTAGCCTGGTCTGCTGACAAAATTCCTCTTTCCCTGCAGAGGGACAGTCAATAAATTGACAGATACTTTACTCTCTCCCCACGGGGTCTAACGTGCCGCCTATTGTACTGAGTAGCCAATCGCGTGGCCTACAATTTCAAACAAGTTTGTTTAGAGTTTATAATTAAGCAAATTGATGTATCAGTTAATTTTCACGGGTTTTTATTGCAATTGATTCAAATGATCGCATGCAAAGTACGTTAATCTATTAAAACTGTAGTGTTCGATACTTTTAATTTCACAGGATTTTATATCATTGCACTATATAATAATATCAATAAAAATCGAGGTCATGACCGTGTTGGAGCTTGAGAGCCAATGCAAAACAAAGTTTTAGTGTGTAAGGCGGCTCCAATAGCTTTAAATAGAGGAAAAGATTAAATAAAACTGAGAAAGGAGAAAATAATTTTAAAAAATTGTTATTGGCTGGTGTGGGAATCGAACTCCAAATCGTTGGATTCGAGGCGCGCGCACTACACCACTTTACCATAGAGCCGATTCACTTGTAGACCAGTTTCAAAATAAGGTATATATGTATAAGTTCTGAGCCCGTGAACTTTGGAACTTGCCGTCGTCAAGCGTTGTCAACTTGGTTTGAAATTGTAGCCACGCGATTGGCTACTCAGTACAATAGGCGGCACGTTAGACCCCGTGGGGAGAGAGAGTAAAGTATCTGTCAATTTATTGACTGTCCCTCTGCCGGAAAGAGGAATTTTGTCAGCAGACCAGGCTACAAAGCCGAGTTTGCCACGGTCTTGACCAAATTGATGCAAACACGTAGTTTCTGACGAAGAATGAGAGGGCTTTTTTCAAAGAAATGAGTTCATTTGGAAGAGTTAGGATAATGACTTCTCAAGTCTGAAAACTTCTGGGGTATGAAAAACTATGTACCTTTCACCTGACGGAGGAAATTACGCCGGTTGGACGGGTTTTCGTGCGAAAAATCGGCCTCAAGTGCCTCGTGGTTTGAATTTGAGTGTGCAGCCTTTCCTTTCTTTTAGACAGAGAAGAGAGAAAACCCCAAAGTGAGAGAAATGCCCCATAACCGCTATTTCTAGACCCCAGAGAAAACAACAGGACAACAACAAACTCTTAGGTAAGTTTATTTTCTTTATCTGAGAATTTTGTGAAATAATAGTCACACAGTGCAAATACAGAGCTTGGGCTGCCTGTGCATGGAAGTGAGATTCTCAACGGATAACTTCGTTTTCTTCTCTTTTCATTTCGCCATTTACCTCAGCGGCACCTTTCCTATGGAATAAATAACCTGCTAGTATTAGGGAAATCAAATCCTATGACTATTTCAAGAAGCAGCTCAAGACTTACTTATTCAGAGAAGTCTTTGGCCTTTAGCTACTATTTACGACTAGTTTTATTATCGCTATTATCGACCAAACTTTTTCATTACTCGTAGTAATAGCATTTTTATTGAACTGTTATTCTTAATTAATTAGTTAGTTAATTATTAGTTTGTTAGTGTATTTTAAAAGTAGAGATTTTGTAAAAGCGCATATAAGTGCATAATTATTATTATTTATTATTATTATTATTATTATTACACTCAGGGTACATGCCGAGAGATTTAGTGGTAGAAATCTACTTGACCGCGATTTGGTCAATTTGTTTTGGAGGTTAAAACCAGACTTTCAGCTCAGTACAACCACAATTCATTTCGGTCTGAGCATGTTGTTTGTTCGGGACAACCTATTTTAACTAGCTGTATCACCTACTGCATGGCACTAACCACTCGGACTAGAAAACAGCAATGCTGGAAATTGTCCATCGCGATACCATGTACGGCCGTTTGGTCTTAAGTTTTCATTAAATTTAAATTCTATATTTTCACATTGAACTTCATCTCTTCCACTGTGTACCCATAGGAAGATGACGGACCACTGATCACGGCCGCAATCGTGTATGGTATATCAGGGTCAGACAAAACCGGTTTGTCCAGGTTTACCGTAAACCCATAATAATATCCATATGTCATCTCGCTATCTGTCCTAAACGTCGATGGGTAATGGGTGTGGTAGATAATTGATTATTTCTACTCTGTATAGTACCCAGGACATCCGCACAGCCTTACCCCAGTCAGGTAAACTTGATTACTGACGGTACGAGGTCTCCAAGATGGCGGCTTGGTTAGTTAGTTCAAAACATGACACCAGGAGCCCATTACCAGGAGCGTCCATCTTCCCCATTGCTTCTGTTACCAGCGTAGGAGTAGATGTGGCTATATTTAGAATTCCATTTCGCGCGAAATAAACAAAGGCCATGTAGATGTTGTGTTAGCCACTCAGATAGCTATACGTCAGGGCCCAGTTTCTGGAAGCCCGATTAGCGCTGATCCAGGGTTAATTACCAAGACAACCAATAGCTTTTGTTAAGATTTAATCCTGGATTAGCGCTAATCAGCCTTTCAGGAACCCGGGCCACTTCTCATTATTATTCATTATCATTCGTCTCACTTTCAACGCGGGAATTCGAATTCTAAATATAGCCACATCTACTCCTGTGCTGGGGGCGCAGCCCATGACATAGGAACGCTCCTGGTAATGGGCTCCTGATACTAACATATAACAAAATAAATAGATATAGATAATAATAATAAAAAAGTTATACTATTACACAAATATAAGTATAAATTATAATATTGACATCATCGTATAACCACTCTCCTTCCTAACAACGACACACCCCTAATTAAGGTAGCTAATAAAATTTCAGGTTAAAATTACCCACCACCCCACCTTATCCCTACCAATAGAAGACGTTTCTTTTTCTTTTCGCAATTAAATAGTAATAGCCTCTCGCTGCCAAGATGCAGAACTAACCGATTTAAGAAAAGCTTCTTCCCGTACATATGTACTATATATGTGTTAGTTACATGTAGTATGATTTATGCAGTAGCAGGAGCCACTACCCGCAGCGTACATATGTACTATATATGTGAGTTGGCGTATTTACATGTGTACTATATATGTGTTAGTAACACGTAGTATGATTTATGCAGTAGCAGGGGCCACTACCCGCAGCGTCCATATGTACTATATATGTGAGTTGGCGTATTTACACCTTGGGCTATTTTTAGATTATTTTCCCACGAATAAATGTGTTTCCTTGATGTTTTTTTTCACGAATGTTTTTCTTTGTTCGAAAGAAAAACAACGGCGAAGATAATAGCCTGTATCGTTCGTTATGTGTTCAGTGTGCGCAAGAAGGTACATTATCTGTTAGTAAAACAATGAAATATGGTTCTATAAACAGCCCAAGGTGTAAATACGCCAACTCAAAGATATAGTATGGGAGATGGACGCTCTGGGTAATGCCGGATATAGTATGGGAGATGGACGCTCTGGGTAATGATATAGTATGGGAGATGGACGCTCTGGGTAATGATATAGTATGGGAGATGGACGCTCTGGGTAATCATATAGTATGGGAGATGGACGTCTGGGTAATCATATAGTATGGGAGATGGACTGCTAGACTATGATCTGCTGATAGCTCCGAGTCAACTATCAGCCATAGAAACTGAGAGCGAGTAGTCTAATTGTTTAGTAGAAACCAACTGAAACTGAAACAAGAAGATATTTTGACATTTTGACGAATTGACATCCATTGTTTTTCAAATCAAATTAATTTCATCACAAGATTGTTATGTATAATCATTTAGAAATTACAATAGTAGCGATGGGCAGTCTACTAGAAAGCATAACATTGCTTATTCATTGTAGACCCCTTATTACAATTAGTTACAAGGAAAAAAAAATTGAATGTTTACACTATAATAATATAGTTGATTTGAAATAATGATATAAATGCTGATGGTCAACACGGGTGAGATAATTTGTGACGAAATAAATATTTTCTTAAATCAAGGAAGAAATCAGGTGCTGCCAGTCTCTAATATTATTATTGAATGTTTCAGGTAATTGATTTTTATTGAATTTCTGCATAAAAAATGCAATTTATCATGTGTCATAGACAGTAAGTAAGCCAGGAGCCCATTACCAGGAGCATCCATATATACCATACCCTAGACTTGCTACAAGTCGACCTCTTTTCCTAACTTAGAACGAGCGCGAAGCGCGAGCGGAATCGAGCGACGAAGTCGTGATTCTAAAGGCGCTGTAACAGCGGATTGGTTCCGGCCAGGGAAATGGCTCCGGCCGGAACTATTTCCCTAGGGGTTTTGGTTCCCCTTTGGGGATATGGTTCCGGGGGTCATCATATTTCAGGGTTTTGGTTCCGACATATCAAAAGGCTAGCTTTTTCGTTCCGGTCGGAACTAAATCCCTAGGGTTGCAGTGCAGTTCATAACCATTGTGCAAAAAGCACATGGAGAACCATACCCACATAAAACAAATTTTAAGATCACCCTTCCTTATTAGCTGTGTGAAGTCATCAGTCACGTGACGTTTAGCAAAATCGTTTATATCTTGCCTCGGTTTAGCAAAAACAACAACCAAACTGCTGTCACATAGTCACAGACACAAAGCAAACATCAACCCGTCCCTTTGAGTGGTGTGACGTCATCAGTCACGTGACTTTTAGCAAATCGCTTTATATCTAGCCTAGGTTTAGTAAAAAAACAACCAAACTGCTGTCACATAGTCACAGACACAAAACAAACATCACCCGTCCCTTTGGGATAGTGTGACGTCATCAGTCACGTGACGTTTAGCAAATCGCTTTATATCTTGCCTCGGTTTAGCAAAACAACAACCAAACTGCTGTCACATAGTCACAGACACAAAGCAAACATCACCCGTCCCTTTGAGTGGTGTTGACGTCTTCAGTCACGTGACTTTCGCAAATCGCTTTATATCTTGCCTAGGTTTTAGCAAAACAACAACCAAACTACTGTCACATAGTCACAGACACAAAACAAACATCACCCGTCCCTTTGGATAGTGTGACGTCATCAGTCACGTGACTTTTAGCAAATCGCTTTATATCTTGCCTCGGTTTAGCAAAACAACAACCAAACTGCTGTCACATAGTCACAGACACAAAGCAAACATCACCCGTCCCTTTGAGTGGTGTGACGTCTTCAGTCACGTGACTTTTCGCAAATCGCTTTATATCTTGCCTAGGTTTAGCAAAACAACAACCAAACTGCTGTCACATAGTCACAGACACAAAACAAACATCACCCGTCCCTTTGGATAGTGTGACGTCATCAGTCACGTGACTTTTAGCAAAATCGTGTATATATTGCCTCGGTTTAGCAAAACAACCACCAAACTGCTGTCACATAGTCTACAGACAAAAAACAAACATCACCCGTCCCTTTAGCAGAAAGGAGGGCATTCTGGATACGTTTTTAGACCGATGTTCAGGATTTTTTTTCGATATTTTAATTTGATTTGAGGAAGAATATTTTGCGAAGACGGAAATATTTTGGTATTTCCATATGATTGTGAGACTTCACTTCTAAGGCTATGAAAACATTCAATTTAAAATCAACGTTAAGCGCTTGTGATTAGCACAGAAGATGTAAACGGAAATGTGCCGCGGGTAGCTGGAGTGACTGCTCTCAATGCTTTCTAACTACAGTAACATTCATATTATCTGCCGTGATCAGTATGTTTGTCAGTGTTCAGTGATTTCACGCCATGCCACTCAGAAACACAGTACCGTCCTGGCGTCGCGAACTAGGAGTGGTACAAGGGCCTCTGCAAACGATTTTTGACAAAAATAAATTTGTATAACTCGCGCGGTATCAGCGATGTGTTGAAGTTTTATTTCTCCCACGCGTTTCGTTTGATTACTACAAACGTTTTCAGGGAGTACTGAACTAACGTTAATCCAACCTCAAAAATATTGTTTTAGCGCATTTATTTATCTACGGGACTCTCCTGCCTCAGGCGTACGCATGTATAACCACAGATTTCCGTAGCACGTTTGCTATATGCCCTGTTCAGCCCGTTTATTAGTTCAGTACTCCCTGAAGAAGTTTGTATTTACTAGTTATTGTTACACTTGTTTGGCTGTTGTTTTGCTAAATCGAGGCAAGATATAAACCATTTTGCCTAAAAAGTCACGTGACTGATGACGGTAACACCACTCAAAGGGTCGGTGATTGTTTGTTTTGTGTCTGTGACTATGTCACAGTAGCTTGGTTGTTGTTTTGCTAGACCTAGGCAAGATATAAAACGATTTTGCTAAAAGTCACGTGACTGATGACGTCACACTATCCAAAGGGACGGGTGATGTTTGTTTTGTGTCTGTGACTTTGTGACAGCAGTTTGGTTGTTGTTTTGCTAAACCTAGGCAAGATATAAACGATTTTGCTAAAAATCACGTGACGAAGACGTCACACTACTCAAAAGGGACGGGTGATGTTTGTTTTGTGTCGGTGACTGTCACCTGTTTGGTTGTTGTTTTGCCTTAAAAGAAAAGGGTAGGAACCAAAACTCCCAGAGAGGAACCACATCCCTACCTCAAATAGGCCTCATTAATGCAAAATCCTAGGAATACGGTTCCGCCCGCGGAACGAAAAACCCTAGGGATTTGGTTCCACCAGGAACCAAATCAGGTAGGAACCAAAACCCTGTTAGCAGCGCCATGTCCGGCGCCACGATAATTACAAGTCATATTTGACTTTGTATACTCCTTGATTACGAACGGTATCTGAACTCAGAACAGTCCGAAAGCTTATTAAGAGGCGATTTCAAAGCAAATTTAATCTCTTCCCTGATCTCGTCGGCATCCTTGCCGCTGAGGTATACGCTTCCACAACTTTTCTTTGGCCTTCTGAAGTGTAGTTTACGACTCCAATCGAAAAATTTCCTGTTGAGAATCACTTGAAAATCAAACATTTTTAGAACGACAAAATCCCCAAATATTGATAGGTGATGGGTAAGATCATGTGTAGTTTTGTCGTTCTAAAATGTTTGATTTTTCAAGTGATTCTCAATAGGAAATTTTCGATTGGAGTCGTAAACTACACTTAATTATCCTCTTAAAGTCTTGTATCCTAACTCCTGACCAAAACTGATCACTTCTTCGACTACACTCATATCAATCACGTTTCATAAAATAGCGTCTCAAAAGATTTCTATAATATAGGATTTCACGCTTCACGACGTTACATCCTAATCCATGCTTTACGTCACCGGTCAAAAATTGACCGCTAAATTTGGCGCGGAAAGCAAGTGGGAAAAGTCCTTTTAAGGTATCAGGAGCTCTTTATGCGATCATTTTTGTGGAAAAAAATATTGATTTTTTTAGAATGTTCAAAGTGAATTCTACAGTTTTATAGTGTCCCTCTAGATTTTAATAGATCGGATTGAAAATTGGCATATGGCTAGATCAATATGTTGACAAAAACAGGGTGTCTCAGTTTTGTTATGCGTTGTTTTGTTCTTGAGATACTTTCATGTTTCGTTCTTCAACCCCTAAAAAAGGTGTTCCGGATCTTTGCAGTTGATTATTTTCGCGACGGAATAAGCTATCAGAAAACTGAGACACCATTTTTAGATCAATATCTCTACTTTATGAAGGTCGTTTCAGCGCGGATTTCCGTCAAATTCCCGAGGGACAGGAGCTCCAGGTATAAGGTATGGTCAAATTGGATTAAAATCACAAAAAATAAAAGAGTATTTACTAATGAGGAAAATCAAGCTGTTTTCTAGAATCTATGTTTATTAAGCTTTCAGAAAATATATACTTTATAGGGGTTTACTTGAATTTAACGCGCGCAATTGAAAGTTTTCGAGAAGCGCCCTTAAAGTGCAACTAACCCCTTTTGCAATTTTTATACATATGAATCTTTGAAAGGTTTCGAGTACTTCTGAGAAGAAATGTTTGGCTTACAGAGAATACTCTATGGTCTAGGCTTGTTTGAAATGGTGAAAATTTGACCTTTCCTGACCCATGACATAGCAAGAAAAAAGCCTGGGTCGATTCTTGATCTTACGTCACCTCATTAATGCATTATTCTCCATGGCGCCTTTCCGTCACAGCAACATCGATATATAGGGAATATACACAGTCTGTGAGTTGTTAGTAAATAAAACAGTTATTTTAGAGTAAATGCTAAATATTTATTCAAATTATTGCAAAGTCGAATGAGTTGGATGACGTAAGATCAAGAATCGACCCAGGCTTTTTCTTACGCGGTCATGGGTCAGGAAAGGTCAAAATTTCACCATTTTAAACAAGCCTAGACCATAGAGTATTCTCTGTAAGCCAAACATTTGTTCGCAGAAGTACTCAAAACCTTTCAAAGATTCATATGTATAAAAATTGCAAAAGGGGTTAGTTGCACTTTAAAACAACTAACCGAAGCGGAAAAAAATTAAAGGACTTTGAGAAAGTCTAACTATACCCGTGAGTCAGCGTTTTTTAAAACATGTTTCCCGGGTAACTGCCTTCTGACTCTGCTGCGATCGTGCATATGCTTGCCGTAATTATCGAGATTAAGAATGATCTAATGTTCTTTGAGGTGATTTTACTAACGCTTCATTGTCCTGACTATGTTTGATTGGATTCCCAAAGTGTGGGCACGTGAACTCCCGTGAGATCTGTTCTAAATATAGCTCAATCCGGTCATACGCTGACTCACAGACCTAGTATTAGCCTGCAGAATTTGCGCTTTTCCGATACGAGCGGAGTGAGCTAGTTCTGCCGATACTTCAGATACCGATCCTCGCGCTTACGGAAATTTGAATTCTGCTCCTTTTCCGCATGGATTAACGTGTGGATTAACGGCTGCTCACTCGAGCACCACATTCCATTCCTCTTGTTCTACGTAAACCAATCAAATTCATTATCATTGTATATGTTTAAGCCAATCATATCGCTTTATAGAATCGTCACTTTTTGCTATGATTTTTTCCCCGCGAATACCTAGCGTTTCGCTTCAGAGTTCAGTATAATTAGAGACTTTGTCAGATATATACACTTTTATATACATGTATATTGGAGTAAAATGAATGGCAGAAACACCGAAGAAGTTGGTCAACAGTGACAGAAACTGTTTTATCTGTTCAACGCCTCTTCCGAACAAGGAAATAGTTCGTATTTTTGGATCAAGCTCTGTGGATATTCCCCATCTTGTCAGCTGTTCTATTGACATAGACTTGTCCGTTTACAGCACTTCCGATTTATTTTTATGTGTGAAATGCTACAAGCGTCTTCTTCGATTGGAGAAGGCTCAAAGTAATGTACAGGAGCTGAAGAAGGAGCTGAAGAGCCTATATTTAGACGTGAATCACCATGAGCGCATCAAGAGGCTGCAAAGATCGACCGAAGAATCGAGCGTACAGGAACCCGTAACGAAAAAACGACCTCTATCTGTGAGGTCATTGAACTTTAATGATGACAATCAGGTCGCTGGAAAGCCTACCACTTTTACTTCTTATACGTCTCGACCATATGTGTTAACACCACCAACTGTTTATTTAAGTCCTATTGCTCGTCCGCAAATATTACACCGCAATGATAGTTCATTGCAACTGGTTTACAATGCCTTCCCCTCGGTGCTGCCACAAATTCCCTCCATGGTTACTTCTACACCTATAGCAAAGCCGCTGAACCAAAACAGTCAATCAACTGAAACTAAAGTTAAATTGGTCGTGGAATATCCAAGCAAAACCATCAACAAAACCCTTTCACAAGACTTCGAGGCGATTGGAAAGGCTATCGTTTTTGGCCCTCCTTCAAGAATAGCCAAGGCAGTCCTTAAGTGCAAAGCAATTAAGAAACAAGTCATTGAGCAAGTCTTACGTGTTGTCTCCACTGAAGTGAATGGTCTTTGTTCAAGGAAAAATCCCTCACTGTTAAGAAAAAATGGAAAAGAGGACCTTGTGAATTATGACATGAAAAAGTTGTGTGAGGAGTGGAAGGAAAGGGCGCCAGTCTTCTATTCCTTCCTGCTTACCTGCAGCACCTCGAAAAGTAATATCAAGAGTACATGGTTTCCGAGTGTGGCTCTTTCAGGGTCCATTCTTTTGAAGCAACGTAATAGCCACATGAGTTCTACTGCAAGCATCCTAGGGATTCTTACCAAAACAAGATCAATAGAGGTAATTACACAAGAACCTATTGCACACCCGGTTTTTTTTTTGGGGGGGGGGGGGAGGCTCCACCCGAAAGGGGTACCTTTTCAGGCTGGAGGTATATATAAGAGTACGGATTATAGAAAAGGGTAGGGAAAACTTTCATTTAATAGGTATTTAAATGGGCCTTTCAAAATATCTCAACAGATGCACCAAACGGGATGCAGTGTTTCTACTGTCAGTATGTGAAGGGGGTACATATTTTTTATGGAAGGTATATGAAAGGGTTACCTTTTCTGTAAAAAAAAAGGTATATAAAAGGGTAAGGGTTCGGACCTTGGGGTAGAGCCTCCCCATATAAAACTTTGTTGAGTACCCCCCTGGATTGCACATCATATACTTAAAATATAAACTAGTACAAAAGACTAACAGCAAGCAAGATAACCTTTAAATGCTAATATTAATAGAACATCTAATTTTAAAGAACTATATTTTATGAATGTATTATATATGTTGAATGTGTCAGATGTACTCATTGATAAACATATAAAATGTCAGATAATTAACATATTATTGCTGGCATTTATTAGCCTATTTAATCTCACCATTATTTCTTTTGATACTTTAGGCAACCCTCAACCGATTCAGCAAGCTGAAACTTACCTGCTCAAATCACCGTACACTAGTCAAGATGGAAACTATTGGCCAGTCTCATGATATACTCCTCCATGAAGTAAACAAGAAGATTTGTTATGATCATAATGAGATAGAAAAGAGCACGAAAGAAATTGCAGTCCTCAAAGACAAAATGACTGAGAGTCCAGAAGACCTTCCATCATTGTCAGCTCAGTATGTTAATGATAATAGTGTATTGAAGGTGCAACAGAATGACAGTCATCCTGGGTTTTTGATAGCATTTGATAACATTGACATTTGCTTAGCACGAAGAGATATGACCATGACTGCTCAGAATAGAGATGTTCACTGGGTAAATCACATCATGGTGGAGAACAGGGTATCTGGACTGACATTCTGGACATACCAAATATCAAGTTCTTTACAAGTGTTGATGAGCAACGTAGACAGAGAACAAATTATATAATTCTAGTATCCCGTATGCTGATGGACTACTTCAGTGCCTTCTCTGTGTTCAAGGATGTGTGTGTTCAACACATACCTCACAAATATAGCAAGGAAATGTTGACTACTTCAAAAAAGGTATTTGGATCGGAATACATGTACAATTAGTAAAACATATAATTTGCTAACTACTGGTAACGATACTGAAGTGATAAAGTTTTTTTAAAGTTATTAAGCTTTTTAAATTTTCTTTCAATATTCCTTTCCTTGGGTTGCAGGCATGGGAGGTATCTTACAGATGACAATCAAACAGTTTGCCAACACTCTTGCTCATTCATTCTTATCTGCAATCTTATTGCCCTAAATTATCACATGAAAATTTCCAAAAATAAATTAATGGAAAATCAGAATTCTTCCCATTCATGATTTTCATGGTATTCCCACTGTGATCAGAATTCCCATCAAATTACTGAATTACTCACATTGGCTACAATAGGATTATACCATGAAAAGCCATGGATGAAAAAAAAATGTTTTTCATATGCATGGTATTGAAGAGTTTCCATCAGATTTTTTTCCTGTGACATATTACTATAAAATTAATAGTGAAGCTCATTTGATAATAATATTTTATTACTGTTTCATTTTATTTTTCCTCAGACTCCATTGGGTATCATATTCAAGAATGAGAATGTAAATGAGGACATGTTATCAATCCTACAAGACTTCCACAAATATCTTCCAAAGACTGGATATGACCAATTCGATGGCCAACTGTTTACAGGAGATCAGCTAACAGTAGAACGAGCCATTAATGTCATTGCTTCTGTTTCAAATGGTTACTCATCAGAAGATCGCTTGGAGGGCATTAACCTTCAGCTAGGGGACTGGCATGCAGCTGTCAAAATATTAGATGTAAGTAAATACTGAATATGAAAACAATGTGAGGAGTCAATTTTTTTTTGGGTTAAATGTTGTATCATTATGGACATTACAATCTTTCCTCATGAATACAGCATTTGATCTACAGGAATTTCCTTTTGAGTGGCAGGGTGGACAGGGGCATTTTTAGGATACAGGGTCAGTACAATGAAACAACATAATCTCGGCAACGGTTGATCATTTTTTGGCATCACTTTTGAAATGCTGTGTACATCTAATACATACACCTTTCAGGAAGGGAAGGGTTGTGGAGATCCTGCAATGCAGCAATCTAGCTCAAATCCTGTGAATGGGAAGGGTTGGGACAATTTTACTGTCAGTGGAGATTCATTTACACCTGGCTTATGTTAGAATGCCACTATTTTGTCCAACTTTTAATAGTAGTAAATATACATTTAAAAATAATGTTTTACTGACATATTTCCTGTCCTTAAAGTGCCCATGAATCGAATTAAATTAAGTTGATGCCATTTGAAAATCATTTCAAAATGAGAAAGGGTGGCATTTTCTGTTTCTCAATATCTTATATCATTCCAGAGATATTCAGGTTTTTTAAATATCCAGGCACTGACATCATAGATCATCTCATTTGCATATTTTAACAACCTGAATATCTCTGGAAGGAGATGAGATATTGAGAAACGAAAAATGCCACCCTTCCTCATTTCGAAAGGATTTTCAAACAAGATCAACTTAATTATGGATTCATAGACACTTTAAGGGTTTCACACAAAAAGTAGATGTTAAAAAAGAAGGTAGGTAGTATTTTTGTTGTAAATTAACCAACAATGTAGAACCAACCAAAATAATGAAAAATAATGAAAAATAATAATGAAAAATAATGAAAAAGTAGTTAAACAATAAATTTAGTGTATAATAATGCCAAATGTATATTTACAGGCTTTGTAATTTAAATCACTCTACTGATCCAACATTGAATTTTGTATTGTCTATTGTCACAGTGTTGGAATAGTAGCCAGGATTTAAATACTCAGGCTCTCAATGAAATGTCCATTTCAGATTTACATCTCTAGGCATACACTCATTTAACTTAGATACTTGTTTATGTTCATTCTCTTCCTTTTATTTTATTAGTTGATCTACCGCAGATTCTACTCTACAAAATCAGATGGTGACCTCTGCACCATGCATTCTGATAGAACTCTGATCAATCGAAGGAATGTCACAACTGATCCACATTCCAATTATCTTGCAGACAAGGATTATTGCAGCAGCTATGAAAGTTATTGGCTTAGAATCCAAAGACAGCCAACCAACCATATTCCACATCCCAGAATACTTGACAAGTTTCTCTAAACTGCAGAAGTTGGAATTACTCCATAAAGCAGCTGGTCTTATTGTTGATAAGTGTGTATTTGGAGAAGGGTCAATCAGTAGACTGATTGACAAAGTGTTAACCACTCAGGAAAGACAGGATGTAATGGGAAAACAAAATCTTACTGGTGATGGGTGTTTCCCATGCAGATACCAAGGTTGTCAACGTTCTTTTAAGTATGATGGCAAAAGTAGGAAAAATCATGAAATGTCTCATCAACCAACCCCAGCAATTCCAGATCCCGCCTTGCCAACTGTCAAGGAACCCACAGAGATTTCAGAGGGAAAAAAAGATCAAACAGATGACATTTTTAACTACAACTGTGCTTTGATCACAGATGGTTTGTTCTTCTTAAACTTCTTGGATGCAACTTCCGAAGGGGATGGGGCAAGAATTATGACACAGTATAAGTACCTGCTTATGTACTGCAGAGCCGACAAACAACACAGCACTAAGTATGCACTTGAATGTCTGTATCAGTTTTTCTTAGTTTTTGCCCTTCTGTCACCAAGAGACAGTGAACGATTCATGTGGAATAGAACTGTTAATAATTGTGGAGTTGCAGGGAAAAATATAGCCCTGGACTTAGATGTAGAACACAGCAACAACTTTGTGAAACAAGCGATAAAGAATCTTGGTCCAAACTTAACTGAAAATGCTGTGACCCGTATCTGCCATGCTGAAGGTGGGACAAGAAGCATAATGCAGTGCATGGATCAAAGCTTAGAGCGAATTGGTGGTTCTGGAAGACATTCTCGTGGCTCTACAGAACGTGATTTGCATGAAGTTGTGAAGAGATTAGTTCAGGTCAATGCATTGGAGGAAGACATCTCTCGCAAATACACCCACTATTCTGCCTTTGAGAGAGACCCATTCAAGAATTTGGATACTTCTGCAATGTATACGTGGATGAATGGACATAAGAAAAATATCCACATTGGTATTAGAGCTAGATAGATACATGTAGAAAATATAGCATATTACTCTAAGATATATCACTATTTATCTTTAAGTGTTTTTGAAAGTTGCAGTACACTACTGAATTCACCATAAGATAAAACTAGTATCTTCTAGCTGCCATGTAATATTTTGTTTGTCTGCATTCACCAAGTCACAAAATATCAATGCAAACAAGATTAAACATCATGACGTCATAGCCAGTGACTCAATAATAGGGAGTGTTCATAATTTATCTAGTGGATTTAAATGGGAAGTTTTGTGGGTGGGGGCTATGGAAATTGTATTCCAGCATCTGCCATGGAAGGGGCATCATATTTACTTTTAGCTCTCAGATAATGGAGGGTAGGCACTTAATGTCTTTAGTGCATTCCATTGCACGACTTGTGTGTAGTGCCGATGCTTCCTCTGTGATTGCATGCCCTAAGTTTATCGATAGGGGATACATTTGGCTTCGCCCCAGTGTTTAGCACAATTTTTGTAGCCCCCTCCTATGCCATATTTAGTTCTTAATCACTCTAAAAAAATGCTTAACATACAGACTGAATATTTATATTTTAACTGTCCCCCTTTTTGCCTGTTATTCTAATAATCACTAACATTTGCTGAATTTCTTTGTGCTTGTGAATTGAGGTATTTTCTAATTTAGAATTATTATTTTTGTAAAATCACTTTGATAAGCTTCAAATATAACTTAGAATTTAAAAATAGGTAATTTGTCTCTACCAGCATGCTTTTGTATAATAAGTGATGTTGGTGATGACATCACATCATTAGCATATTGGAAATATAAACCTTTATATCTCCTAGACGTAACACCCAAAATCAAGAAATGTTATGCTGTTGGACTATTCACTCCATGTACAATCGATATCAAAGATAACTGGCTACAGGGCTTATATGCACTTTAATATTTGAACCAACATCACTGATCCCATATTGAGCTATACACAGTATCATTATGTATAGAGAATTCTCACAGCAGCCATATTGTAGGGCAGAATAATACATTTGTTCTCTTCTGGGATTTGGAATTACATGTATTTTTATGCAACCATATATTTCATTGTTTTGCCCTTCAACATGGCCACTATGAGAACCCACTATTTAACAAGTCACATGAAATATAGCAGTTATAAACCAAGTTAATGTTGTAAATCAGTGATAACTTACACAGCATAGAGTGGTTTTCAGTTGAGTGTACAGTATATTATTAGTGAAACCAAACGCAAATTACCCACAGCCAAGCAGTGAGAACAAAACTCATAAATGGCTTCCCTGTGAGCCAATGATAAAGCAAAACCAAAACGAATTTACGTTTGGTTTTACTTTGGAATCTGATTGCAATTGGTTGGTTTACTTTCTCAGCCAATAGGAGAGCTTAGTAAATGCAAAACCAAAACACTCAATTGAAATCCGCTCTAAAACCCCATTGTCAGAACTCTGAATAACAGAGTTTGTTTCTAGTTTAACAAAGGAGGCCAATCTCCTCTAATAAGGTAGTTTAATATTGGCATACTTAATGTGCTATATTAAACAATGATAACTTGCCTATACCTGTTTTCAATTATTATCTCAGTTTTTAGTTGTCATACTACAAGACTCAGAGTGATTCTTTGACATGTACATGTATGTCATATACATGTATATCGCAACAAGTAGAGGAAGTTTCATTATCAGATGTACATGTACATGGATTGTAAAACATACAGTCATTAAAAAGTGCAGTTCTTCTGAAACTAGGTGTTCATGTGTGTTGTTTTTGCATCATAATTATTATTGTACATGTACATGTAGGTGTAAAATAATCAAGACATACCTTAGTGTTTATGACGTACCAATATTAGGACTCCTTAAAACTGAAATATTCCAAAACTTCCAATGCAGCATTTGGAATTTCAACACGTGAAGATGTATCACTTGCTTCATCAACAGAATCTAAAAGTGACATATTAGATAAATTTCCTAAAATAAGGTCCAGGAAGTCGTCATCCTCAATAATATCATTCCATTGAGCCAGGGCCAATTCCAGGTCTTCTTCAAGCTCATCATCCTGATGGGAGCTCTCCGTCTGCTCATCATGTGCTTCTGCCACATCACCAAATACTTCACTTATGATAGTCTGGATCTTGTTGGCATGTTTCAAGGACCAGATTTCAACAAAATTGTAAATATCATTTTTTGTAAAAAGTTTACTGCAGTTCTCAAGAACTTGAGAAATTTGCAGGCTGGAAAAACCAATTAACATGTGGAGATTGGTAAATGATTTGATGTCCCCATGTGCATGCTCGCCAAGGAATTGCATAACCAATGATTTATGATATGTAGTTAGCCTTTGTAACACATCATCCTTCTGCTGCTGTGTCACATTACGTTCTTTCAAACATGTAGGTGACTCTGTACATGTAGGTTGGAATTCGGACAGGTGTCTAGACTGGTTTCCACATTCTGGAGATTGACACTTGCACTTTAGAGCACAGTTATCACAACAGAGATGGTCAACAATAGGTTGAGTAATTGGGGTATTACCAAACTGTTGAAGTAGTGCTTTCCTTCGGCAGTCTTTCAGTTTAACATATTCCTTGATGTCCTTGTCAACATGGGTGAGGAGTAGTCCATGATATAGAAGGTAGGAGGTACTCTGTGCTCCATCTCTTCCAGCTCTACCAGTCTCTTGAACAAAAGATTCAATATTTTTTGATGGTCCAAAATGAATGGTTCTGTGGACTCCACCCCCTTGCAATCCACCCCCATACCAAATGCAATAGTAGCAACCAAAATGCGTATAGATCCATTTACATCTCTGAATGAATTCAAAATGGATTCTTTGTTCGCAGATGGAGAACATGAATGTAGCATCTCGATAATAACATTTTTCCTGTCTCCAATCTTGTCAACAAAGAAACTGTTCCCCAGCATTGCCTTCAATGTCGAATAGACAGTACCACATTGCTTTATTGTTTGGCAATAAATAATAGTTCTCTCTGTCCTTACTCCTTGATCTTGCACTTCAGCTGCTAACCAGGAAAAATACTGCTGTATGCTAGTATCTCTAGGCATGTACTCCACCACATATGTTATATTGGGTTTATCAGGGCTTTCTGATATGTCATAAGGTGTTTTCATGAGAAGAATGTCAATAATAGCATCTTTGGTGTTTTTGGTTGCTGTAGCAGTCAGAGCTATTATATTCACTTGTGGAGCAAGTGACCTCAGCTCATTCAATCGACCATAGCATTCTCTAAAAGGTGCCATTTTAGAAGTACTTGATGTTCCCCTGTAATAATAATAAAAGTGTTTGCTATACCGTCAACTGATTATAAACAATGGTTCATAAGCAATAATAATTATTATTACTATTCGATTTTTTTAAACTTTGTATGAGCAATTGCAAAAAATGATTAATATTTAATAATAAGTTAACCAAATGGCTGGATATTCTATATCTTGGCAAATACCCTTGTTTTAATATACGAAATATAAAGTATTTATAACAGGAAATCATGGTTTCGAAATCATCCTTAACCTAAGTTCTTTAATAAATGTAAAGTGAGATCACAGGGAAATGGAGGTGAGAGTCCACAAATTATTATTCCCACTCTTAACTTAACATATGGTATAGCGTATAACATGACATGTTTACTAAAATTGGCAATTATACGGCTATCTACAAAGTCAATATGTTGAAACATATATAATAAGTAATAAGGTAATACAAGGGACAGGAGGATTTTTAGATATGCATATATAACAGATTAAAAACGAGCTCGTTTTAATTTTATAGTATAACGAGTGGAGTACTTTGGATTGCGAGACTGACAGTATAATTCTTATCATCAGGGGTCAAAAATTATACTGGATTGCCTGGTGTAATTTCGTGGAATTTGTATATTTTGTAGAAGGAAATTTGGCCAATTTAAAATGCACGTGGGAGAAAGTTAAAACCGTGTGAAAATCCGAGAGAAAGTACCAAGCAGTCGTATGTTTCAAAATCGAAAGACGTCTACGATTTGACCCTACATACTCAGTTCACAATGTGTATCTACTCGTTATGATTATGGTGACCTTAAATAGTATAGGAAGGGAGGAGATAATGCTTACCTAGGAGAGTAACAGTACTGGGCTGGGGGAGATGCAGCTCGCGGTATTTTATCAAGTAAAGGTCAAGGAAAGGAATGCGGGTGTTTAGTTTTAAAACGGATGCTATTTAAAAACGGCCAATAGAAGGTGTTAAGTTTGGTGAAAAACTTACCATATATGGTAATGATGCGGGAAAGGGAGGGGGAGAAGGGTGATGGTGATTTTTGTTGGAAACGGGGGGGGGGGGGGGGTGGGGTGGGGGGGTTTGTTTTGTTGGAGCGAGGTTTGGTGCGGAGACTTTAATTGTTTATATGATTTGAGTCAAAAGGTTTGATTTACATGGATCGGCTTAAGTTTAAAGTAACAAATTATTAGAGTATCATGTATTTTATTTATTTCGTCTTTAAAATATTTATATTTTATGTTTGTAGTGAGCTAGCTGCTGATTAGTTTAGCTGCACTTTGTCATTTTAGGGTTGCTAAAGAGAACATTATATAGGAGTGATGTGAAACTAGGTGACGCAGTGCTTATATTCAATAGTTTTGGCATTGTTTAGATGATTTGAGTCAGCCGTTAAAAGGTTCGGTTTTTCTGGACTAGTTTAAAATAACATATTATTTGAGTATTATGTATACATATGTTTAAATATTGGTTCATATTAAAGTGTTTAGAGCAGTATGTAGTTAGAGGATAAATTATTTTGTAAAATTGGTTAAATTTTTAGGATATAAGGTGTTGAGACTTTAATTGTTTATGTGAGTTGAGTCAAATGGTTAAAATGTTTGATTTACATGGATCGGTTTAAGTTTAAAGTAACAAATTACTAGAGTATCATGTATTTTATTCATTTCGTCTTAAAAATATTTATATTTTATGTTTGTAGTGAGCTAGCTGCTGATTAGTTTAGCTGTACTTTGTCATTTTAGGGTTGCTAAAGAGAAAATTATATGGGAGTTTTATTCATTTCGTCTTAAAAAATATTATATTTTATGTTTGTAGTGGGCTAGCTGTCGATCAGTTTAGTTGTACTTTAATTGCCATTTTAGGGTTGTTAAAGAGAAAATTATATTGTTTTGTTTATGGTTTTAACTAGTAAACTGTTTATGTAGTCTTTATGTTTTAGGTTGAAATTTATATATGTAGTATTGACAATGGAAAAGTAACAGAACTAGAACTGAGTTTAGGGTGACACATGTGTTTGACGGTCTAGGGTGTAAGGCCCTTCTACGAGCATAATACTCGACAGAGCGTGAAAACCAGCACATGTGCAGCCTGTCAGTCTCGCAATCCAAAGTACTCCACTCGTTATACTATAAAATTAAAACGAGCTCGTTTTTAATCTGTTATATATGCATATCTAAAAATCCTCCTGTCCCTTGTATTACCTTATTACTTATTATATATGTTTCAACATATTGACTTTGTAGATAGCCGTATAATTGCCAATTTTAGTAAACATGTCATGTTATACGCTATACCATAGACCCATTCGAAAAATGGTGTCACCAAGCTTTGGTTGTAATGAAATGTTGGTACCAAAATAAGCACTGTCACTTCAGAGAGCATGCAAAAATGAGTATGTTTGTAAAATTTAAGGAGCATAGCACCAAGTGTTGCGAAGTTACCGAGGTTCAAAATAAGAGAGTTTTGTATGAGATTCAGGACGTCAGGACTGACTAGCCTCGTTTTCATGTTTCTTCAGAGTTTCAAACGTGGATTGTTTTGAAAGGAGATATTCTTCTGTTATCAAAGAGCTACATGTTGCTAACATGAACTCGCTCTTTCATATTGGCTAGTTAATTCTTCAGAAAATATTGAATATCAACATTATGCAAATTAGCGGCAGCCATTTTTCGAATGGGTCTATACGAGTATTGTTTCTGTGTCCCCAGACGAGAGCTCACTTGAAATAAGATGGGCCTTTTTCGTCTTCTATAACTATTAAATAAGCACTGGAAATAAGATTTTAAGGGTTTAAGGGTGTCGACCCATCTCTGGTTTTGGATAATTTTAAAGTCGAGGTTATTTTCACATAATTCAGTTTTCTTTGAGACATCTCTTCCTAAACTGGAAATCACTGTTTTCGAGAACATTATTGTTACTCTCCTTACCATTGCTTAATTACGTGAGCTTCATGCATCCACAGCTATCGCGCAGAGTTTCTTTAAGTACACTCCACTGCACAACATCCTTCGCCATCGTTCGTTTTTCAATAGGCCCTCTGGAGTGCAATATACCACGGCATACGAGCCTCTTTCTACTTCATTCATATCCTCCTCAGTCTTAATGTGACTCAGGCTGACGGAAGCTATCCCCAAAGCCCGTAAAGTTTCCATCTGATCCTCGATCAGCGCTAGAAGCGGTGATATGACTATGACAACGTGTCCGGACTCGCCAGTAAACTCATCGAAGGCCAACGGTAAAGCTTGGTAAATAACCGATTTACCATACCCAGTTGGCAAACTAACGAAAACATCCCTTTTCTCCTTTACCAATGTAGCAATCGCTGTTTGTTGAAGCGCATTTAAATTGTCAAATTTAAAACGATCACACACTTTGTTAAAGACTGCACTTAACTCCGCCATCTTGCACCCGCGAAAGCAGTCGAGGGATCTGTCAAGGTGAAGGTCAGGTTTCCAGAAAATGGGAACCGAAATTTGATTGGCTACTGTCGAGGAATGGAATGTGGTGCTCGAGTGAGCAGCCGTTAGTGGGGAGGGAGTATGGGACCGACACTAAGAACGGCTGCAAAGGAGACTATACTCGACCCTGACTGCGGACTCTTTTCACTCGAACAGCCTCTGACAGCAGAAGCGAAAATTACTTTAGGAAACTCCGTAATTTCCTTCAGTTCTACGTCTAGATCGTAGAGAGAGATGACTTTTAAGTCCCAGTGTATTTATTTACTATTAACTGATCCTTCACAATGCTTTGCAAATAGGACAATGCCGAAGCGCTGCGTCCTGTCTGACTCGACTTCCACGGCAAACAGTCGGAAAATAATGTATCAGTCAATTCCAAACCCGTGCATCCCCCCCGCGGGCTACCCCCGGGCATTTGATCAGAGGCTTGCTCCCGAGGGTGGGGAATTTGACGAGTATCTAGGACCTCAGGGGCGGGCATTTGACAAACAGTGTGGGTCTGGGGGTGGGGCATTTGATCAGTGTTTAAAAATATATTCTGTCTGTCTACAAGCGTCGAAATGACGAACGCACGTGGCGAACGTACTTGTCTTCGAGGACTTCCAGGATAAGGATTGCGCATTTGTAGAGGCTTGAAAGAGTGGACCTGCCAAATTTGAAGGCCACTTTCAGAGGTAAATTGTTTATGTTTAAATCTATAAACTATGTTGTTTTGCTTTGCTTCGTAAACTTTGACCGACTGCGGGATATTTAATAGTGCGTGACAAGAGTTGTGATAAGTTGAATTTGCTGCGACCCTCGACAGCGCACGAGTTAAAAACATAATTATTATATCGGTAAAAGACGGGCCGATTGGTGCCTGTTACATACATGTACTTTATATACCAACAACATAAGCTAACATATTCAATTTCAAACCATTACGTTTATTATAAAGTATATACGATCGAGCCGGTAGAAATGATTGTTCTCATCCCTGACCGGTTGAAGGTGGTTTTCACCATCGGTGCTGTGAATTGCTTGAGTCAGATCGCAGAGATTGTCAATAAAGCAATGATTTCATTTATTTGTTAATAGTCTTTGCCTTGTCTTTGTCGAAATTTTTCGGAAAATTTTCCGAGCCGGTCCCCGATGGTGGGGCATTTGAACAGCCTGGATGAAAAACTGGCGGGGCATTTGAACAGTTTTTCTGCCTTGGTAGTGGGGCATTTGATCGATTTTTTTTCAAAATGTTCAAATGCCCCACCAAGATTCTTTGTTTACACTATTCGCATTTGATTACAGATTAATTGTTATTATAATAAATATAAGTTATATAAAATAAATAAATAGAAAATGTTTTGAAATTTACAGGTAATTGTGTGAGTGGAAGAAGGAGCAAAGATTAACGTATAAAATGAGAGAACAGGCTCACTGCCCAGTTTTAAAGAATTTATAGCGAATTTAAGTTAATTACTAATTAAATTATTTACATAGAAGAAGAACATGAAAGTGATAGAATAGAATAAGGGGATGATATATATGACATTATCTGTTGAATACAAAATTAACTAAGTATAATTTAGAGAATCAAGTCTGATTGCTGAGTAAGAAAACTTTATAGTTATTTTTAAAACTATTGAAAGGAAATTGTTTTAGATGAGTTGGAACATTTTCCCAGATTTTGGAAGCCGTAAAGTTAAAAGTTGATATCCCATAATTTGTTCTGGCAGCTGGTCTATAGAGGTTACAATTAACTGAGAATCTTGTGTTGTAAGAGTTGACTTCAGATACAGGTGTAAATAGCTGGAATTCTTGTTTTATTATTTAACGATTTTGTGAATAAGAGATGCGATTTTGAGTTTTAAAATGTTCTCTAATTTTAAAATTTGTAAAAGCTGGTAGTATGGATTTGCAGTTTCTCTATTGTTAGCGAAAAAAATAATACGGATACACTTGTTTTTGCATTGATGCAATTTTTGTTAGTTTGGATTCGTAGGCAGAACCCCAGCTCATTAGACCATAGTTCAAGTAAGGATAGATTAAGGTATAGTATAGTTGTTTAAGTGTCCTAAGATTAGTATAATATCTTAATTTGCGAATAATCCCTAGATTTTTAGCTATTTTGTTGCGGACATGTTTGATTTGCATCTCCCAATATTTAATGTATGTTTTTTTGTTCAATGTTACAGGCCTGAATACAAATATTAGTTCTTTTCCTAGGTGAAGTAATTAAAATATAATTAGTTTTTTTTATTAACTGATAACTTATTAGCAGCACAATATTTGAGAACAAGTTAATTACTGTTTCAACTTCGGAAGGACTATCACAGGTATAAAATATATTGGTATCATCAGAAAAAATTCGAAAAGATAATGTTTTATAACAGTTAGGAAGATCATTGATGTATAGTAGAAAAAGTAGGGGTCCTAACGTAGATCTGAGGCACGCCACAGATAATATTCTTCATACTAGATTTAGTGTTACCAATTTTTACGTATTGTTTTCTATCACATAAATAACTGGAGAACCAGTTGTTTGGGATTCCACGAATTCCATATTTATTGAGTTTTGCAATTAGGATGTTGTGATTAATTGTATCGAAAGCTTTGGAAAAGTCGAGGAATATCCCACAGGTTGTTAATTTCTTGTCTATTGCAGATTTAAAATAGTCAATAATTTCAAGAATAGCATGCTCAGTGGAATACCCTTTTCTAAATCCAAATTGATATTCGGAATAAAATAGAATGCTTTTCTAGGAAAAATAACAATTGGTTGTATACAAGTCTTTCTAAGATTTTGCTAAAAGGAGAGATAATAGCAATAGGTCTATAGTTACCAGGTTCTGTTACCAGAATCTGAACGGGAAATGAAAATGTATAAGGGATAGCTGCAGGCCCTCCTTCTTCTCTCTCGTGCCAGTCTCCTTTTCCAATTTTCACGCGGCCAAATCATTTTATCACTTGCTTTGCGTTGAAATAACACTGAGGGCCTGTTTCGCAGGCTAACCTAGTATGGGAGATGGACGCTTCTGGTAATGGGCTCCTGGTAAGCCTTGTTCCTTAAAGTGCCAATACGACGAAAATCGAGCATTTTCTTTTCAATCAATTTTTTTGTCTTCCAAAACGACACACAGTGTCGAAAATATCCAAATCATTGAACAATTTTACCAAAGGACCAAATTAACCTATGCATTTTGCAGAGAGTTTAACATCGAAATCACGTCCGCCATTACTGAAGTGTGTTCTAAATACGATTTTCGACCAGCGGTTTGCTGTCGTGACGTCATCTATTCAAGGAGTCGCTCTTCAGTAAATACGTATCATTCAAAACTTCGTTCTTTCCTTTCCTTTTTGGAAAAAATAGCATAAACATGTAGTTTACTTATAAGTTCGTGCGAAAGTTTGTGTAAACGTAGCCCGGTATGTTGCTGTGTTGAGAAGATGACGTCACGTCCGCTGGAAATTAGCTCTCATGGCTCTGTCACGGAACGGGTTCGAGTAATGACGGACATCAAAGCTCAAGATTCTGACCCCCAAAAATAAGACTTCCCGTCGTCATATCAAAAACGGTGTGGATAGGACAAAATATAGCAACTTTACTTTACCGATACGCAAAAATATTAATGCATTATCACAGAAGTACTCAAAACTTTTCGGAGGTTCATAAGCTATCAAAATTGGGTGATAGGCACTTTAAGAGAAAAGAGTGCAGAAAAGAGTGACGAATTATCACCAAGTCGACATACTCGTCACATACAGAGCCACTTTTTAAAGTGCCACTACGATCAAATTTTGATACTAGGCACTTTAAGGTTTGTGTGATAGGTGCTGGCCCAGATAATGTTACCATATTGAATGTAGGGATTAATTAGAGTTTAGTATAATGTTTTTAAGCTATGTTTAGGTATAGGAAAAAGCGAAGTTAACTTATATTACTCCTATGCTTTTTGAGATTTTTGAGGATAGTTACATGGTTAATATGTGCACTTTAAATGCTCAAATTATTATTCCTAAAAAAATAGTTTTATTTGCTTTGTTGATAATAATAATAATAATAATAATAATAATAATGTCTTTAATGAATCACCGATAAAATACATCGTGTGTACAGCTATAAATAATAAAGCATAAATATACAACTCTCATAATATAACAAAAAGTATGTGGGAACAAAGACTATTGAATAGCTAGGTTATACCTAAAGATTAATCTATTTACAAAATATTTTTTAAAACGAACAGTATTAATTTTCGGCCACTGGGAAGACTGACATCTTAAGGCATTCTTTGTCAATGCATTCATTGTCAATTTTTATATTCAGTAAATTGTTTTTTTTGCGATTAGTAAATATCATGTAGTTTGTTTTTGTTACATCAGTGAAAGTTTGTTTGTTTTAAACCATAGTGATAATTTTTCAAGTTCGAGATTAACAGTATTATTCAAGTTTTCTAGAGATTTTGATTCATCAATTATATTAGCGTCATCAGCAAAGAGAGTAAAGAAAACGTTTCTGAGGAATGACAGATGTCATTAATGTAAATTAGAAATAGCAATGGTCCTAGCTATAAAACTCCGGGAGACTCCACAAGATATATTGAAGATATCAGATTTAACATTGTTGAATTCAACGAACTGCTTTCTATTAGATAAGTAACTTTTAAACCAATAAAGATGAACCGCCTTTTTCGCTAGTTATAGCTTAGCCAATCAGATTGCAGGATTCGCGATAGAACACTACAACCCTTGCCATTTAAGTCGGACCGCTTCAACAATTTCCGGCTATTTTTAACACAACCCCCCTCCCCCATTTCAATGTTGAAGGGGGAAGGGGGACAAGCAAAGTTATAAAAAATGCCCGCGATCTGTCGGAGGAGTTCGTTCAGTGTTCTGAATAGCCTTATTTTGTCGGGCGGTCCATACTTAAATGGGGAAGGTTGTAGTCACTGGGTTTCTACTAAATATAGCTGTGATCATTTGATGTAATTGTTATGGACCATTTGTAATTTGTAAGACATATTGTAATTCACTCTAGTGCGAATTTATTTGACAAAATAAACCACCATTATATTGTAATAACCCCCCCATTCCCCCCCAATGACTCTCAACGCCTTTTACAAAATCCTGGAACCGGCCCTAGGCCTGGAGCTTGAAATGTTGACATAACCGTGTAGTTGCAAATTAATTAATATCATGTTACGTTGTAATCGGTTTTGATTGGCTAACTCAAACAATCGAGAATGGAATGTCTCGTTAGTGGGGCTAGCGTTTGCGTGACGACCCTGAGAACGGCTGCGTGACGACCCTAATAACGGCTGCGTGACGACCCTAGATAACGACTGCGGAGACTATGTGAGGGTTGGCACTACCCTGGTGACTTTGAAATGGTTTCCCATTGTTTTTCTCTTTCTAGTCCAATCAAATTATAGAGTTACGATATATCACGGTTACAGCATGGTTACGGTAAAGCTACGGACATGCTGTAGTTTGTCCCACCCATACGAATAGAATGAGAGGTACGCGTGGGCGTAGGGTGGGGGTATAGAGCGGCTCTAGAAAAGGCTGTATAAGAATATGTGTCAGTCACATCCTAAAGCTCAGTAACCTCCCCTTTTCTTCTACCATGCCAGATAACAAGTCCAAAAATATATGACAACACAAAGTCACAAAAACATTTATAATGTCATTGACTAGATTACGTGATATATCCAAATGCTAATAAACTCATATTGCCTCTAATAACTAACCCTTGGAAGTTCAATTACATTTGTCATACATTAGAATATATTCCTTGATAATAAAACATTAATGAAAAACACAGCGCCCAAGGTGTTTGAGTTATCTTATCAGAATTTAAACAAACTTTCTCACAGTGGCGACTTTCGTTTCACTTCCCTTGTGTGCTTTAGGAGGCTAACCTGCCGACGGAGCAGTATAACTGCAACAAAATTTGTAACATACATTATGGACACCTACGGTTTCAAAGTCGCTCTGACAACGTTGAGAGTTTCATCCAGTCACTGCAATCGGGAGGCCAGAGTGGCAACATAGAAATAAGAGGATTGCGCATGCATTAACTTAAAATTAGTTCCTTAAGGGTTACATGTTTACCGCTAGGAAAAGGATGTTTTAGTATTAAACCCATATCGTTTATGTCGTTGCCACTTCTCTAGCCTCCATTCGTTATGAAAGAATTAAACGCATTATTATCTGCGACCTTCATAAAATCAAAATGTGCGACTGACGTGAAAATGTTACTAAACATTGTAAAATCAGAAATAGGCACATAAGCGACTGAGGTCGAGAACGTGGAAGTGGGGTTTTCACTGGCCGCGGGCAGATGCCCTTTTTTTTCTCTTCTCTCTCTCCGCATTTTCTCGTTTTTTCTTCGTTTTTCTCTCCATAGAACCTCTGGAACCAGGATAGTAATGGACCGACTCAAGAAACGTTACGCGAGTAGAGAATAAAAGATTTGTAAGTTGATGCCGCAGTACCTGTTGACAACGAGCTCCTAAGACATGACAAAACCCTACCCTGAATCATAAAAAAAACCTAACCGGTCAGTAAAATAAACAGGTTCTACCCACCAAGAGCTAGGGTTCTCAAGAAAAACCTCTCAAGAAAATGGTGAGGTCAAAAAAATTGAGAGATTTTCTGGAACTCGAATCCCGCTCCTCCAACTCGTAAAGCAAACGTCGCAACTACTACACTGAACAACCATCGTCACTCCATTACTCACAAATTATTAAATTTTAAAACTACTGCTAATCTATGTATTTTTAACCAATCAGAATGAGTGAGCGATTCCTCTCCTTAGGAACTCTGCTGTTGACACACCAGCAGCCTATACATGGTTAAAACTACACTCGACTATAAAACAGTAGTTCAGGAAATTGTCCAGCGTTATGCGTTGTGCGGATTTTTTTGTTTTCCTTTAAAAAATTAAATTCCACATTTTCGCATTCAACCACTACCTTGCCATCGTACCCAATGAAAGACGGAGGACCGAATAGCACAGCCTTGATAGTGTGTGATACACCAGGGTCCAGACAAACCGGTTTGTCCAGGTTTATAGTAAACCCATAATATCCATCAGTCATCTCGCCATCTGTCGTAAATGTTGATGAGGAATGGTAGAGCGTTGATGTAGAGTCTTTTGTCCCTCCTTTGTAAATGGCAAGATCTACTGTGTATTGTGACGCAGGACTTCCACACAATCTCACACCTGTGAGGTGAACCGGTACCAGACTACTGACGGTGAACGTGATGGATTCAGCCAGATTACCAGAGTAATAAAAGCATCCTTTTTTGAACGAGCCAAACCTCTTACATGAACCAGTTTTTCGATTACCTTGTCTATCATTTGTGTTAAACGTTTTGAGTGATGTGGGTTTTCCGATAGAGCCAAAATATGTAACTATTGCGGTGACTGCTTTCAAATCTAGAATTTCGGTGGGAAGAACAGTTTCCGAAAATTCGTTTAACGACATGAGTGGAAACCTTATCAGGTGAATTGCTTTATGACCGAGAATAGCTCTCTTTGATTTTCCATCTTCACTCAGTTCTTGTTCTTCAATTTTTTTACAAGCCCAGCTATGTACGGCCTGGAATAACTCCACCTCTGTTATCCTGAGAGTGTCCCTCTCTAGAATGTCACAGAGTGTTTCTTGCGTGACAGTTAGAAACGGCTCAGATGTTACGGCTCGTCGAGTCTCACAATCAACAATCTTCCAGCAGATTTCCTTCAGATTTTCGTCCTCTAGTTTCATGACCTGTGGTAGAACAGTGAACACATCCTCTGGCCCCATGTCTTTCTCAAGATACTGTGTGCATTTCTTAACCAGTGAAGGAACAAAGTACTTCTTAGCGAGATACCAAACCTCCATAACATGACTTCCGGTCAACTGCACTTCATCGTAGTACATGTAGCGAAACAGTTCCAGTAATCCTTCAGCGGTACAGTCTGGTAGGTCGATAGTACGTCCAGTCTCGGCCAGTTCACCGTAGAACATGGCCTCGAATACAGGACTACTGATAGCCAGTACGTACTTATGGGCAGGAACGGTGACCATGTCGCCTTTGGAGTCGACAACCGAGAACTGTACATCACTGAACATGCTGTTGTTGTACATGTACTGGTTACGTTCCTTGATAGTGTCGCGTACAGTTTGCCATTTGGTATCCATTGCTTAACTGTGTTGACGTCGAGGAAGTGTTTGTAATTAGGTAGGTTTCTTTCTTTCAATGAGAACAGAAAGCGTGCTTCCGTGTCACGCATGAAAGTGTAGGATTCTTACCCGAATTGCATGCTGGTATAAGATCTTGGTCCCTAACCATCAGGCTGTTTCATTGTCAACATGAAGTTATTAGTGGACAACTTTATATAAAAGATAGTGTCATAAATCACATCTCGTGAAACGGAAATTTTGTTTGTTTGAGAGGATTGCTCAGTTTTACCCGAAATTATTTTGTTAGAAAACTTTAGTTATCTTCACAAGAGTAGCGTGACCAACTCTACTTGTAAGTGTATTTTAATAATTGATTATTAATGTGTTCCGCTATAAATTTCAGGTTTAATTTAATCAAGACTCTGTCGCTGTACTGCTGTTGTTTTCTTGATCTTCTATTCTTTTGAGAAGGCTTGGTCTATTGAATTCATAACATTATTCTTTTTTTTGTCACGGTAGAACAAAGGGGTGTGGTTTATTTGGAAATTATTATTTTTATTATTTATAAACGGGTATGTCATTCCCGAACAGATGATCAAATTCAGCACAAGGTACTCATCAACGTGGTCCGAAATATGACACCTGGGAGGCACACCACTACATTAATCTTGGCCACCGGGTGCAGACAATACTGTGACATTGTGGTGGGCACAAACGTGACAAATCCGTTAAAGTTGATACAGTACGTAGCGGGGATGGAATCAGTGGAGAAGGAAACTTCAGTTTATTTTGAATCAAACGACAGAGAGGTGTTATGTGAAGAGGAAAAGGCATGTTGTCTGACGAAAATCTTGCAAAGGAATCCGATATCCCGTCAATATTTAGCGAGAATTGAAGGTGTGCGCTGTAAGCTATGTAATGTAAGCTATGGTTTGCGAAGACAATTAATTTGCCTGCAAAAGAAGACCTCAGTGTTATTTCAACGCAAAGGAAGTGATAAAATGATTTGGCCGCGTGAAAATGGAGACTGACACGAGAGAGACAAGAAGGAGGGCTTGCAGCCATCCATTATCATTTTCATTTCCCGTCCAGATTCTGTACGGGAAATACTGATTGGTCAATTAGCTGTCATCGCTGTCATGGTCACGAAATGTCGCACATTCCTCCTGCGAACTGACTGAAATGGCGGCGACAAGAGAGAAGTGATCGAGCGGTTGAGCGTTAATCCAGGAAAGTATTTAGAAGAACAAAGCAGGCAGTGAATAGTCCACATTTGTACTTTCTGGGCGAGATATTTTGGCGGTTTTATCAACATGTGAAAGCCTTATTTTCCAACTGTTTGCCGTGGAAGTCGAGTCAGACAGGACTTAGCGCTTCGGCATTGTCCTATATTTTGCAAACATCGTGAAGGTCAGTTAATCGAAACTAAATACACTGGGACTTAAAAGCCATCTCCCTCTACGATCTAGACGTAGAACTGAAGGAAATTACGAAGTTCCCTAAAGTAATTTTCGCTCCTGCTGTCAGAGGCTGTTCGGGTGAAAGAGTCAGTCAGGGTCGAGTAAATGAACTGATGAAGGAAAAACTGAGCGGGGACTGAACGATTTATAGGTGAATAAATTCCACACTGTAGAGACTTGGACAGGAGAAATAAAGGTAATAACAATGAACTGTGCAATGTTTTGACTACACATCTTAGATACCGACAAAGTTACGAACACCGCACAAAGTTTGATTGACATGATTGACTCATGTTAATCCATGCGGAAAAGATGGCGGCATTTCCGTAAGATGGCGGCAGGCGCTTATTTCGCTCGGATCGGTATCAGAATTTGCTCGGCTCCTATCGGCAGAACTCGCTCCGCTCGTACCGGAAAAGCGCCTGTTCTGCAGGGTAACAACTAATGAATTATCAGGAAGTGGTACACATCCCTTCAAAAACCTCTCTCGAAGTTGTTTTTTGCCCAGACAGATGCTAATAGACCTTTATCTCAAGATAATCCAACCCTCTGTCACCTATGCACTACCTGTGTGGGGAGGTTTTAATTGTAAGGATATGTTTAATTCACTTGAAATACTACATTGTAGAGCAGCAAGGATAATATGTAATCTGCCGCGAGATATGCCCTCATAAGAAGTACTCACAAAAGTCGGGTGGGATACTCTGTTTTATACATATAAGCTAAATATAGGTAAATTAATATTTAAAATATATAACGAGTTAACGCCTCCAAGTATGTCCCACATTATTGATAAGCGAATTAATAAGTATAGCTTTAGAAGTAAGAACAGGCTTATTACACCTCGTTTCAACACGTACTACATGAAACATTCTGTGGCTCACAGAGGTGCCATCATATGGAACACCATATCTGAGAACATTGACGTAGCAACATGTACTACAAACACATATATGGATAAGACTAGAAAGATAGATACACTACATAACTTAGATTTTAACTTTACATCAGTGCAGACTCTCACTAAAGGAACTAAAGATTACATATATTATTGATATTGTTACATTTTTAGCATTATTAACTTTTTAGACATTTTATAATATTGTTACATTTTTAGCATTCTTAACTTTTTAGACATTTTATGATTTTTAAATGATTTAGCCACTGTTTTCAATGTATATAATTTTTATATTTATGTTACACACGACCCCACAAGCGGCGACGCTTTAATGTATATCGTGTTTAAATAAAAGTTATTGTATTGTATTGTATTGTATTGAAACTGACTCACGGAAGATCGTTATCTCATGCTTTCGCTTGTCCATAAATTTCATTTGACAATCGCGCAAACGTTTTCATCTACAGCCTTTACAAGAGACTAAATGGTCGTATACACGTGTCAGTTCGCTATGGGGTGCCATTCCCGCCATTATTCAGACTTGTTCAATTTATAAAATGGAGCCTTGAATTTATAAAATGGAGCCTTGAATTTATAAAATGGAGCCTTGAGTTTATAAAATGGAGCCTTGAATTTATAAAATGGAGCCTTGAATTTATAAAATGGAGCCTTGAGTTTATAAAATGGAGCCTTGAATTTATAAAATGGAGCCTTGAATTTATAAAATGGAGCCTTGAGTTTATAAAATGGAGCCTTGAATTTATAAAATGGAGCCTTGAATTTATAAAATGGAGCCTTGAGTTTATAAAATGGAGCCTTGAATTTATAAAATGGAGCCTTGAATTTATAAAATGGAGCCTTGAGTTTATAAAATGGAGCCTTGAATTTATAAAATGGAGCCTTGAATTTATAAAATGGAGCCTTGAGTTTATAAAATGGAGCCTTGAATTTATAAAATAGAGCCTTGAATTTATAAAATGGAGCCTTGAGTTTATAAAATGGAGCCTTGAATTTATTAAATGGAGCATCGAATTCATAAACTGGAGCCTGGAATGTTATAAAATGGAGCCTTGAGTTTATAAAATGGAGCCTTCAATTTATAAAATGGAGCCCTCGGTTTCTAAAATGCAGCGGTCTGGCACTAGTGGATGAAGTATGGCGGAGGTGGAGTGGGCTGAGACAAAACCTCGTGCTTTCTCAACAGATTCAATTCAACAATGGCTGACGATCTGCAGGAAGCTGCGCGAATACTCAACAGAGTAGCTTCTAATTTGAACAATAGCTCGAGCCATTTATCCAATAATTTATACGAGGCCCGTAATCCACCATTTGTTCCAGACTGCTCCTCAATCTCATGCTTCTTCAAGTAGAACCTTGACGTCCGAACTGATGAGTCTTTATCCTCATCACCGGTCGAGAAGCAATGGCGGACGCTCACGGACATCTTCGACGACTACATCCGCTAATAAAAGGAAAAGAAGTGATAGTCGACCAGCGAAATTGAAAGAAATCGTAAGGAAATTTGTCTGCCTCTCGGATAAAGATCAGATCGAAGCGCCAGATGCGGAAGAGTCGAGGGAACTGCTGATTTCTGAAGAGAAAAAGCTGTCAATAGCAAACGAGGCAAGTGAAAGCGAGGTTCGAGAGGTAATGGTACAAAAGTTTCCGAAGCTGAAACAAGCTGGTGGCTTTGAATTTATGTATGCTGAATCAAGAAAGAGAGAACTTAAAGTCATCCCACCTGGTCCAGGAGGATTAACAATGGAGTATCTGGTCTCTTTTATTGGACAAGGGAAGTTTTACATAAGGCCAATACAGCAAGACCTCGACTTAAGTACAGAGCCTGTATATAGCGATGTTTCGTGTGTCGTCATCTATTGTTATTAATGTGCCAACCAGAGATCCATTGGTTCCCAACACAAAGCGGGCTTTACAAATCATGGTTGGCACATTAGCATAACAATTGTAATGTTTATCAACACGAAACATCGCTATTGTGCAAAAAATAGCGGGAAAGAGATTTGCACGAAGTGCAAAATAGCAGTAAATGTCCATAGACTACGGAAACACTATGCTATATGTGGTGAAACAGGTGCGTACCATACATCTGGTATTATTTATAAATAATTAACTATTTAACTATTAAACTATATAGTGTTAGCTTTACAGTGTTAAAAAAACATTATTTACGCACCCCTTTTACCAATACGGATTTTTGTTGTGGCTTGTTTTATGCACCTATCAATGTCAACCCCCAGGGGGAGGGAGGCCAGGATTGCAAATACTTCTTGAATTTGTGTAAATCGATTTCATACAAGGGTGGGGGATTTGATCCGTTTTGACCCCGGGGGGTTGACATTGATAGGTGCATAACACAAGCCACAACAAAAATCAGTATTATTGGTAAAAGGGGTGCGGAATGTTTTTTTTTTTTAAACACTGTAAAAGATAACTAACACTATATAGTTTAATAGTTAACTATTTATAAATAATACCATATGTATCGTACGCACCTGTTTCACCACATGTAGCATAGTGTTTCCGTAGTCTACGGACATTTACTCAATTACTGCTATTTTGCACTTCGTGCAAATCTCTTTCCCGCTATTTTTTGCACAATATACAGGCTCTGGGAACGATTGCAGAATACCCCACCACTTGGTTCATTAATAATGTATTTTCTCAAATTCTTATACAAACCCACTAAAAACCTAACCCTGAAATTCAAATAAATCTTACCCATTTTCAATTCCAAATCATTCATAGAACGAGTCTAAATACACCTGAGCTAAATGGATAATTTTGCACAATTTGTATGGGCTTTTCAAGTCCTCTTTCGAAGTGGTGGGGTATTCTGCAATCTAGCCTAAATTCAAAGCCGCCAGCTTGTTTCAGCTTCGGAAACTTTTGTACCATTACCTCTCGAACCTCGCTTTCACTTCGTAATGTTAGTCGCTTGTATCAATTTCGTGTTTTTATTTTAGCATATTTTATAAATTCAAGGCTCCATTTTATAAATTCAAGGCTCCATTTTATAAATCCAAGGCTCCATTTTATAAACTCAAGGCTCCATTTTATAAACTCAAGGCTCCATTTTATAAACTCTAGGCTCCATTTTATAAATTCAAGGCTCCATTTTATAAATTCAAGGCTCCATTTTATAAACTCAAGGCTCCATTTTATAAACTCAAGGCTCCATTTTATATATTCAAGGCTCCATTTTATAAATTCAAGGCTCCATTTTATAAATTGAACAAGTCTGAATAATGGCGGGAATGGCACCCCATAGTTCGCCAAGCTAGAATATCATTTTTACGGTAATCTTCGAGAATTATCATTATTTTGTTGAATTCAGTAAAGCTGAATTGTCCAATTTGTTAGCTGTCAGTAAATTCACATTTGTCAAGCCGAGAATTAACTTAAAATTTTGAAAACGTAAACGCAACGCGCGCTCGAATATCGTTTACGTGTGAATGGTCAAATTCACGGCGGAAAACGCATACATTTAAAAACATCTGAGTGTAGGGATGTGCAGTGTAACTAAGGTTGAAAGCATGTTAGTCGCTTGTATCAATTTCGTGTTTTTATTTTAGCATATTTAACTTTATCTCCCTTGTCAACTTAATAACCTGTTATTACACATAACTAACTATACATAATACTTTTAGGCCCATATTACACTTATTAGGCAATTACTGCATGGGATAGAAAAACCTACAATCGACGATAAAATAGCAGTTCTGGAAACTGTCCTCTGCTATCCGATGTACCGTTTGGACTATTTCTTTTGGTAAATTCAAATGCTACATTTTCACATTGAACTTTCTTTCTGCCATCGTTCCCACAGTAAGACGGAGGACCACTGATCAAAGCCTCGATAGTGTGTGATACACCAGGGTCCAGACAAACCGGTTTGTCCAGGTTTATAGTAAACCCACAATAACCATCTGTCGTCTCGCTATCCGTCATAAACGTCGATGTAGAAGAGGTTTGGTAGAGCGTAGATGCAGTGTCTCTCTTCCCTTCTTTGTAAATGGTAAGGTCTACTGTGTATTGTGACCCAGGCCATCCGCACAATCTCACACCAGTGAGGTGAACCTGACTACTGACGGTGAACGTGATGCAGTCTTGGCTACCATCGTATCTCCATTGGTTTGTACAAAACGATCGAAACCTCTTACATGAACCAGTAGTTGTCATTCCTTCTCTAGCCTTTGTTTTAAATGTATCCACTGATGTTGGATTTCCATCTGAGCCAAAATATTTAACTATTTCAGTGACTTCTTTCATATCGAGAATTTCGGTGGAAAGGACAATTTCCGAGAATTCCTTCAGTGACATTAGTGGAAACCTTATCAGGCGAATCGCTTTATGACCGAGAACAGCTCTCTTTGATTTTCCATCTTCACTCAGTTCTTGTTCTTCAATTTTCTTACAAGCCCAGCTATGTACGGCCTGGAATAACTTAGCCTGCTTGCCGGCTCTCCTGTATTTTTTTCGGTCGTTTCTTTTCGGATTGGGTCACCTGTGGCACGCGGTCAAAATGGGGCGAGGACAAAAATGAAGGGAGGGGGAGGGGAAAGGAGGGGAAGAAAGGAGAGCCTGCACGAATGCCATTGTTTTCGGAGTATTTACCGTTAGTCCACGAACGGAAAATTCCCATTGGCTAGAACGTGACAGGTGTCAAGTTTTACATTAAGCACACACGAAACATATGTAGTTACATCGGTCGTAACACAAACGGAGACATTGCCATTCGGCTGAAGTATTACTACTTTCACACTGGTCTCCTTCGTTTCTGTAACAACATCAATATTTAAATGTTGAGTGAGCACTTCATCGGCACTTTACTCCTGTTGAACTTGAAACAAATACTTTCTCGACGACCGCGAAGAAGTCGTTTTTATTGGTAAATATTCAGACGGTGGTTGTTTTCTTGCCAACGGGCTTCGATCGGGTGTCAAAACTGTTGTTGGTAGCTGGCGTTTGCTTCGAATGGCTTCAGGACTAGGACTACTGCAGCTTTCTCCAGCTCCACTTACAAAGTTTTTCACGTAAAAGTACAAATCATTGAGAATTCTAATCTTCCTCCTTCAGGGATTACAAACTCGACTCGATAAACCAGGAGAATTGACAACACGGCTACCTTATTTCACTACAGCATACCACTTTACATCAAATTCTTTACACCTACTAGTGCTACGCGGCACACATGATTTCATATCATAACCACATATACCTTAATTCACGTTTGCATTTGGAAGGAATAAAAAGATTACCGTTGAAATGACTCCAGAACAACCTGAATTTCCGTACCTTGAATCAACACTTGCAAAGGCGACAAAAATCATCCACGGATGTTTCTACCTCTCTTACTGGTAATTACTTTCTTTGGGGTTTCTTCTTGGTCCATATGCACCATTTGTGTTATGATTAATACCGCAAAACATTTTGAACGTGGAGCGCTGAACCGGAGCGCTGTCATTTTGAATCGTGTTGACATTAAGCGCGATTTTCATTGGCCATTTTTTTCCACTTGGCGCGTGACGGGCTGTCAAGCGTGGTCAAGCGTGGAGGGGCGTAATTCTCAAAACAATGGCATTCGTGCAGGCTCTCCTTTCTTCCCCTCCTTTCCCCTCCCTTCATTTTTGTCCTCGCCCCATTTTGACCGCGTGCCACAGGTGACCCAATCCGAAAAGAAACGACCGAAAACAAATTCAGGAGAGCCGGCAAGCAGGCTAGGAATAACTCCACCTCTGTTATGTTGAGAGTGTCCCTCTCTAGAATGTCACAGAGTGTTTCTTGCGTGACAATTAGAAACGGCTCAGATGACACGGATCGTTGGGTTTCACAATCAACAATCTTCCAACATATTTCTTCCAGCTTTTCATCTTCAAGTTTCGCGACCTGTGGTAGAACAGTGAACACATCCTCTTGTCCCAGCTCTTTCTCAAGATACTGCGTGCATTTCTTAACCAGTGAAGGAACAAAGTACTTCTTAGCGAGGTACAAAACCTCCATAACATGACTTCCGGTCAACTGCACTTCATCGTAGTACATGTAGCGAAACAGTTCTAGTAATCCTTCAGCGGTACAGTCTGGTATAGGTCGATAGTACGTCCAGTCTCGGCCAGTTCACCGTAGAACATGGCCTCGAATACAGGACTACTGATAGCCAGTACGTACTTATGGGCAGTAACGGTGACCGTGTCGCCTTTGGAGTCGATAACCGAGAACTGTACATCACTGAACATGCTGTTGTTGTACATATACTGGTTACGTTCCTTGATAGTGTCGCGTACAGTTTGCCATTTGGTATCCATTGCTTAACTGTGTTGATGTTGAGAATGTATTTGTAAGGAGCTAGGTAGGTGTCTTTCTTTCACTGAGAACAGAAGGCGTCCTTCCTGAAAGTGAAAGTGCAGGATTCATACCCAAATTTCATGCCGGGTATACGAATTGCTTTGGTATATGCGCACCCTCTCCCACTTCGGATGGCGTGTGTCAAGTTAACGTAAATTAAACAACATGGTGTCATAAATCACACCCAGTAAAACAGAAATATCATTTATATCTCAAGAGGATAGCCTAATATTTACTCGAATATAATTCTTATACTAGAAGTTTCAAATTGAAAGTGACATGCTGTCGAGCGAATATAGTAGCAATTGATTAGAATCTAAGCCATGCATGTGTCAAGGCCATCATATACCCATCTAATCAGCAATGAAAGTATTCATCAAAGCTGAACGCAGAGTAACAAATGGAGCATAGACCAGTTCGCGGTAAATTCCGACATTTTGAAAGGGGTGCAAACATGGCGCGAAATACAGTGTTTGTATGGGAATCGATGGGAATCAGATGCCAAATGAAATCCGTAAAATCGAATTTCTGAAATATTCTTCAGATACAAACTTAAAGGATACCAGGTAAAAGATTAACATATCGAAATTTGAGGGATAAAAACGAGTCAAATTCCGCGCGAAAAGTTACAGACAATTTACCGCGTACTGGTCTATTGTTGAGACAATTGCAATATGCTAATTTTTGGAAAACTTTCAATGTATTAAAGCGCAATTTGCATTCAACAGGAATACAACATTCCCAGTATAAGTTTTCTGGTAAGAGTATAGAAGTTTTTGCACGTCTTTCATTACGAATTGGCTTCAAAACTGTGTTCACATTCCAGAAAGTTTCAGCGATTTGACAGACTCGTCAAAAGTCAGACTGTCACGTTCACGCCTGACTGATTGCACGCGAAAATTCACACTCCGAGAACTTGAGATTTTAATTTTCGAAAACATACCAGGACCTCAAACAGTTGCAATAATTTCAGCCGAAACTTTTAACTACACCAGGATCTACTGAAAATGTGAAACTACAGAAGCTAAAGTTTGTTTACTGTTATGATTTGCGCTTAGCGGCAAACTTTAAAGCTAGTGCCGTGTTGGTCAGGGGACTAAACAAGCGACCGCTAATCGTTTTGTTATTATTTCGTGTCGCACGTTGAGGCTTCCATATTCATGCTAGTTCTAATATTCAGTCTCATATATTCAGTCTTTGAGTTAGTTTTAATCAACCAGCGCGCTCCATCGCTGAATTACTGTTATTGTATATGTCGATTCATTCTCTTGGTGCTCTCGTTGGTATGTCACTATCCAGGGAATTGTGCATTGTACATAAGGACTGATTGTATGTTGATTCATTCTCTTGGTGCGGTGATTTTTTCCGATTCAGGGAATTATGTCAAATAAAAGCGTGTGGCGTTCAATTATTTTCGTCTATCTGTCTATTTTTCTTAGAATCGTCGAAGACAGACCAGATGCGTGGATCTCTGTTGCAAGATCGGACCAAGAAACCTGTCCTATGAAGGCTTTGGAGTGCTACATTACTGTCGGATTAATCGATCTTAACGAGGATTTGACGCTCTTCACGGCCCTTGCAACTCCTAACTCTACTTCGAAAGTTCGAAGTCAAGGCATCAGTGATAATCGGGCCAGCGAAATTGAGGGAAATTGTGCTGCTGCTAATGCTGGAATTACGGATAGACTTTTCAAACGATATGGTTGCTGGTCAAGCGAGAACGCTAAGGATAGTTACGTCAAGGATAACCTTAAGTCTTTGCTCTCTGTTTAGAGGAACTTCATATAAATTAGGAATTTAGAAGACCGAGCCCAGCAGGTCAGGGGGTACGATCCATAGGACTGGGATTTTCCCCTTTTTTAGCCGCAATGAGCGTGGTGGGGTTTTTGCATCCTATGCGGATCAAATGTATTAGATGTAGCTTAGGTTCATAACAAGCCGCAACCCTAAAAAATGTTAAGAATGTGGATTTGAAATCCACATTCCTTTCGTGCTTTGTGTTAAAGAAATCTATTGCCTATTGTCTCTTGCCAGCAGGAGACCAGAAGCAATTGCCCGCTATAAGCCACGTAACTGTCAACACCTTTAAGTGAAAAGTTCCATACAAGTAGAAATACTAATAATATACCAGAACATGATCTGTTTATTTATGACTGCTGTTCCTGGGTTTTAACAGTTAACAAATCCAAACAAAATCTCACAATATACTCTGGACTCTTGCGGATTTAAAAATAAATAGGATTGCCTGCGAAGAAGGCTAACTATGCACAAGCGCATTGAAATGAATTGTAACTGATTATACAGTATCAAAAGGTCTCCCTTGTTTTTAAATGTGGCCCTTCAATGTTAGTTTAGGGTAATAAATTCCTTGCGGGAAAAATACTAACTCGGCGAATGACAGCCAGTATGAAAGCGCATTTCGTTGGAACAATTATAAATATAAAATTGCAAATAAATGTAATATCTGTTTTTCAATTACAGCCGGTATGAAAGCATAACACATCACTAGGAAAACTTACAATCAGATTTTTTGTTGGGAAACATTCTTTTGAATAAACAGTGAAATTACGTGGTTGTGCATGCAAAGGTAATTTTATTTTCAAGCGGCATTCAAAATATTGTGAATGCTTCCTATAACTAAATACTGTTTGGGGAGCATACTTCTCATTATTTACATTCATATTGTTACATTAATTTCTACAGCCTATTGTTTGCTTGTGCATTTGTAAATACATAGATATACATAACATTTTTGTTTGCAAAATATAAAAACTCTCAAAACAATTATTCAACGAACATTTTCAAAAAGTACATTTATCTATACATGTACATACTATTAGTCATTTAACTAATAGCAACTGTTTCTTTTCTACAGTATTGTTAATGACCATTTAAATTTGTCTTAACTAAAAACGTTATAAGTTAAATTGGAAATGACACATACAAAATGTATGCGAGATCGCCTAGTGCAATGTTACTGACCCCCGATGCTCTCAGGCACGACGCCGGGACATCTGCGAGATCGCCTAGTGCAATGTTACTGACCCCCGATGCTCTCAGGCACGACGCCGGGACATCTGCGAGATCGCCTAGTGCAATGTTACTGACCCCCGATGCTCTCAGGCACGACGCCGGGACATCTGCGAGATCGCCTAGTGCAATGTTACTGACCCCCGATGCTCTCAGGCACGACGCCGGGACATCTGCGAGATCGCCTAGTGCAATGTTACTGACCCCCGATGCTCTCAGGCACGACGCCGGGACATCTGCGAGATCGCCTAGTGCAATGTTACTGACCCCCGATGCTCTCAGGCACGACGCCGGGACATCTGCGAGATCGCCTAGTGCAATGTTACTGACCCCCGATGCTCTCAGGCACGACGCCGGGACATCTGCGAGATCGCCTAGTGCAATGTTACTGACCTCCGATGCTCTCAGGCACGACGCCGGGACATCTGCGAGATCGCCTAGTGCAATGTTACTGACCCCCGATGCTCTCAGGCACGACGCCGGGACATCTGCGAGATCGCCTAGTGCAATGTTACTGACCCCCGATGCTCTCAGGCACGACGCCGGGACATCTGCGAGATCGCCTAGTGCAATGTTACTGACCCCCGATGCTCTCAGGCATGACGCCGGGACATCTGCGAGATCGCCTAGTGCAATGTTACTGACCCCCGATGCTCTCAGGCATGACGCTGGGACATCTGCGACCTCTCTGCACCCTCACTGCCTACATTTGGCAGTACTGCATAGGTTATTTGGGTTACTGGTCTTAAATATTGTTGAAAGTGCATACATGGAACTGTAAAAAATAATTGTACGTGTATTTGAATTTATCTACAATTAATAGCACACGTCAGGCGATTTCAATATATAGCATTTTTTTGCAATAACAAAAATCCTGCAAAAAAAAAAAAAGGCTGCATTAAATGGTACATGTGTGATATGATTTAAAAGAAAAATAACAGGGAAATACTGAGGAAATAATAATATACAGTTAAGTAATTTGTGCAAATATCCAGCTTAATAGGTGCAACAATTCAATTTTAATTACCAGAAAAGAAACTAATATCACTTTTAACATCTTTAAAACTTCACTTTCTTTACTTACATCGCCTTTTTTACTGCCGGCAAGGCCAGTCCTATTCAGGAGGCATTGCCATCCATCGCTTCCAGTTTAAGTAAGAGTTGTTGCCAGTCTGGCACTCACATGGCATTCACACGTTCCTGTCAGATTTCTGTCGGAATCAACTGGTCTAATCCCGCCAGAACTCCCTTTTCGTCACAGACTGTCTTCACGACTTCTTGAATCGTTTTCCTAACACCAGCTGGGTCTCCCTTCGGTTGCATCAGAGCTCATGTTGACAGGACCGAGTCAATCGTAATTCTCTAGATGCCATTAAGTAAATCTTCGAAAACTCTGTTATCTTAAGGCGGGTGCATACTCTTGCTCTTTAAGTTCTTCTATTGACAAATCGGGCGAACCAGAACTAGAACTATAAAAACCACTTGAACTTGACGGCGAAGTGTAGGAGTTTGGAGCTGATTTTTGGGCGGGCTTTCGATTGAAGAAGATAATATTTTTGACCTCAAAGTCAAAATTTCAGTTTAGAACAGGAGGCCAGTTGCTTTTGTAAAGCAATATTTTGATCCTGGAAACGCTCCAGTTCTCTTTCAAGGGAAGAAATACTCTCACAGTCCGGTTGAGTTGTCCTTGTAAACCTCGTCGAGGTCACCGTTTATTATGGCGCCAAAACACAAACCAGGGAGATGAATCTTGTTTATAATTTCCCTCGCAATTTCTTCGACATTCGGGCTCTTAATAAGCATAGATTCGGGTGGATCCTTCTGTCGTATGGCTGCAACTAAAACGGCGAACAAAGTTCCCACAAAGACGGCTCTGAATCTTGTTGCCTCCGTTGAACCACTTGGGTGATACAGTCTCGCCATCTTTGCCACGAAGGTCTTCGAGCAGGAGGGCTTTGATTTCTTGGGGGAAGACATCAAATATCGGGGAAGTACTAAACATGCTGGGCCTTGTTCCGCACAAGTCGTTGTTTAAGGCGTACCAAGCCTTGCTGGCCGGTAGTTTGCCTGAACTAACCTTGTACGATGCCGGAGGCCTACATTGCGATACATCTTTACCAATTTATATTTGCCGCTAAAAAACGCAAGGACCATAAAAGGCTTAATCTTGTTATGGGCTTAACTACGATTCATGGTTTCTAGAAATGTTCAACTTCAAGAATTGAGTGGTAAGTATCAGTACCACCGTCAAAACACGTACTTGTACTAATTGGATCACGGGGCTTGTTGAGAGCTAATTCAATCGCAACCATAGCAACTGTGTGCGCATGCTGCGTGCCAAAAAAATTGGGTTCCGGCTTATTATGCTTTTAATGATTTCACTTCAGATGTTATAAATGTACTGTATTTAATCTTGGTCAGATTAAATGGGTCGTGCGCGTGCGGCCTCAAGTTAGCCCGCAACAAACAACAAGTATGTCTATGTTTTGATTACTGTTAGCCCGTACGTGAAGTTTGATACGAACTACAAACGAGATAGAGCGTTTGTATCAGTGCAGGGTAAACTCCATCCTCCATGCGAGGCTAAGGCGTGGTACCTTTCAAGAACTACGAATTGGACTATTGCCCCCTTATTTTGGCAACTCGGATGTCGAAATTGTTTTTGAAAGGAATTTCTATGGTGTTATTTTAGTTTCAGAAGATGAACTACGGCTTCAACAGTATTACATGGTCCACATTCACATGAAGTCTTACACCATCTACATGTATCAGATTAGGGCACGCCCTCTCTTCGAGGCTTCAACAGTACTACATGGTCCACATTCACATGAAGTCTTATACCATCTACATGTATCAGATTAGGGCACGCCCTCTCTTCGAGGCTTCAACAGTACTACATGGTTCACATTCACATGAAGTCTTATACCATCTACATGTATCAGATTAGGGCACGCCCTCTCTTCGAGGCTTCAATAGTACTACATGGTTCACATTCACACGAAGTCTTACACCATCTACATCTACCAGATTAGGGCACGCCCTCTCTTCGAGGCTTATGTGCCCGGACAGCGGCTAGATCTTAATGTCAGCAAACAAGATCTTAACGATTTAGCGCGCAGACACCCCTCCAGAAAGATTCGAGAGTGGCGGCTGTGGTTAACTCGGCGGGCAAATTGTTCCACTGTTTAATAGTCCTAGGGATAAAGCTATAGTGGATATAAGTTTTGTCTTCCGAGGGTAAAAGGAAGGATTTAGGGTCAATGTGTCTTGTATATCTAGTAACTGGAATGAGTTCATTCGAGAAGTATACTACGACGCAGACGACGAGGCCGTTTACTATCTTGTAGAGCGTTATAAGCCTACTGTCAGCCCTGCGCTGATGAAGACTGCGCCAGCCAAGGTCAGCAATCATGACGGTCACACTGGCTTCACGGTTGTAGTTTTTGTAAACATAACGAGCTGCCCGTCTCTGTGCCATCTCTATTTTATCTTGGTTTGCCTGTGTAAATGGGTCCCAGACGACGGAAGCATATTCGACTTGCGGTCGAACAAGTCTTGTATGCGTTTGCCTTGATACGTTTCTGGAAAATTTGGAGATTGCGCCTAAGAAACCCTACTGACGAGTTAGCTTTATTAATTATATTACTAAATAAAATGTGCTCATTCCAGGAAAGCTTGTGGTGCATGGTAACACCAAGGTACTTAACTGAATCCAGCTGTTTAAGGGTTTGGCCATGCAAGATGTAGTCATGAGTGAATGGCTTCTTGCTCAGGGTGACACGTAGCACATTGCACTTACATGTATCAGGGTGAAAGGACATCTGCCACTTATTCTCCCATTCTTCTAGGCGTTGGAGATCCCGTTGTAGTGCCTCGGTATCGGTGTTGCTGGTTACAGTCAAGTAGATGATTGTATCATCAGCGAATAGGCGACTGGAGACCATCGGGAAGGTAATTGATATAGACCAAGAATAGAACTGGCCCGATAACAGACCCTTGGGACACCCCACTAGTCACGAGTTCCCAGGACACTATTTGTTTTTGGAAGTGATTGATTGGATAACGATAGTTTTCGATACAGTTTAATATTTTACTACAACAACTACATGAACACCTTTATCGAATATTTAATTTCTAGAACCACATACATAATAATGCAATGTACTATTGCTAAGAGCTGCATTTAACACTGTTCTCCACTTGGCGGCTATGTATTGGTTTTGGTAGCCATTCTGCTATCACAACTGTTGTCTCAGACGTTTGCTGAGAGATTCGACTATGTTAATAAACCCGTTTCTAGCAAGAAATCCTAAGGCGTTGATCTTCTTCAAAGGAACTAAATTGGTACATTTAAATAGTACATTTAAATGATACCACTACCCGTTGACTACTGTGATTCTTTGAAAAAAAGTGCTTTATTCTATGCATGATCTCCAGCCGGAAAAAAAGGGGTGGGGGGGTACTCCCAGGAAAATATAAGATTTTCGATACCCTTTTTCAGATATGTACTCTATTTCATAACAAGAGAAATATATGAAAATGTGCGGTCTCATACAAGGGAGCACGGCAGACGTGCCTGTTTTGTTTCATTCACGATATCTAGCCGCCATCTTGGAATTCTACAATGCGACTTACCGCTGACAATAATTAATGTTGGCGCGCACGAGACTGGTAGTGCCGAGCGAGCCCCGAAGCGGATAGTGTAACTGTGGTGCACGTGACGTCTATGAACCAATTGGAAACAAGAACTCGGTGTGTGTCTTCTCCTGATATGATGCTCGTAGCAGTTTCCTAGGAAACGATTTCGGCAGTAGCAAGAATGATTGTAGATAGGTTTGACATTTGAAAACCGACTGCCTTGTTGATTTCAAAGTCTAAATCGCTGGGAAAATGTTTTTCTCTCAACGTATTTGAAGAACCGTTAACAAGTTTAATATTAGTTACAATCAAGCGAGGAACAACCTCCAAACGGGGAAAATCCTTTGAATTCTGACCGGATATTTTTAATAGGTTCTAATACTTCAGAAGTTTTCAATTATTGGCAGTCGTTCTGTGACGACAACCTTCAGCACATTAATTTGCCTCAAAATAAAATACAACTTCGCAGTTTCTGTTCCCGAAACGTAGCTATGCTGAATCGCTTGATATCCTAGTCGTAAATAATCTGCTTTTTAGGCAACCTAAGGTAACTTAACTGTCACCACATTAAAACTCTCTGAAACATCTAGGGTATGTATACTAAATTTCTAGCGGGAATTTTTGGCTTAAACATACGATTTTCGACGTACACGAAATAATTCACAACAGGCTTTTGGTTAATCGTACACCTCAATTTAATTTAATAGCTTCTTCATCGGTATGTATTAATTATTGTCAGCGGAAAGTCGCATTGTTGGAAGAGATCTTGAGTGAAACAAAACCAGGAGTTATAAATGGGACATTTATGACCCTATTTCAGACTAAAAGTACCCTTTGTTTGGGGCGGCACATATACGTGCAACATAGGCATGGGAGTAACCCAACTCTCCCCGTGTCTCCAGTGCTTTAGAAGACTGCTGGGATCCTTACCAGGAGGAACCAAATGTGTACCATATAATCTACAATATTAAGTAAATTCATTGCCAGATGAGGGTATTCCACGTTAAATTTCAATTTCATGATATTGCACGGTTTTTCAAGTGAAATTTAACGTGGAATTTTCGAGTCGGGCAATTTTTATTTTTTTTATCCCATAGCATTTACGAAAATATATAAAAATATGTATAGTCAGTTTGATTCCCGCTACGCGCCAGTAACCCAGTTACGCGGTAAACTGAATAGCGGTCCAACGTTTTGTGAAGTTGTTGCTCACAACATTCGGTTTTCCGACATTAAACAACATTTTTATACTTAAAGGAACAGTGCCATGCTCAGTGCCCATGCGCGAATGTTTGAATTTTGGTTGGGTTGTCCAGAAATCAAAAGATGGGGAGAGATTTGATACGCGAAAGAAATCCTCTTCCATCGGCTTCGCCTAAGTTTCATTTGACCTTATACCTATTTAGAACAGTAATTTAGTTTTGTATCCTAGGATTTATGATGTTATTTCGTTCGTGTCTATAATTTTTGCGAGTATTTTTGACTCTGAATTCAGTGCCCTTGGACGGTTCGTCGAGCGGAGGAATTAATGGCTACAGAAGAAAACTTCTGTCTCCTGGTAGTTTTATCCAAAGCATTGAGAGGGGGACAATGGATGGCCTAGGAAACTTGGAGACAGTAAGAATGTAGGGGAGACATTTACTCTGCTTGTAAGACGCTGAATGTTCGCGTGTATTTATTGCAGTGTCAACACCGCCTTCGCTCGGTACAGTTCGAGCTTGCTATTTAGCAAAATCGAACTCTTTTCTTCCCCAATTTTGGAGTGGAAATGCTCTTATAATTGTACAACAACTATCCTAAAGATCACAAAGCCCCAAAGCTATGAAGTCAGAACATTAGTTTCCCCGTAGTTTCGTAGCTTCGCGAAATGGAATATTATAATTCCCACAGAAGTTGTTGTTTGAATCCATTCGGCATTGTCGAATGGATTCCTAAACTATTATCCCGAATCCCATACATGCAGATCTTCGAAGCACTTATGTCTTGGTCCAGTGGGGAGTTCATACGATTCTAAATCCTGAACTTCTCAACTGATGCAAATCACAAAACTATAAACTCTAGATTTCGTGCTAGCGAAAAATCCAAAGGTCGTTCCAGATCAGTTGAGTTTTGACGTGACGTGACATAACAGCGTGATTTTCCATTGTCTTTGACATAATTAACAATCACGTGTTACGCGTGCGCATTACCGTGGCACTGTTCCTTTAATGTCCATCTAACTCTTTATCAAGAAAGCGAAAGTGCAATAACTGGAGACAAAATTAATTGTGAATTTCTGTAAAAGTTTTAGAAAGCCGGCGGCCTGTTGTCCGTTGAAATCACTTGTTAAGCCCTAGAAATTATATCTTTTAAAAGAGCTTTACGATCTCATATGCTATCGTCATAAATAATTACCTCGACATTTCTAATATAAAAGTATTATAATGAGTATATATGCATAGTTTAACCCTTTAAGCCCCAAGGGCTTTTAACTGATTTTTGGCTCATTCTAGCCTGCAACAAACCCTCCCCCGCTAAGAAAACTGTAGTCACTGTTACCATGGAATTTTCAACTGACCTATAATACTGGGGGCTCATAGTTTTTTGTAAGCCATTTTGGATATGTTGACGTCAGATCCCTACGGAGCTGGAGGGAAGTTTGTTTGGGGGAATACAGAATTTAAGGCTTTTTAAAGCCTTTTTCTCCATTTATAGAGTGCTGGAGGACATCATTAAGTCTGATGAGAGCTTCAATCAGCACTTTCTCAAAGAACCGAGTCTGTGCCAGTTTATGGTGATAGAGAAAGAGCCTCATTTTCCACTCGTGAATGGGCCAGGACGTCTTCTGTCACTTTAGCGTGGGCTTTATAAATGGATGTCTGGAGCCACCTATCATAGCTTTTTTGGAATATTGGACAAGATTTACTTGCCATTAATTCCAATATGAAGGTATTAGGTCGAAATGGCTTTAGTATAATAATTTTGAAGAATGAAGATGGGGAAGTGCCATGTCGCTGTTTGGTAGGGTTTCCCGGCATGCTTTGCGGTCATTATGGATGAATTTAGCTTGCTGTGAAGTGCTTGTGGACAGAATGGCTTGGTTCTGGTCAAGTTTAGGTGTTGGGAGACAGAAAGTGAGGTTAGTGCAAACATGAAACTCTAAATTTTATGTGAAATATGCATTTTTGTGAGAAAATTTAGAATCTGAGGAGAAATATTTTTTTCTGTAACTGTCATTTTGGTCCCTTTTTCTGAAGTGAAATAATGTCAACTATAGTTAACTTATGCAAAGAAAGGAGGATTTAGATGAAAGTATTCCTTTTTAATATGCCTAATGCAGTTCAGTAGGATCATTTGTCTAGACATTAAAGGGGCCGTCTCACCCACAGTGCTTCGCGTGCTTTGTTATTGTTTATATCCGGGACTTTGACCCCTTGTTCACGGCGGGAACCTCGCGAATTTCTGTATGTTGGTGACATGATAATTTTGCCTTGAACATGGATGACCTTTATGAAACTAATAGTACCTTACAAATTGAATGTGAAGTCAGCAAAGTGTTATACAGCAGTATTTGACAGCACTATAATATTTACCGCTCATCCGTCGCTTCCCTTCAGTGCTATAACAGAGAACACTCTCCGGGTAATACTAATAATTATGAAAGCGAGAGGTTTCTCTCCTCCGTTTTATTTTTACTTGCAGATATCTGCTAGCAGGCAATCTCCAATCTCGTTGCTGGCAGTAGCAGAGAACCAGTTCAAGAGAGAACAGTGAACGAATTACAGCGCGCTTCAATAGAAAATTATTATCTCGGCGGCTCTGTTGTCAAATTTCGAGTATAAACTTTGATCCGAAAATCTCGGCGAAATCACTGCGTGAAAGCCCTTCGAAACCAGAGAGAGAGAGTTAAACGCCGAAGCCGGGCCTCAAAATGATTTTAGGAAATTGCTCAGTTCTTTTCAGTCTTTTCGGGTCGACCAAGCGGAGTTTCGTTGCCTATTATAGTTTGTTGACTATTACCGCTCACCCGTCGCTTCCGTACTATCTCAGTGCTATAAACAGAGACACTCTTCACAAGTAATACTAATAATTGTTAAAGCGAGAGGTTTCTCTCCTCGATTTTATTTTTCCCTGGAGAGAGAGAGAGAGAGAGAGAGATCTACTAGCAGGCAATCTCGTTGATGGCAGTAGCAGAGAAACCAGTTCAAGAACTCGCTTGAATGGGAAATTATTATCTCGGCGGCTTTGTTTGTCAAATTTCGTGCGAGTATAAACTTTGATAGACACGGTGAATCCGAATCTCGGCGAAATCACTGTCTAAAAGTCCTTCGAAACCAGAGAGAGACCTGTTTCCACAAGTTAAACGCCAAAGCCCTGAAAATGATTTTAGGAAACTGCTCAGTTCTTTTCGGGTCGACCAAGCGGAGTTTTGTTGCCATATGGTCGCGTAAGCCAGCCACGGTGTCAGTTCAACAACCCAAATCGGCTCAAAGATAGTAGATACTCGAACTAAGCGCTAATATATCTTTAAATATAAAGATTAATGGTCAGGATAGCTTCTCCATGTTGTAGGTGGAAATCCTGGACACAAACGGACAATTGTTTTCTTTTGTTGAGGACGAACGAGACTCAGGCATCCATCAGAGAACTACGGCCACCTGAAATAAAACTAATATTTACATGACCAAATAATTTAAAAGACTTAAATAAGTGGCTTAACAGGAAGAGCAATAAAAAAGGTTCAACCTAGTGTGATTTTTTTATGATAGCTGGAAGGATGGCAGAGATGTAGAGAAGATTAAGACCACTGCCATAAAACTCTGGATTTCGATGGCATCGAAAATGGCCGCTATGCTATGTGAGCGCGCTAAGCACTGTGGGTGAGACGGCCCCTTTAAGGTGTGTGGGAATCTCAGTGCATAGCTCTTTGAACTTAGTCAGATTTAAACCCTCAAAGCAAGTAACCAGTAATAGTGCCATATGGCACTTTTGGGAGTTAAAGAGTTAATATATATATTTTTAATATTGTAATATTTCAAGACTTGGTAATATTTTAAGATTTTTAATACTTTTAAACATCAAGCGTATCTAAACTTTTTAAAACTATAAGTATGTATGTATTTTTAATTGCCTGTTTTTTGTTCACGTTTAAACGAGTTGTATAAGCTCCTAGGTGACACGTGGTTAAATAAAGTATTGTATTGTGCACTGTGTCATCGGGATTTGTCCCCTCCGATGGGACAAATTCCGGAACATTTCCCGTTTTTTAGGGGTCCAAAGTGGGACTTGTCCCCTAAAACGAGATTTGTCCCCCAATATTGGGATATGTCTCCGGGAATTGTCCCTCTAATTGGGATTTGTCCCACGGGACAGGGAAATGGCCCGGGATATGTCCCCTTGGAAGTCACCTTCTTGTGCTTGCGGTGCGTCCAAGGAGGATGTTACACATTTTTTGATGATTTGTCCTCGTTTTGCTGCTCTACGTGTGACAATGCTTACCTCCGTTATGCAGAGTGCCGGCAACGCCTGGTCATCACTTAATTTATCTAAAAGAGTAGATGTTTTACTGAACGGTTTAACAATTTTGAATTTCAAAGCTAATGCTGTTATCTTTATTGCCGTAAGGACTTTCATATGCCAATCTGGACGTTTTAATTAAGAGATGTAATTTGTTATCTTAGTTTCTATTTATTTCTATTTCCTTTCTCGTTGTGTTTGTTCCGTGCTTCTTCGTGGTCAACATTGTATAAATTAATTCACGTGAGCCCCCACGATGAGCTTAGAGCTCTTGGGGCAAACGTTAAGCCCAAATATTGTTTAAATAAAAAAAGAAAAAAGAAAAAGAAAAAGAAATGTCCCGGAATCTGTCCCATTCGTTGTTTTGTTCCTCAGAAACGAGATAAGGATTATCAACAACAAAAAAGGTTTTTTAAATGGATTTTTTCTCATTTTCAAATACAAGCTGTAACAATCTAAAGTATCAACTTCTTAATTTGAATATAAAATTATTCAATAAATAATTATTACTTTGAACAAACCATCAATAACGTGATAGAATTAACCATCAACGATAAATCATTTTCAGTTAAAAATCATTCGTATTTCAATCACACTGAGAAATCAATTTGAACTGTTAAAAAAGCAACAATAAACGTATATGCACTTGGAATATAACTTTGTAATTAGAAGATAATATATTTTTTAAACTTGGAATATGCGAAAACAAAATAATAAATGGTAAGTATACATTGCCACTTAATGTGCTGGTGGCTAGCTGGTCTGTCAAGCGTAGAAAATGGTTCAGAGAGGCTTCTCTTTCTGTTGATGCTAAGATGCATAGTCTTGCATTTAGTTAAGATTCGGTTGACTGCATCATCTCCGAAACTTAGCACGAGTTTGATTCCCTCGCCACTTTCTTTATCTCGTGGGTTCTGGGGAGGTTGGTGCTTTGTTTAAAGAGTTGCGAGAAAACTCTAAGTAACATTTTCTCATCTCCTTTGTCCCAGTATCTCCTCTTAGACGATGCACCGCTAGCTGGAGGTGGGACAGTTTTGGTGGATTGTAAGGCAGTTTCCCATCTCTCGATCTTTTCCTGTGGGCTTTCTGACTCGGAGGGAACCTCAGAATTTGGCTCAAGGCTTACCAGATAGGACGCCCTCTTTGCTACCTGCTTTGCGTCGAGGTGTTGTGCTAACTCATTGGGCCTTCTAATTTCTCGTCCACGTCTTTTGCTGTTATAGTCAACTTTCCTTTGATCTCCTCCTCAAACACTGCATTGATTTCTTCATTTGCTTTCTCTTCTATCGCTATTGGACGTCCTTTCTTTGAGCTTTGCTGTGGTTGAAACTTTTTGGCCAAGTTCTTTTGGGCCTCAACAGAGCGCTCGATTGTATCCTGTAGCCGTATAGTTAGGTTCTTGCTGTGGACTCTGTGTGTATCACGATGTTGCATCAAATGTTGCGTCCGTTTTACCGGGGCTTTATAACGATGGATGACAATAACCGATAAGTGAAAATGTAAAACCTAACAAAAAGAGCTCCACAAGTATACAAACAAACTTGTAAGTATTAAGTGTTTCTTACTTTATTTATAAGCATATATCCAAATTTGAATGCTGAATTTCTCAGTCTCACAATAACTGAATAAACTTGTTTTTATACTGTGCTGTGTTCACTTCACTCGTTCCCAAATGTTTTCTTGTGCTTGTAGTCGTACCACGAGTTTTTAGTAGCGTTTTGTAGCCATGCTTTTCGTCCTGTTTTTACAAGCCTTTTTCTCTTTGAAGGCAGATATTTAAGCTTCTGTGTGTGAATAATACATGAATGAAATCAGCAAATCCACAAAGCCCCTTGTCAGCTTTTCCTTTCAAAATGACATATTTTGCTGCAGAGTGCAGTTGTCGATTCCTCGGACAGTCGATCGCCACAACATATCGTTTCTCGTGAAAAAAGCAAAAGAAGAAAGATAATTTTTCACGTTCTTTGACTACTGTTAACTTTGTGAATATCCTGGTTTGGAATTTTAACAAGATTTTTGTCTCTGTTCGCGATAATAAAAATAAACAAATATTTACGCGAGGGCTTCCTGTACATCGTTGAATACAGCTTTCAAACCATTGAATTCCACAAAATATTCAACCCTTCGTTAGCCAATCAACGCGCGAGTTTGCGTCGTGCTATGGGATTCTATAGAAAATCAACAATTTGGGGGAATAAAAATTTCCGGACAAAGCTGTCCCGTTAACAATTAATTAACCTTTATTACAAAATCAATAGCTTGCAAACACAAATTTTTGAAGCGAAACAAAAGCAACAGTAAAGCTTGTACTTGACAAGCTCGATACCTTACTACTGTAAACAATTTAGCATAACCTCTTCCCGACGGTTCATCACTCTCTCAGCTATCTTGTTTTACTGCGATTCGATGAAAGGTATGACTATCCCTGGGCTGGTTATTCGGTTGTGGTAGACACATTCAAGGCAATATTATCAATACCACCTTGCTCTTGAAGTTGGGTCACTGCAACTAAATCCAAGGCACCATTTGGTGATTTGGAGACATGTGCCCTTGGATCATTACATGCACCTGTAGTGCACATGTCTTGTTCGGCTTCCGTCCAGCCATGTCCGTAACTGGCCATGGGGTACGCGGGCTCGCCATGCTTCGGGATGTCAAGACCTGATGGGTAAAAAACCGTTTACCAAATATATTATTTAATGGTACAAACCAATAACATTATCACATGAGTACGCAAATAAGTGACCAAGATGGGAAAATAAGCTGCACGTAACTACTACTCCCAAAATCCTTGCATAAATAACTCATTTCAAGACGCAGTAGAGCATTGACTACTGAGTTACAATTAAAAGAATCTATGTGACAAAACCGCAAGGGAGCATGGGTATCGATTACTACTGGAATATAAGTAGAGAATAATATATGGGCGCATGGAGATTAAACAATTATTCAATGTAATCTTTACAACCTACTTCAGTATCTACTGGTTACCATGATAAATACCATATCAAACTTAACCTGGCTGGACAACAAAACTTTAAATACCTGACTGTTTCGATCATCGATTCAGATGCCAAGAAACTCACCATATATATGAATTGCCACCAGAGGAGCTCGTTGCGTGTTTGAGAGATGGCTATTTTAAATATATATTCAGTGACCGATACATTAATCCCTTTCAGTCTTGACGCGTAGGCTTTTATTGAACGTTTTTAAAATACGACAGCTTTACAGCAGGTAATTCCCAGTTAAATGTGCGTACCTTTTAGCTCAATGTCTGCAGGTACTCTCAGCTGTTTTGTCAGTCTCAACGTCCAGAATAGCAAGGATCCCATGGTAGCAGCTCAGGCGATGATTGCCACAGTCCCAACAAAGCTCCAACCAAACAAGCAAAATGATTTATTGTCCCAGTTGTAAAGAATGCCTGTCTCTTGGTTTAGAATAGGAGTAGCTATAACTCCCCACAGTCCTCCCCCCATATGAACTAGAAACACAGATAATACAGCGTTAGATATGAGCACAAGGAGTAAACAGCGTACATACTTAAGTATTCAAGGCGTTGATAGTTACTTCATACCTGCAACCGCATCAATAGGGTCATCTGTGCCGGCCTTCAGGATTAGTGTACTCCACAACATGTAGGTGAAACCTGATACCACACCGATGCACATGGCACCGTACGAGTAGACGATGTTACAATTGGCACAAATGGCGACCTGAAAACATACAGGTTATGTAACAAAAAGTCACTTTCTTTATAGAAGGTAACACGTTTACCGCTATCATGTAGCTAGGTTTCAAATGCAGTGATTTTACTGAGGAACAACCTAGACGGATTTTTTTAGAAACATGGTCTCTTAAGAGGCGTGGTCGCTCACAGAGGTTCACTGTATAACAACATAAAACAACAAGTGAGGCCTTTTCCTGTTCAGTGCTCTGAAGTGGGGAGAGCCAGAGCCTTGATATTCCGGTCACCTTTTATTTTGTCTATTTTCCTGTCATAAGAACGTATTTCATGGGTTTATTTATGTGACTAACTGTCACTTCTTATTTTGCAGTTGTATTTACCGGTACAGTGTGTCCAGGAGTACTGACAGGATTTCCATTGTACAAACGGTCAATTGTTACCCACTTGGTACTTGGACTAAAGAATATACCCTTTCTGAGCGCTCCAAAGTAACTTTATTGACTGTTTTAGTCCTCTCCAAAACGTTCGTGTTCTCAACTATGAATACACATAGTCCTCTGTCTTGAATATCTGATCGTCTCTCATTACAGTGTTATGCTTGTTTTCTCATATTACTAGTCTTCACTATGTGTGTCACGTTTTCTCAAATAATGCGTTTTGTCACGCTCTAACATACTCCCCCTCTTCAAAATTATATTTTGGAGACTGGTAGCTCCCATTCTGTAAACATTGCTCTAGCAACCACTCTTTTGATTTCTGTCCAGGATCCTGTATGTTACTTCATGGCTCTCTTGTTCCCGTATACATATGCTGCAGCAATTATATATATATGTCGGTAACACAGCCTACTATATTGTTCTCTTAATCTGGCCATGCTTACATAATCAGTAGAGTACTAAGACTACTACAACTTCTCTGGAGCATCTCATTTTTGTGTATGTACTAAAACTGTAAAACTGATTATATATGTACTGAAAACTACAACGTCTCAATGTCTCTAGTTAAATGTCCAACTACGCTACAGCACCAATCACATATGGGTACGCCTGCTGCGTGCCGTATATGGGCTGTACTGTACAGCCATTAGGTTGCACTCTTGGATAGCCGGTAGGGTACACCGTAGCATTCACCGAAGGGTACACAGTAGGATACGCCGTAGGATACGCCGTAGGGTACACTGTAGGGTTCACCGTAGGGTACACTGTAGAATATGGATATGATACCGGCTGACCGAAATGCCCTTCCATGTTGACGCTGTGTTGCATGTGGATCCCTGAGTGCGTAGCATTGTAACCCGGATAGCTTGAACTGTATAATATATATTAGCCGCTGATACGGCTGCTCTCTTCTTGGATGGCATGGTCTGCATGGATTAACCTGGTTAACATATATTACATCCTGTGGTTCGCCTGGTGCGCCGTATGCTAAGCGAGTAGGAGGCAACTGAATCGATCCTCTCTGGACGAGACTCCTGTTGGTCAGCCGCCTCTCCTGGTTGTACACTCTCTTCAGCAAGACCTCTCACAGAGTCTTGTGACTCATCACCACTCGTGTCAGGGCCATGTTCGTGAACTGAGGCCTCAGGTCGTTCAGTGGCCCAACTATCTAGAACTGAAGTCTCCTGGAGACCATCGCTTCTACAATGTAGGTATGCCGGACCCTGAGGCCGAACGATGTGTTCGCTATCACTCTCCTCGTCCTCGGATGTCTGTAGTCTCTGTATTGGTCGTCTGCGCTGTCCAGCTCTGTTTCTTGTTCGTTGCTCGGGATTGGCAGCTACGAGGTTGGTGGCCTCCCCAGGTGGGTGAACTGGGAGGGAACCACAGGGCATCAGTAGGTTTCGGTGCAACACTCTGGAGCGTCCCGCTCCACCCTCCGTCTGTACCTCGTATACTGGACTGTCAGCTCCTTTGCGCTTCACGACTTGGTAGATCTTGTCTTCCCAGTATGATTTCAGCTTTCCTGGGCCTCCCCGGGGTTTCATGTCCCTAACTAGCACTCGATTTCCTGGTTGTAGGACAGAACTTCGCACATGCGAATCATACGATCGCTTACCTTTCTCCGCACCTTGCATTGCACTTCTATTTGCTAGCGAGTAAGCCTCTTCCATAGCTTTCTTCCACTTGGAGACGTATTGTGGATAACTGTTACTTTCGTTGGGAGATCGTCGACCAAAGATTAAATCAATTGGAAGGCGGGGGTCTCTTCCCAAAAGGAGAAAGAACGGAGAATATCCGGTGGACTCCTGTCGAGTACAGTTGTACGCGTGCACAACTTTGTTAAGGTGGTCTTTCCATCTCGATGTATCTGTCTCAGGAAGGGTGCGAAGCATGCCTAGCAGGGTACGGTTAAACCGCTCCACTTGTCCATTCCCTTGTGGGTGGTATGGCGTCGTTCTCGAGTGTGCAATGCCGCACAGCTGCTCGATCCTCTGGAATAATCGGTTCTCAAACTCGCCACCTTGGTCGTGGTGTATACGGGCTGGTAGCCCGAAGCGCAGAATGAAATCATTATAGAGCTTGTCGGCTACGGTTCGCGCTGACTTGTTCCGGTGGCATATGCTTGTGCGAAGCGGGTAAAGTGGTCTACGATCAATAAGATATATTCATACCCCCCACTGCTTTTTTCCAGATGAAGGAAGTCTAGTGATACCAATTCGAAGGGTGAGGTTGTAACTATCGGTTGTAGGGGTGCTCTGGTCTTGAGGGCGGGGCGTTTCTGTTTGACACAGCTACAAACATTCTTAACGAAGTGTTCGACATCACGCTGCATGTGCGGCCAATAGAAACGATCCCTGGCCAAGCTCACAACTCTCTCACTACCCAGGTGACCCATGTTTTCATGCAACTCCCGATAAACCAGTCTGCGGAACTTGTCGGGAAGGACTACCTGACGACGTGGGTTCCGTATCAGCACTCCATCCTCGTCTAAAGCCAGCTTGCGCCATTCGTGTAGAAGCTTCTGTGTTTCTGGTAGCTCTTGTCGGCTTTCATTGGCAGTTAGGTGTTTTCCAGATGATAATAATTAATCTAACAACTCTTCCAATAGCTTTGTCGTCCTGTTGTGCTTGCCGTATTTCAGCCGTAGTAATTCGCGCAAGGTTAGCAGCGTCAGCTTCTATTGCTGTCATATCTAAGTTAAGAAGTGAATGGTCAGTAGTTACTGCTGATGACCAGGTCGTGCTTCCGTTGTCTTGCGCCCTTACTGCCGTCACAGCTGTCTTTAGGATATCAGGCGTTAGTTCTTCAGTGCAACTGTCTATATACGACGAAATGTCTAAAGGGCTCCTTGATAACATGTCTGCGTCATTATTGCTCTTTCCTGGTCGGTATTTGATGCTGAAGGTAAAGTCGGCTAGTTCGCCTACCCAGCGTAAGCCGGTGGCGTTCAGCTTCGCAGACGTCAGGACATAGGTGAGAGGGTTATTGTCGGTGTATACCGTAAAGCTCGGGCTATTATACAAGTCATCTCGGCATTGCTCACAAACCGCCCACTTTAGTGCTAAAAACTCCAACTTTCCTGAATGAAGGTGGTAGTTTCGTTCCGTCGGGGACAATGACCGTGAGCCGTAAGCTATTGCTCGGATGACACCATCCTGCCGCTGGTACAACACTGCGCCTAGCCCGTCCTCAGACGCGTCCGTTGCGAGGATAAAAGAGTCATTGCAATTTGGATAGGCCATGACAGGTGGGCTGACTAGACACCCAATCAGTGTCTCTAGTGCTGACTGCTGAAGTGCAGTCCAGGTGACTGGCGTATTCGATGACAGTTGTCCGGCTTTCTGCTTCTGTTTACCCCTCCCTATCTTCGGCAAAGATGGACTGGTTGGTGATACAGACATAAGATCGTAGATTGGCCAGGCGATGAACGAGAAATTTCTGATGTAGCGTCGATAATAATTCAGAACTCCCATCAATTTCCTCACATCTCCAACAGTTTTAGGCGTGCGGTCTTTAAGAATTAGGACGGCTTCAATGTTGGCAGGGTCCAGTTTGTGATCCTCCTCGAAAACAACACGGCCAAGAAATCCTACCTCCTTGAACAATTTGCACTTCTTCGGTTTGAGCTTAACTCCGTATTCCCTTAGACGCCTGAGCACCTTCCGCACATGCTCCACGTGATCTTCAAATGACGAACTAAACACAATTACATCATCGAGGTGTGGGATGCAGATTCCATCCCTTAGACCGCTAAGACAACGTTCCATAAATCTCTGAAAATTCGCTGGAGCATTTGTCAGACCGAATGGTATGCGAATCCACTCGTAGAGTCCCCAAGGTGTCGTGAAAGCTGTCAAGTGTTGATCCTCCGGTCTCATCCAGCCCTGGTGGTATGCTTTTCCTTGGTCTAGGACGGAGAACCACTTGTTTCCTCCGAGGTTGTCTAGCGATTTCTGTATTCGCGGAATAGGATGTCGGTCTGAAATGGTCTTCTGGTTCAGCGCACGGTAATCAACGCACAGCCGTAAACTCTTGTCTTTCTTTCTGACGCAGACGACAGGCGAGCTATACGGGGATTTAGATGGTCTGATGAAATTCCGGTTAAGGAGGTCTTCTATATAACTCTTAACTTCTGGGTACAGGGGCCTCGGAACTGCGACGTAATTCTTCTGTACTGGCGTCTTGTCATTCAACTCTATAGTCATCTGTAGATCGTCGATACATCCAATCTGCCTCTTCAATCAGCATCTTCCTAACAACCGCTTTCTGGTCGGGTAGGAGTTCCGCAAGATCTATGTCGTTGATATACTGAGGAATGGTTGAAGGCGATTCACCGGTTGTATCATCACGCACCGCTGCTTCTGTATTTTCATTGGGCTGTGTTAACTGTATCTCGACTGGCGTAACGGACTGCACCATTTGGAGTCTTCCCAACACTGTTCTCCCCTTGAGTTTAATGTCATGTCTTGTTGTATTAAACACCTCCATCTCTACGATGCTCGTTTTCCCTTTTGATAATGTCAGTAATGCCTCAGGAACTTCTAGTCCCTGTGGTAAGTCGCGCAACTCGTCCGGTTCGAAAAGTACTGGTATAGTCTCTGCTACCGGACCGGTATTGGCTCTACAAGAGATTTTTAGGCCTTGGCGTTTTGGAACGATGACGTCATGTTTAGTCGTTTTGACTATGCACAACTCGTTAGAACTCATATTATTTATAAGGTTCACCAATGTCTCTGTTTCATGCTCCGGAAGACTACTAAAAGCTCGTCCGATGTCTGTGTCGAGACCCGAATTCCTTGATTTGATTATATGTTCTATGACATTATATCCAACTATTGGAGTGTCTAAGCACTCCTTTGTAACTAAAAACGGAACAGTAAGTTTATTATCAGCTAATAGAGAACACTCGAGCTCCACCCATCCCTGGTATGGTATCGGGGTACCATTGGCTGCTGTGAGGTTAAGATCCTGATCTAAAAGTTCCGCGATATCCCTTATCTCGGTTCCGGGAGCTATCTCACTTAGCGCACGCTTCGAGATAATGGGGACTTGGGCTCCCGTGTCCCAGAGAACGCTTAGCTCGCGGTCGTTAAGGAAACATTCTACACGACACTGCCGTCCGACGATATTAACTACCTTCGCGTGCTGCCTAGGGGTTAGGTGGGTCATGTAGAAACCATTATCTGCAGGTTCGTTTTTCTGTTCTGTCAGATGGGCTATAGCCTCACAAAGGATCCGGTGGTTATTCCAGTGCTTCTTCTGACATGTTTTGCTGCAGTATTGGACAGTTTTACATTTTTTGCACTGTTGGAATGATCTTCCGCCACTTTCGACTCGTCTACAGCCATTACAGGAACGGGACTTTTCTTGTCTTGGCCCGGCTACTCTCTGTCCCTGGAGGGTAGTCGGCTGTCGTTTCCCTGATTCTGGAGATCTTGTGTCGTCTGGGGACAATTGTATGCGATGTGGTTGTCGCCTCCACAGGAAAAACAATGGCGGCAGCTTCCCGCGGTTCCCCGTTCCTTGCAGGAATCACATCTCCAACCTCGCCGTTGCTGATAGGAGGGTCTCGCGCGACCACGACCGCGTCCACGGGACTGTCCTTGGTCAGAGCCCCACCCTGCGCTACCAGTGTTCGCTGCGTTTACTTGGACCTTGAGGTTGCCGAGCTCACTTCGCATCTGTCCTATTTCTGCGAGGAGCTGCTTTAATGCTACCGCTTCATTTTTTTTATTTTTTACGGCGCCGCTCTTTTGGCTTCCGTCGGTCTCACAGGCATTTATTTTCGCGCTCCGCTGCCGCTAGCTTGTCAGCTTGTTCCTGCGCTCGATCTGATGCGAAGCCATCTCGTTAACGTTCCTCATGAGTTCCTCGTCAGTCAGGTTCGTGATTCGTAGCGTTGGTCGCAGGTTAGTAGTCAAAATATCGTCCCTTAATCCGGTTTCGAACTATTTCAGGAACGTATTTTGAATTAATTGTACGCCGTAATTAAAATCGCAATCCGCCTCCTGACTGGCGAAAACGACTTTGTTACGAATGTCTAGTGCGCGCATTAGGAATTGCTGTGGAGTTTCCTTTGGCTCTTGGAAGGTCGTTGCGAGTTGATGGTACAACTCCGATGCGGTCTTTTTCCGGTAGTGTACGCGCAGGATTTTGCGCAGTTTCGCTAGGGAGAGATCGCTGAGGGTTTCCACGTAACTTCTAAAACGGATATGAGGGGAAATTACGCGAATTACGGCATCCACGATTTCTGATTCTTTGTACCCCCTTTTTAAGCCAGAGTCTATCTGATGTTTTAAGGAAACAAAAGACAACTTGTCGGTTTGACCCGGTTCGCCAATTTGGCCCGTGATTTTGAACTCACGGTGAAGCAGTGAATGCGATGTAAACATTTCTACTCCGTCTATTTTACTCTTCGCTGATTTATCCTTCTCTCCTTTATCTGATCCTTTTAATGCTTTATTTCCCGGGCTAGTAGTGGGTTTTAATTTGCCAAGTTTGGACAACAGCTCGTCCATTTCCTGTTTCTGCTTTTTTGCCAGTTCTTCCTGTTGTTTCTGTAATTCGATAATCTCTTCTTCCGCTTTACTCGGTGATTCTAGGGGCGGTGGCGTGTCTTTAATTATCGATATAATACTCTCTAACAGGGCGATGTTTTTACTTGATTCGTCTTTCCCATCTAACTTAGCCTCGATATTTTTTCTTATCAGGATAACTTTCTGTCTTTTGCTCTTATTCGTGATCTCCTCGGTAATCTCTAGTGTTTCTATGATTTCACATAACTGACTCTCATCGGTGGTATATAACAGCGATTCCACTTCGAACTGTAGCGTCTCGCTTTCGGATTCCATTTCTCGTTATCTTCACACACGCTACACAAAATATATCTGGTGTGTCTACAATTTACGATAAGGCATCTGTGTAATAGTACAGCAAACTACTGAATTTATACTCCCGGTTTCCAACCAAACAACAACTACCACAACAGCAATGGAATGTACCGCTTTATTTCACTAAACACTCTTCATACGACGAAAGCAATGCACTCACCTCGATCCCATTCAACATCGACTCATAATCGTTCTTACCCCTACCGTCGTCCTTTCCACTAGAACCTCCCAACACCTTTACCCTAATTCAAAGTGTCCAAAATCCATCGCCACGCCACTTCGGTCATCACACACTCTTCGGCTTCGGTGCTTTCTTCAAGGGGGTCCTTCAACCGGGTTCTCCTTGAATTAGCTAGCGTAGTTTGCTGTCCTGGCGGGGTCGCCAAATTTGTTACCCACTTGGTACTTGGACTAAAGAATATAACCTTTCTGAGCGCTCCAAAGTAACTTTATTGACTGTTTTAGTCCTCTCCAAAACGTTCGTGTTCTCAACTATGAATAGACATACTCCTCTGTCTTGAATATCTGATCGTCTCCCATTACAGTGTTATGCTTGTTTTCTCACATTACTAGTCTTCACTATGTGTGTCACGTTTTCTCAAATAATGCGTTTTGTCACGCTCTACCACAATCCTGGGGCCAACTATCCACGCACCAACCAAAGCGCATGTACCTCCAAGAACGTGAACCACGCCGCTGCCCGCAAAATCCTGCAGTCATAGATAATAAAATCAATCAAAAAGCGCGGGCGTCATTGACTGAGAATATACAACAAATATTCGTCTCACCTGGTAGGAGATCTGCACGGTATTGCTTCCTTCACTGTACGAAATACCTACTCCCAGCCAACCCTTCGGATCCCATGCCCAGTGTGATACGACGGGGTAGATGATACCTATGGGAGAGGGGGAGAGTAACAAAGAGTCTTATAATACCCTCGTCATCAGTCCTCTATCTCACTTGCTTCTTCACATCATGCACGATAGTTTAGCAGTACCCAGTACATACCCAGTACATACCCAGTACATACCCAGTACATACCCAGTACATACCCAGTACACACCCAGTACATACCCAGTACATACCCAGTACATACCCAGTACATATCCAGTACATATCCAGTACATACCCAGTACATACCCAGTACATACCCAGTACATATCCAGTACATACCCAGTACATACCCAGTACATATCCAGTACACACCCAGTACATATCCAGTACATATCCACTACATACCCACTACATATCCAGTACATATCCAGTACACACCCAGTACATATCCAGTACATATCCACTACATACCCACTACATATCCAGTACACACCCAGTACATATCCAGTACATACCCACTACATACCCACTACATATCCAGTACATATCCAGTACATACCCAGTACATACCCAGTACATACCCAGTACATACCCAGTACATACCCAGTACATATCCAGTACATATCCAGTACATATCCAGTACATATCCAGTACATATCCAGTACATATCCAGTACATACCCAGTACATACCCAGTACATACCCAGTACATATCCAGTACATACCCACTACATACCCACTACATATCCAGTACACACCCAGTACATATCCAGTACATACCCAGTACATATCCAGTACATATCCAGTACATATCCAGTACATACCCAGTACATATCCAGTACATATCCAGTACATATCCAGTACATATCCAGTACATATCCAGTACATACCCAGTACATATCCCGTAACGATTTTGATGTACATTGTCATGCGATGTATTTAGTAATATATTATTGCGTTTGTGCTAGCTCAGAGAGCTTATAAAGTTACGTCCTTCAAAGATTGGCGTCAGATTTTAATCAATATTGTTTAGCTAAACTACATCCTTATCTACATTCATTCTACCAGTAATGAGGCAGTGATATCATAGTTTTGGTCATACTAGTAATGGGGATAGTTTTGAATACATCAGTAATGGGTTAGTTGAGATAGTTTTGAACATACCAGTAATGCGGTAGTGTGGATAGTTTTAAACATACCAGTAATGGGGTAGTGGGGACAGTTTTGAACACATTAGTAATGGGTTAGTGGAGATAGTTTTGAACATACCAGTAATGGCGTAGTGGGGATAGTTTTGAACATACCAGTAATGAAGAAGGGATAAATCAAGTAAGCCTTGAACTCCGTCCTCTCAAACATAGCACTGCTGACAATGGTAGCCGCAGTCGCAGCGAATACGAAATGGAAGAACCAATGAGAGAACAGATTGTCCGGAAGTGACGCAAGGGCAAAGTAGCTGTGGCTGATGAATGCGTTGCCCTCAGAGCCGAAAGCTAAGGCGTCACCAAACAACCAGTACGCAATGACCCCGAGAACTGCAAAAGAGAAAGTACTTTGTGAGAGAGTTCTATTAAAACGGCATAAAGTTCATAGCTCCTATTAGAATCCTTGATTCCGAATAAACATGTAAATGAATCAATCAATAAACAGTATATCTTGAATATTTTAATAATGAAAATAATTCTGATAATTAAAATCTCAATTCAAGAGAGAATGGTCTAACCTGGGGATTAGGTTCAAAGGGGAGGGGAGAGAGAATGAAAGGCTTACCAAGACAGCCGAGAAACTAACTGGGAACTAATTAGATAGCTCACGATCAGTTACATGCAATAACCTAAACCAGAATAAAACGTACCCTAACCATTTCGAGAAAGAAAGTCTCTGGTAATTAATCTCTAATTAAGCTATAAGTCGGGTATTGCTTTAGGAGGGTATTGTTATATCTTTGAAGGTGGGACACAGGCTGCCCAGACTTGACATATATTTCCCGCTTATTAGTCTGTTGGGTTAACTGTGAGGTAGACACGCGGCCAACCGTCAAAACTTGGAGGCCTAATAAACTGCTTTAGAGAGCCCAAAATCGCCCCAAAACCACTCACACAACTTCATTAATTAAGTATCAATCTTTTATTATTGAAGATTTATATCGTAGGAATCGGAAAAGAGAATTCACAAGAAGCAATTATATAAATTCTTCCGAGATCGCTTTAGAAACATACCACAGGTAACCCAACGGACTAATAAGCGGGAAATATATGTGGCGTCTGGGCAGCCTGTGGGCGGGGCTTTGTAATCTCCCGGGAATATTCAAAAGTCACTAACAAAGTAGAGTTTCAGCTTTCATTTCTAAACCCTCAATTTGATAGCATAAATATTTATCAAACCTCTGTAAATATTCACAGGAAGAATGTTCAAACATTATTAAAATAATCATAACCCGACGCTACCTAAGCGATCCACTTTAAAAAGGAGAAGAATGAAGTTGAAACCTAACATACCAAATTTTCCAGTAAATGTTTCCCGAATACAGTAACTTTAGGACACAGTTGATACCATAAAAAATAACAGAGAATTTTTATTGATAGTGAAAATTGTCGCTTAACATCTCTTATTCAAAAGCCCGATGCTATCTAAGGGATAGAACGCAAGTATCTGTCGTAAAATTAAACATGGCTTGAGTGGCCCCTACTGAAGCGTTTTTGCACGATCCTTTGGCGTGCGCATCGAAGCAGAGATTTTGAACTTGGCGCTATTTCGCTTAAAAATATCCCGGATGTGATGCTCCATTCTGCGCGATGTCAAATTAGGAAATGATGTTCTACCCCCTCCCCCCCTCCCGTTCTAATTCAGTGCAAGAGAGAACGAGGTAAGAGAACGAATATCACTGTTCCAGTGTTAAGTATGTGAAATCTATTTTTAGATTAATAGGACACTAACTGGTTACTTTAAGAAAGACATTTGATTGGCGTAAAGTGGCGTCGTCTTGTGCTGAGGAATGGTTAAGTAATGATCCGTGTAAAAAGTACGATAAAATCCATTGTTCTGCGGTACTGAGCCTCCCTCGCATGGAATTTGTCTGTTTTAGACTACGAAAACACGGTAATAATTATGAATATTCTGAAATAAAAGTAGTAAAAAGTCGTAATTCCATTCCATTTTTATGAACAAATTATCTTCCAACCAATAGGAACAGCCAAAAACGATAGCTACGAAACAGGCACGATTGATAATGTTCCGAACATACGATTTGCTTTATAAACGACATTTCGGAACCGTAGTGCAAATCGTAGTTTTAATATTTTGAAAAATTGGAGGAAATTAAACGTCTCCTAGTATTTAGGGCGATATACATGTTTCCATCTTGCCATCTGAATGCCGTTCGGTGCCATACTTCCTACACGAATCATTACTTAATAACGTAGCTTGAATTTCAGCCGTCTCCGGTTCGTGAAATTCAGGCTATTAATAACGATGCTATGATATAAACATTGGATAACTATTAAACGAGGGTAGCCTTCCAGAACAAAATTAAAATAACTTACCTCACGTGTTGTGGAACTAAAAATAGATTTCAAATAATATAATGGAGCACGAGGATTCGTTCTCTTACCTCATCCTCTCTTGTTCAGTGTTATGATTATAGCTTAGATAAATCAATGTTAAATACTTACAGACATCCAGCACATTCTTGATCAAAATGTTAGTAGTATTCTTTGCTCGAACTGATCCAGCTTCCAGAAAAGCAAATCCTGTTTGCATAAACTCTACTGATTAAAACGGACCAAGGTAAACTTCCATCCTCTTTTTCCACTTAAGAGGGCATCCATGTGAAAACCATGCACCCTGAAAAAATGAGTCTACATGGTACATCTCAGATTTTGTTCATATTTTGCACATATATTACTATTGGCCTGGCATTAGACTTGGTAGAATATTTTGGAAAAATTCCAAAAACTGTAAGAGATATGGGGGTCAGTGCGAACTGCCTCGGTTTGAGGGGTATTTCCACTATGTATTTTTAGTCATGTTTACAGAACATTTTTGAACAAACCATATAAGCTATATACACAAAACATTTCTACAGCATAAACACGACCAATTGCAATTTAATTATGAGATAAGTGCCAAAAAATATTCAGTATTCTAGGAGTAAGGCTTTCATGTACAAGTGACTTCCGAAATTATTTTTCAAAATGTCAAATTTTAGGGTAAAATGACATTCGAATACTATCGATGCGGCGAAATTGTAGAAGATGAGAGAGTTATTATTTTGTAGATCAGTCATTTGGAAATACATCTGAGGACTAAAAAGTTTGTAAAGTTTATTCAGCTTAGGAGCAGTGAGGCCAAAGTAACATACTCCCAACGCCCGGGTCCAACGTAAATAAACAATCAACGCCAGAGGTAAGCTGTATCGTGTGCAGAATAACGGGACAAATAACGGACACGAATGAGAAACAAAACCCTAAAATATCTGGGTGATAAATTAATTTGTCACTTATGCCTATGGTTTTGCAATTAACAATCAACTAATTAACAATCAACTTCAAAATAAGAGAAATTGGTAGTACGAAGGATGAATCAGCGATAAATGCATACCTGATTCTAGCCTTATTTGTGCTCCCTCCCCAGCTCTGTCATGGTCTCCAAGCCACAACTTACCATAATTATCTTCTTGTCGATTTTAAACCGAAAGAACATTTACCCGAAATATAGGAATGGCTATGTCAACCTCGTCCCCAGGGTCTTCTCGGTCAGATCCAAGATGGCGGCTACTCAGAGAGAAGACCCTGGTAAAGGCTGAACTGTCACATATTCTGATTGGCTCTTCGATTTTGACGCAGGGTTGTTCCAACAATGCTTTTTATTGGCCAAACGGACTGAGTTCAGAGAGATGAACTTGTATATAGTTTAGATTGCTCAAATTTTATCAATAAAACGATTTTAAATAACCTTAAAACACATTGTATAGGTAGAGCAATAGATGAAGTGCATTACTGGGTAGTTTTCTGGTAAGATTCATCAGTGAGAAAGCCAGGAGAAGCCGTTAAATCTGAACATGTGCTATCGATCGCTTCGCTTCAACGCTAACGGAAAATGAACGGCTTTTTAGGATTCTCTTCTAGCTTAGATACATCCTGGTAGCTTTGTGATACCTTTCCACTGTTTCTTTATCCAAGTAAACTCCATTTCGAGCCATTTAGTAGACCTGTTTTCACTGCATCGTTCGCCGTGTGAAAATACCGTTAATCGCTTCTCGCTCACTCCGGATTGGGATACCTATGGTTTGTACACGTCATGAACTATTCCCATATTTAGCTTGGCCGCCATCTTAGATCGCCAAATCACGTGACAAAATACTCCCAAAATCTGGGAGTATTTGATCACGTGATCCAGCCTTTACCAGGGTCTTCTTTCTGAGTAGCCGCCATCTTGGATCTGACCGAGAAGACCCTGGGGACGAGGTTGTGGCTATGTAGCAGCCGCCATTTTGTTTAGAACTAGAACCCAGTCTGCTGTTGTGCACCACAGGTAGCCCGAACACAGATGTACATTCCATGTGGAATATTGGAAGAAAAAACTCTACCGTTCAATCACCTTTTCCTTTCTTGTCTTTTCATATATATATTGCTGATCAGATCCCTACACGCTAGAAGATCCGGTGTTTTATCATTTCGTCTGTGGTCCCTCCAATTTTCCTATTATTCCAGGTGGGCCCAACGTATATACCAGTGTGGGTAATTTATATTGAAATATTTATGAATCTCATGAAACAGAACTGAAAATAATCATAATGCACTACTTAATACATCTACATAATTTTGTTTGCAAAACTTTTATTTTTTTTCAAGCTGATTATAGGTTAAAATTACCCATGATGCACCTGATATATGTAACTGTTATGGGGTCAAATGTTTGCATACATTCATACACAAGGTCACAACAATGAATTATAAATGGTTTCTAACATCCTATGCATATATCCTGTATATTCACACGACCCACATAAGGCCATCCCAATAAAATGTTCCGTTTTCCATCGCCCGACCGACCCAATTTTTTTGGGAAAAGTTAACAAAAATACAAAGCTTGACATTGACCCAATTTTTGGGAAAAGTTAAAAAAAAAGGATTGAAGAACATAATTTCAACTACACCTCTTTTCCTATCTCTCTACGTATTTGCATTTTATCGGGATGGCCTAATCAGCTGTGTCGGTGCCGAACTGGAGCGCAGTGCCATCCCGGAAAGCGAAGTTCAGAAATGTCTGACGTATGTTGCTATTGATACAAACTATCATAGAAAAGGGTTCAGAAAACATCTGGGTGAACGATAAAACATATTGTGTGGATCGTGACAGACTTTATCCAGACTCGCCAGCACGAAGCTGAATTACGCTGGATTTACATATACATGTATGTGCGGGGCGCTTGTTCAGACTGCTGTTTATAGGTACACACGGTAAGCCACGCAGTTTACAAGCATGAGTAGTTATCTCCCCATTAATGCAGCCGACCAACAAGCACTGAGGGTGGTCACTGCCAGATATTTGTTTAACGTCCAAAGTGATTCCTTAGCGTCCTGTGATACACAGCTGCTGATGAATACGAGCGTCGTGAGACGCAATCTCGTTCCTAGAGCCCGCGATCTTTTGACCAGCGCCAAGATACTGGCCAAAAGATCGCGGGCTATGAGAACGAGATTCATTTATGGAGAAAACTGTAATAAACCATTGCGTGAGATGGGACCGCCATTTTACGTGATCATCCGAGGCACGAGGGATCGAAAAGGCGGAGTTGCGAAAACTGCGCTTCTCTGTTTCTCTTAATTAATGTTGCCTGGGTGGCTAAATGAACGAGCAGGAAGCATACAAATGTTTTGCTGCACGGGTGGATAAACGAGGAAACGTTGTTGCAGAAAAAAAAATAACGAATGCGCACTATGTCAAATTGTCTTGCCGGTGGGGTCTGGGTTTGTGTTGCTAAGAAACACATAGACTTGTGTGTCCCTGGAGCCTAGTAAACATTGTTTCCTCCATAGCCAACGTGGTAACATTGTTGCGGAAGCAAATCTTGCCTCATCGAAAGAAAAAATGTCTTTGAAAGGCTTCAGAAACATGTTTTCCTTCCTGGAAGATTGATTTTTTTGCGCAAATTTCCCACGGACTTTGACTCGTTTTTACAGACAAATGTATGGAAAACTAAAAACACGATTGCACGCTTCCCAGCACAGCAAAATCCCTCAAATTTCGGTCAGTTAATCTTTTACCTGGTATCTTAATAAGTTTGTATCTGAAGAATATTTCAGAAATTCGATTTTACGGATTTTTTTTTTATTACATATATATTTACAGACAGGATTAGCAAAATAGTTTTTGAAGAAAAACTAATCGAGTGCTTCTCCTGTACGGTAATTTTACATGTTTTTCGGACGGCACTAGCATTACAATATGAAAATAAAGCCGACAAAAGAATATACAAATAAACAAACGAAGAGATGGAACAAGACAAGACAGATTTTATTTGGCGTCGGATTCCCATACAAACACTGTATTTCGCGTCATGTTTACACCCCTTTCAAAATATCGGAATTAACCGCGAGCTGGTCTATTACCTTAAAACTGTAAAGATTTTTTTCTTTGTGTACGAGGTTGGTAGTTTTTCAGCTGTAGGATGTCCGGTGTCCGCGTAGAACAGGATATCAGGACACGTGACTTGTCTCTTCGTGTGTACCAACCTTTACGTCTGCGAGCGGGTGAGGCGCGCGGCGTGATTTTTTTTCAGTTGTGTGGGTTGTTCTTTTATCTTTTGTTTTCCATATTGATTTTCTATGTTTTTTTATGCAACGAGCTCCGCCAGTAACAAATCGCATATAAGTGAACTGACAGGCAGCTATAAGCGGAGAGTGAGCCATTATGCACTAGTAGTCAAAGTAAACCCCCACTCCCCCCTCCCCCTCCCAACCCGAGACAGGGTGGGGGAAATGTGGGGCTAAGGATCACATTTATCGAGGTAGAGTGCCCGAGGGGGTGGGGAAATAACAGGTATTCGACCCCTCGCTAGTTGTGGTGGGGCCTGCTATGTGGGGCAAAACGTGGGGATTTGATCATGGCCGAGGAGGTCTGGTTCATGTTTATAGACAGTGAGAATGTGCTTTATTGCACTTGTGGAATGCCAAAGGAATGATTAATGATAGCGTGTGATAATGAGGACTGTGCTATCGAATGGTTCCATTTGGCATGTGTCAAGGTCACTACACCTCCAAAAGGGAAGTGGATTTGTCCAATCTGTCTTGATCAAACATGATTGAAATGTGTCATAGGTCATGCTTACGTTAGCCGGCTATTAATTAAATGTTTGAACAGCTTGTTGAGTGATGTTTTTATTAAACGAGTCCCCAGGGGTGGGACGTTTTGTTGTCTACAATTGACGCAATTGGTGGGGCATTTTCCACTATTTGTCTCCCCCGTTTTTCAAATTCCCCACTAATCCCCACCCTGTCCCGGGTTGGGGGAGGTGGTGGTGGTGGGTGGGGTGGGGGTTTACATTACCACCCCGCCCTAACATAAAAAATGAATAAAATACCCTGTCTAGACAGTATAGTACAGTACAGGTAAAATATATATAAATGTTATGATAATTTTACCTGACACGCGCCATCAACAACAACCCCGCCAAGTGCCCAAGTCCCAAGGCATTTCATACAATTCTTAGTATAGCAAAAAAAATCATTGATTTATAAGAGATAAAAAAAGTGAAGAAAGCCTTCAATGGTAATATAGTTGTTTTTCCCTTGTAACGAGAAGATATGCCACATTCCTTCGTTGAATATACACAAAATGAGCGCTTGATCAAGTCCGAATCCATATCGTGGATAGGGCCGGAAATACACGTGCAGACGTTACACGCAGTTCCTGTCACGCAATTCTTGAGATATCATTATATCACTACAGGGATTTCATCTATTTCGGTCAGATACCACATTTGATTTCATGGATTATACACAAATTTTGGTATTTCAACGGAACGAACAGAATATTATGCACAAGATTGAAACAAATTGAGTCCGTAACAAGGTAGTAACGACATCAGAATGGCTTCCCGTCGCTGAATCTAAACGGTCCTATAAACTTGGCCAACTATCCGGTGCGAACTAGCATGACGAGCATATAATAAAAGGATTCCAAGAAAACGAAACCATTAGGTTTTTTTTTATTATGAAAAGAAAACATCGTTTCTTTACAGAATAAAACTAAAGACTTGAATAGAGAATATTAATCGGCTAAAGAACCTAAATACGACTGTACGTCCATTTCTACTTGTCACTCATTCACCCCGCTATAGAGGCTCGCAAAACTCAGAGTGACTCCGATTACAAGTTGTATTTAAAGCGTAGCGTACTTGGAAATCCTCTATATACCATAGTCAAAGAAAATTTATTGTCTTTGATTCAATCAAACAATTTTAAACGAAGATACTGCCATAAACTATGAGTACCTATTTTTCAAACGCGACAATAATTCAGTCAATTTAGACATCCGAATATTGGGTGATGGACTTGATCACCCTTCAAAACTAAAATAATATTGAAAATGAATGTGCATTCGAATTCTTAAAGCAATTATTGGAAGAAAATATGTGAAGTTCACCGTATTTTCGATTTTAATCGAAAAAAAATCGCCGTGTCACCATATCGTCATGTGTTCAATAACTGAACATTGCGGATTTTGAGAGTGAGTACTCTCTAACCCAGCATTAACTTTACAGAGATTTTTTTTACCAGATGCAGAGATCTATTGTAAGTCAATCTAGAAATATTTCTAAATGCAAAGAAAAGAACGCCGCAACTCTGCAAACGGCCATTGCCAGACAGCATTTATCGGGTTTTTAAAAGACCTATTAATTGATTTTGGTTTTAAAATGCTGACGGGACTTAGTACTAAAGCAGGTAAAAATATAATCTTTCTACTTAAAATCATTTGCGATTGCGACATGTTACAACATAAGGTATATTTTGCTCTGATTTTAAGCATTTCAGGGGGTCAAACAGTTTGATTATCATATCTCAAAGGCCTTTTACATTTCAGCCAAACTATTTCACATGGGACATTAGCTAGTTAAGATATAAATGTGTGCCAAGTGTGAAGGAAATCGGAGAGGTGCACTGTAGACTCGTCTGCATGGTTCTCACATGGATCCTCTCTTGATTCCTGAAAAGCGATAGCAGACTAACAACCACCAGGAGTATATTACACAGGAGTGTTCCTATATGGCCTTGTGTTGGCCCCTAACACAGTAGACGATGTGCCTATTTATAGTCGCGAATTACGTTGTCTTTTGTTCTCTTGCGCTTTAGTATTTTTAGCAGTTGAACCGTGTTAATTACAATTTTTTCAGTGTATCCTGTTTGGTTAAAAGTGACGGCCTTTGTTTCTTCTCGCGGGAAACTCCACGCTAAAAATAACTCTACCGTGTGACAATAAAATGTAGGAAGAGAAACACTACTTTATAATATACTCCTGCAACCACACACAACGAAATAGAGGCTTTCCAACGTAACAAAGTGAGTTGGAAAGCGTCTTCATTACGGCACGTAGCTATTTGTTTATCACTTAAGTGATAGTTCATTAGTTCTTTTCTTGTACATATGTTTAATATTCATATTTGAGGTATATAAAGACCAATCAGTTTAGAATTCTTTCTCTCGCTTGCTGGACAGCCACAAGTCAGCCAAACTTTAGTTTCAAATGTTTTAAATTATTATTCATCACGATATAAACATTTTGGCTTTAGCCCTCGGAGCCTTGTACGATTGCATTCGGTCGAGGAGTACGTTTCCAGAAGTTTTTCCACGTAGCAAGACGTGGTTTTTTACGATGGTTTTTCGTACCGGGCAACGTACATTATTTTCTTTAGATATCGATTTTTCGGTATTATTTGATTTAAGCATGTGAAAAGCTATTTATTATCATGTGATTACGTCATTTGATTGTGCAACCATCCGTTTAGGATGATGTGTGGTTATGGAATGTTTTCTCTATTCCTTCATGTCCTGTTAAATCATGTCGTGTTAAATATTATGATTTTGTAATATTAGTACTATTGTAATGATTTGTAATACCGTAGTTTATTAAAGAAACCGTTTGCTGCTGTCCACCAGGCATCCGGAACTGTCACACTCCACTAGTTGTAGTGTTATTATGATTTTGTACGCGTTGGGCGTGTTGCGTAGTATAGGAATGAACTCACCCATGTCGCTAGGCACCCATGCATGAAACGGAACTTAATAGCCCACTTCCGAGATATGCCTCACTTTCTACATACAAAGGAATCAATACGAGGCTCCGTGCATAATGCTCAGTCGTTCGTGACAAGACTACAATACTTCTGTAGTTTGTCACGAACGACTGAGTATTATGAACGGAGCCTCGTATTGATTCCTTTGTACTCGTAGGAGGCGAGGCATATCTCGGAAGTGGGTTATTACTGTTTCGAAAGGTGATGAAAAATACGTTTTCAAATAAAGTCATTTCGTATGAATAGCTCATTCGGCATTTAAGATGTGTATTGTTTCTTAAATAAGCAGACGCTTTAATAGCCCACTTTAGATCATGCTTCACTTGTCACGCACAAATGTTTCATTATGAGGCTCTGCATGGGTAAAATAAATTAATAATATTATCGGAGAATAGAACAGACATATATATATATATACATGTATATACTTTTTAATATCCCAGAGCCTCATATTGAACCTTTGTGCATGACAAGTAAAGCAAAAATCGAAAGTGGGATATTTGTACAGGAAAGTGCCGTTTACTCTATATAACAAAACTAACATTGCACAATGCCAACAACTTTAATTTTGTTTTAATGTTTTAAAATGGAACGTGTAAATCATTCAACGTTTAAGCCTGGTTTCACTAGCAGCGCAAGCACAAGAGATTTGCGTCAAGTGAAAACGAACCGTGCAATAAGCGCAAGACTCGCTGGTCACTTGTCTCTTTGTGTAGCGGCCAATAATAAAATTTGGAAGCCATCGTGCTCGAAAAGCTAGTATTGCTTGTAGTAATTCTCCTCAGGCTTGTAGTAATTCTCCTTGTGCTTGCATTGCCTTCCGTTTTCACTAGCACAACGCGAACGCAAGCATAAGCACAAGGAAAAGGAAATATTTTGATCCTTGTGCTTGTGCTTGCGTCAGTGCTTGCGCCTGCGTCGAGCTCGTTTTCACTGTGAAATAAGGACTCTTGTGCTTGTGCTTGCGTCGCTAGTGAAAACCAGCCTTTAGGGTTAATATATCCTCCCATGCGTAAACCGGTTTTAAGATTTCGAGGGAAGTTGAGAGCAAAGAGATAGTAATTTCACAGGCTAACCATCCTCCCATTTTGTATATTTGTCACTGATGTTTTAATAATCCATCTTTTCAAATAAAATACGCTTTGACTTGATTTGTGTATGTGTTGATTTAGCGCGCGCTCATAATACAGCTCGGGTTTCCTGTGGCTCAGGTTTGTTTACATATAGCTCGGGCTTCCTGTGGCTCATCTCGCCAACTACATAAAAATACACAAGGCAGGCAACTAAATTCATCGCCGACAGGCGAGACGAGCGAGAATTTTGCCGAAAAACGAAAACTTCCAGGTTCCTGCTCCCTCTCTAACATTCAAAATATTGAAGAACAGTAAATGAGCTACGTTTATGGTGCTAATTTACGGCGATATCGAGTGTTACACACTCGTAAAAGCTTCCTAGAAAGCGTGAAACTGGTCCAGATTTTCGGCAATTTTTTTTCTCCCTATGATCGGGACAGATATGAGCCATCATAAGGATTTATAACGGTCATCACATTCAAATTTTTTTAATCAATCTGTCGAAATCTCTCGTCTAGAGTCCCCAGCGAAGAAATGGACAGCTGACATATTTTCCCTAATCTCCCTCGTATGGGCTGTTTTGCAACTTGACACACCACCCCGATGAAGTAGTTTTTTGGCAGCTTCCGATAAACGAACCGGAAGAAAAATATCTTGAAGACTTCGGTCGCACGACCGTTAAACTCTCGTACTATTATGATTTCAGACCAAATTTTACTCCACTCTACTAGTATTACCAGGTATTACCATCAGTAAATTCAACACAAATACAGTTTATCACATCATAAAAACATATTTAAGTAGCAAATTACCGTGTTTGTAGTGAGCTTTCTCGTTCCAAGAGTGCCAGGATCTTTGACATTTCTAGTCGAGAGTGTGAAGAAGAAGTTCCACTTTCTTCCGATTTGAGCTCCGAAAGACCGAAGTCGATTTTGTCGAAGGCAAAAACATTGTACAGCGTTAAGTGACACTTAACGCTGTACAATGTTTTTGCCTTCGACAACATAGTACATGTTTCAGCGGCTCAGAAGTCTCAGCTGGTTTCTTGCATTTTTACCAGCCTTAGTGTTCCCTTTTTGCTTGTTTTACGGTTCAAGTAGCTAATTTATACTTTAACTCGTAGTCTAACGGATTGCTTCCAAATATATGAGTATTTGAACACTTTTTGCAACGGTTTTCTAGCTAACCCTCGCTCAGTTTTCTGCTCACTTCGTGTTTTTTTTGTTCATTTCAAACGTTAACTCAGTTCGCACAAAAGGCGCGAAAAAACTTTTGCACGCGTGCGCTATCAAATTCCCGCCCTCGGCAAAACTTCTTTTATAATGAGAGCTGGTTTGCATTTTGCATCCGAGATCTACTCATCAGTGTCCTCCTGAATCTCGCCCGAGAATGTTTGGTCTCGGACGAACTTCTGGGCCACTTTCTCCACTTAACGTTGCTGTGCACCTCCTAAACGGTTTAGCAGGATTTGTTTCTTTGCCTTCGACAAACAACGAGGAAATGTTGGACATTTGCTGGAACTGTTAGATAAGGTTTAAATTGATGGACGGACTAACTCTTTGGCTTTGGACTTCGTCTTCGGTTCGCGAATTCGCTTCAACTTCTCAATGTTTGTGCCAATTTGAGGTGGAAAAATCGACTACTTCAAATAGGAAGAAAGTGGAACTTCTTCTTCACACTCTCGACTAGAAATTTCAAAGATCCTGGCACTCTTGGAACGAGCAAGCTCACTACAAACACGGTAATTTGCTACTTAAATATTTTTTTATGATGTGATAAACTGTATTTGTGTTGAATTTACTGATGGTAATACTAGTAGAGTGGAGTAAAATTTGGTCTGAAATCATAATAGTACGAGAGTTTAGCGGTCGTGCGACATATATATTTTTGTAAACAAACTTCCCGCGAAGTCTTCAAGATCGGAAGCTGAATAATCGGAAGCTGCCAAAAAACTACTTCATCCGGGTGGTGTGTCAAATTGCAAAACAGCCCATACGAGGGAGATTAGGGGAAATATGTCAGCTGTCCATTTCTTCGCTGGGGACTCTAGATGGGAGATCATTCGACAGTTCGATTAAAAAAATTTTGAATGTGATGACCGTTATAAATCCTTATGATGGCTCATATCTGTCCCGATCATAGGGAGAAAAAAAATCGCCGAAAATCTGGACCAGTTTGATGGTTTCTAGGAAGCTTTTACGAGTGTGTAACACTCGATATCGCCGTGAATTACCACCAAAAACGTAGCTCATTTACTGTTCTTCAATATTTTGAATGTGCCAGACTCGATTAGTTTAATTTAAAGGGGCTGGTGCCCGTGCGCAGTAAGTATGCTCTTGAGGTAATTAGCATATCATAAATATTCAAAATTCTTCTGCGATCGCAATGGTTTCTTTCGCAAGCAACAGTAGCATTGTATCTGATTGGTCAGTTCAACGAGAGCTCATTTCTGATTGGTTGAGGGTAAGATTGAAACCCTTTCAATGTTAGCGGGTAGATTTTGTGTAAGAAAGTAAAATTCAGTTACGGAAGTTCACCTCGATTTATCCAGCAATGAAAGTCCGGCTAAATGTGTACAAAAACTCTTCACCTCGTCAAATGTAATACTAGGGATTGTTTACTTGTCATCGCTTAGGACAATCTGGCGCCATTTCTTGTGAAAATCGTCAACATTTTGCGAAACATGCATGGTTTTGGTCCCGTGTTGACTTGAACGCTGAACGGACGGTTTTCAGATTTAGTCGTCGTTCCTTGCCTTGCTGAACGGAAAACTCCCATCGTTTGGAGTTCTAAAGACTTGTAAAGAGAGTTGGAATTCGCCTCCTTTCATGATAATTGTTGTGAAGCCTTGGTTCGTTCGTGAAGTGTTTATAAATGCTTCGCTGGAATAAAGTCAGTGAGATAGCTTGGCTCGAACTTCGCCGTTTCCTAAATAATTATTTTTGAAGAGCCGACAAAGTAGCAGGTTCAGCTAAATTTCAGGTATGTTTTATTACCTTGTTTTGATTCTGGAAAACGTTTTCAGGTGAGTTCGGGTTGTCCTTTGTCTTGGCTTTGGTGTGCTTTGGCTTGTGAGTTTGTCTTGGCTTTGGTGTGTTTTGGCTTGTGCTCAGAAAAGTCGCAAAATAAACTCTTTCTTTTCTTTCACTTCGTCCGTTTTATAAAACATTGCTTTTTAGCAAAAGGTTTTTGGCAATGTTATTTATCTTCTGGCGTTACTTTTTGTTATACCTTGAGTCAAACACTAAACCTTTTGTGTGGCAACAATCTCAATCAACTACTCTTGAAGTGACTCGGCCGCGAAGGCCGAGTCACTACCAAAAGTTCCTTGGCCTCAGTTTAGCTCCCGCCAGGTTTTGAATATTTGTTTGCTTAAGTATATAGCAGCATGTTGGCTTTTCCAGTGTCGGTCATTTATTTTTTTCGTCAATTGCCTCAAGGCAGGCGTTTTCTTTCTTCCTGCCCCCGACTCGTTTACCTCCCCTTCCTCCAGAGCCTTCATTCATCAGAATTTCAAACAAAAAATGTAAAAATGAAATACTCTACATTTAGAATGAATGCTAAACAAAACGTTCCTGCAAAAAAAAATGTTTTAGAGGTTCGAAATAAGAGCGATGGAAATGGATTCCTGAAAGGTTCCTTCGGAGGGAGGTTTGATTTCGTACTCCCGGAGTCGGAAATCAAATTTTGCCTTTGGCCGTGCGATAGACTGGTAACGAATGAGCGCTGACCTAGCCCCTTTAAGCTACTTCTGGCATCCCAGCACTCTAATTTTAGCAAACTGTTTTTCACTGTAAATTCCTATTTGTTAAAAGAGTGTGAATAAATTGTTGTTGTTGTTGTTGTTGTTGAATGTTAGAGAGGGAGCAGGAACCTGGAAGTTTTCGTTTTTCGGCAAAATTCTCGCGCGTCTCGCTTGTCGGCGATGAATTTAGTTGCCTGCCTTGTGTATTTTTATGTAGTTGGCGAGATGAGCCACAGGAAGCCCGAGCTATATGTAAACAATCCTGAGCCACAGGAAACCCGAGCTGTATTATGAGCGCGCGCTAAATCAACACATATTCAACAGAATCAAGTCAATAGGTATTTTATTTCACAATTTGCTAAGAAATGATGAATTATTAAAACATCAGTAACAAATACACAAAATGGGAGGATGGTTAGCCTGTGGTAATTTTAACAATGTTCCATTACTCCGAATTCCATAAGATTACGGATATCAACTATGAAGGAAAAGGCCTTTCAATATATACAAGGTTTTTATTGTATATATAATATGACAACTATTTTAATCGAAATGACAATTTAAAAAGCTGCTTTACATAAATGCCGTGTGAACTAATTCAATTCGAAATAACCACGCGACTCTCTTTTCTCTTCCTTGCAGCTCAATAACCTGAGTTAAGCTTCTAAACTTTCCCATTGTCATTTTCAAATCTGCCTCTCTTTGTCTGACGTTATTAGATCTTACCTTGGATTCAAAACCTCATTTCACTGGAAGGAAGGTCCCAATAACTAGATCTTTCCATTCAGTTTGGTGAAAATAAGAGTTCCTTTACTGAAAGCTAACAAAATCTTCATCCTGGGGGTCGCCATATCACGTGTGCCTTGTAACCCACCGAAGACCGAAGACAAAAAACATCCACTTTATTTTAAGTCCACTTTTCCTTGAATGCCTTATCCTTTGGCTTAAATTTGCGGCAAAAATTGTCTTGATCTCTTCGTTATCCTTTTCGGAAATGTTCAGCTTCAAAATAAACCGCATATGTGTCACTCCGCCATTTTGATTTTCAATTTTGTATATATAGACAACATGGAAACACGGATCAAATGACGTCATGTCCCAAGTAACGCGCGCTCTGATTGGGTGGATCATACTTTCTATGATTGTGAGAGTCTATACTCTCACAAACACATGGTTTTCGACCAATCAGTGAGCACGTTAGTAAGTATCTATTATATAAATAGTAGTGAACTGGACTCCTAATCTAATCTCGTACCCAGATCTCTATCAAAATATGAGGGAGGGAAGGAGAGATCTGGTAAAACCCGATTCTAGAGCATGTGCAGTTGCGTCGGGTACGAGTAGTATGTACTCGGCGTTAGTGCCCATGCGCAGATCAAAAGATTAAAGAGATTCCCGGCCACCGAAACGTTTTCTAAATGAATTTTATACAGAAGTAACTGAGCTAAAGCGAATAATTCCAAATGAGCTCATTTGATTACCACACTTAGTCTACTATGCCTTTTAATACTATGAAATCTACAAATTAACACAAGCGCCTCTATATATAGATGGTACATTCTAAGAGGGTTGTATTCATATTTGTTGCACGCTGTTTCCTGTTTCACGGCATGTTGGAAATTGAACAAACACTAATAATGTGTCTAACTTTGGTGTAGGTCATAAGTATCTCTCAATCAAAACCAAAACACGCTATGATTTTAAATTGTAACCGGGCTTAATTTCATAACGTATCAGTGGCTTTGTAGATGGCCGTATATTTGTCATTTTTAGATACATCTCATGTTATACACCATACTATAGCTGTGAAAACAAGGAGTAAAATACCGAGTGTATGTATCGAACATGTAATGAAATAAAATTATAGTTCAGTTCTGGCCTTGGTCTTACGCAGCGAATCCGTCTGTGTTTATAATTCCACAGTATAATACTCTCAGTTTACTATAAAGAAATAACTAATTATCTCCACTAGTACTAGCCAGCGAACCACCTAAAGTTTAATACAGTATATATTTTAATTAAGACTTACTTATTCAGACTGGTGGATCATAATCGAAGGCAAAGAATCCCAATTAGCATCCCCGAGACCATTCTTTTCGCCATCGAATCTCTCTCCAACCGCATCCACAGTGACCAAAGAGGTTAGGACTAGAATTAGCACCAGTGCTGAAACTTTAGAATCCATTTTCCATGCCACAATTTCTTAAAACCTTGACTTTTTATACCTCAAAATGCGCGAAATTTGTAAAAAAAAATTACCCTGGCGGTAAAATTGGGATTCAACCATGCGTGATTGATTCGTGCCCAGTGCAGTTTATTCAGCTGGTGCGTAAAAACGCGAGAAACGCCTTGTGAAATCGTTCCAATTGACTAAAGAAAGGCTTTATTTCCAAGACCTAGAATTTCGAAAATTGAGTGAAAATGGGGCTGTGTGTATCTTATAAAATTATTATAAACTTTTTAATTCCGTAGGTAAAATAGAGGTCTGTCCGTCCTGATCCATACGAGAACGAGAACGAAATGTCCGAAAAATCGTATTTTTCTTGATCTTGCCAAGGCGTTTGATACTGTGAACCATCACATTTTGTTTGTCAAACTTGAGCATTACGGGGGATCTAAAAATAGCCCAACTTGTAAAAACGCAACCTCGTCCCCAGGGTCTTCTCGGTCAGATCCAAGATGGCGGCTACTCTGAGAGAAGACCCTGGTAAAGGCTGGATCACGTGATCAAATACTCCCAGATTTTGGGAGTATTTTGTCACGTGATTTGGCGATCTAAGATGGCGGCCAAGCTAAATATGGGAATAGTTCATGACGTGTACAAACCATAGGTATCCCAATCCGGAGTGAGCGAGAAGCGATTAACGGTATTTCCACGCGGCGAACGATGCAGTGAAAACAGGTCTACTAAATGGCTCGAAATGGAGTTTACTTGGATAAAGAACCAGTGGAAAGGTATCAGAAAGCTACCAGGATGTATCTAAGCTAGAAGAGAATCCTAAAAAGCCGTTCATTTTCCGTTAGCGTTGAAGCGAAGCGATCGATAGCACATGTTCAGGTTTAACGGCTTCTCCTGGCTTTCCCACTGATGAACCTTACCAGAAAACTACCCACTAATGCACTTCATATATTGCTCTAGCTACACAACATGTTTTAAGGTTATTTAAAATCGTTTTATTGATAAAATTTGAGCAATCTAAACTATATACAAGTTCATCTCCTCTGGACTCAGTCCGTTTGGCCAATAAAAAGCAGTTAGTAAACCGTTGCGTCATAATCGAAGAGCCAATCAGAATACGTGACAGTTCAGCGTTTACCAGGGTCTTCTCTCTGAGTAGCCGCCATCTTGGATCTGACCGAGAAGACCCTGGGAACGAGGTTGGTAAAAACGCTGTGCCAACTATATAGGAGATATATCAGTATGGACGCTCCTATAGTTATGGGCTCCTGGACGAACACGTCCTTGAATCCTCATATTTCTCAAGTTGCAAGCAAAATATCCAAATCAGTAGGAAATAATATATAAATCAAGTTTTTGCCTTTCTAAGCCGGCCCTACGAACACTATACTTTTCCTAAGTGTACCCGTACCTCCATTATTGCATTACTTTTTGGGGCTCAACGTATCCATCCAACTTACACCGTATTATTTTGCTCCAAAAACGTGTAATTAGAATTACAGATAAGGAAGCATTTGATGCCCATACTAACCCAATATTCAAACAACAAAGGACTTTGAGATTTCAAGATATTTATTTACTCAATTTCGGAAAATTTATGTATTCGTATCAAAACAATTTACTTCCTCGAGGTTTCGACAACTTGTTGTTGAGGAATGATCAAATTCACAGTTACAATACCCGAAGTTCTCATTTAGTTCATGTTCCTTTGTGTAGAACAAACATAAGACAGTTCTCTGCGGTTAGTTTCCAAGGTCAAAGGTCCTCAAATATACGTAACGCAATGTCCTTTTCTTCTTTCCAATTCAAACTTAAAGGACTATCTTATCTTTCATATGTGCATCTTAATGTATTTGTTTAGTTTTGTTAGCGTGTTGCTGTTGCCGCCTCAATCAGTTCATTAACCAATATTAATTGTAAGGAGGTGGCCCAGAACCTCACAACCGGCTTTATGGTTTCTCTTGGGCTACCCCGCCACTTATTTTATTCTTTGTAAGATTACTATTTATATTTGTGGCAAATAAATTAAACTGAAATTAAACTGAATCAGTTACGAATTCAAACTCCTTTCCAGGGGAAGGAGTATGGATGTGCCCGGTGGTGGGGTATTTTCCTTACTTCTTTGACTCGCCGTGGGGCATTTGTCTGAGCACCTTCTTGTCCCCAGTGAGTAAAGACTAAAAAGCTACACTCATCGATAAAAAAGTAGTTCTGGAAATTGACCACGGCTATTCGTTGTACTGAATAAGCTTGTTCTTAAATTTTCAATAAATTTAAATTCTACATTTTCACACGGAACTACAGCCCTGCCATTCTCTCCATAGTAAGACGGATACCCACTGATCACAGCCTCGACAGTGTGTGATACACCAGGGTCCAGACAAACGGGTTTGTCCAGGTTTATAGTAAACCCATAATATCCATCTCTTATCTCGCTATCCGTCGTGAACGTCAATGGGGAAGGGGTTTGGTAAAGAGTAGATGTAGAGTCTTTATTCGCTCCTTTGTAAATAGTAAGGTCTACTTTGTATTGTGACCCAGAACTGCCGAATAATCTCACACCAGTGAGGTAAACCTGACTACTGACGGTGAACGTGATGCAGTCGGCTGCGGTACCATCGTATCCCCACTTAGCTGAGTCACGGCTACACAAACCACTAAATCTCTTACATGAACCAGTCTTTTGGATACTTTTTCTATTCTTTTCTTGAAATGTTTTAAGTGATGTTGGTTTCCCAACAGAATTAAGATACGTAACCAATTCGATTACCTCTATCATATCTAGGATTTCGGTATGAAGAACATTTTCCACAAATTGTTGTGGTGACATCAGTGGAAACCTTATCAAGTGAATCGCTTTATGGCCGAGAACAGCTCTCTTTGATTTCCCATCTTCACTCAGTTCTTGTTCTTCAATCTTCTTACAAGCCCAGCTATGTACGGCCTGGAATAACTCCACCTCTGTTATGCAGAGAGTGTCCCTCTCTAGAATGTCACAGAGTGTTTCTTGCGTGACAGCGAGAAACGGCTCAGATGTCACGGCTTTCTGGGTCTCACAATCAACAATATTCCAGCAGATTTCTTTCAGCTTTTCGTCTTCTAGTTTTTCCGCCTGTGGTAGAACAGTGAACACATCCTCTGGTCCCAGCTCTTCCTCAAGATGCTGTGTGCATTTCTTAACCAGTGAAGGAACAAAGTACTTCTTAGCGAGGTACAAAACCTCCATAACATGACTTCCGGTCAACTGCACTTCATCGTAGTACATATAGCGAAATAGTTCTAGTAATCCTTCAGCGGTACAGTCTGGTAGGTGGATAGTACATCGAGTCTCGGCCAGTTCACCGTAGAACATGGCCTCGAATACAGGACTACTGATAGCCAGTACGTACTTATGGGCAGGAACGGTGACCGTGTCGCCTTTGGAGTCGACAACCGAGAACTGTACATCACTGAACATGCTGTTGTTGTACATGTACTGGTTACGTTCCTTGATAGTGTTGCGCACAGTTTGCCATTTGGTATCCATTGCTTAACTGTGACTGTGTTGATGTTGAGAAGTGTTTATATATTAAAAGCAGGTTGCTTCCGTGTTCTCATGAAAGTGAAAGTGCAGGATTCGTACCCGAATTGCATGATGGTATACGAGTTGGTTTGGTATACGTAGTCCCCACCCCTCCGGTTGTTTTTGTCAACATCAAGTTGGGGAGTGGTAGGCACCCAATTGTGCCGCCCCCTCGTCTCCCCGAGGGGGCGATGCTCGATCTCTTGCAGAAATACAAACACGCTTCCATTCATTTTGACATACTTCTTGAAAACGAGAATTTTTCCTCACTTTTGGCACTGCAGCATTTTATCATTTTTTTTAGAAGCATAAAAAACTGAGAAACGATTCAATATTTACATCACGATGGCAAAAAAGGGCCCATTTTCCACCCTCTACGCAATAACTTTAGACCATAAAATGCAAATAACTTGCATTTTTTAAATTTGGTAGGAAGATAGTTCAAGAGAAGGAAACCTCAAACATAGTAGTTTGGATGTAGTGATTGACAATGTGACGTCACTGTAACCGTGAGACCTTGGCGCCAAAATTAGGATTTTAAATTCGATTTCGAAAATGTGTTCAGTGTGTTTTACCCTTTTGGTGAAGGTGTTCAGCGAAAACCAGATTTGAATCTGATAAAATGGAACAAAGTTATGGCTGATTAAAAAATTTCCCTCGAAAGCTAAAGAATTTATAAAATGTGGTAGTGTTTTACCAAAGATGGTCAAAGTTTTGGGGTATTTACCGATGACCACGTTTAAGAAAATCTGACGGATACAAAGTGGATCGAAAATGAAAACAAATTTGTAGTTTTTGATCTACAACATGGGGTATTAAGTTTCCCCTGATGTCATAATGATGTAACTGTGACATAAATTACGTCTATCTGACGTCATAGAATATTTAACCATATAGTCCCAAGGTGAAAAAAACTACAAATCATTATAATTGTTCAACTTCAAAGTCTTTTACATGTTTTTCCTTTATTGCCTTCAGTGGTAAATACCCCTAAAGTTTGACTTTATTTGGTAATCGAACAATTATATTCCTTAAATTTCGGCGAAAACTGGCGGGAGATTCAAAACCAGGAACGTCCATATATACTATACCAGTGAGTCAGCGTATGACCGGTTTGAGCTATTTTTAGAACATGTTTCCCGGGTAACTGCCTTCTGACTCTGCTACGATCGTGCATATGCTTGCCGTACTTATCGAGATTAAGAATGATATATCTATTGTTATTTGAGGTGATTTTACTAACGCTGCATTGTCCTGACTATGGTTTGATTGGATTCCCAAAGTGTGGGCACGTGAACTCCCGTGAGATCTGTTCTAAATATAGCTCAATCCGGTCATACGCTGAATCACAGACCTAGTATGGGAGATGGACGCTCCTGGTAATGGGCTCCTGTCAAAACCTATTCCCTCTTATAACTTTAGTTTCTTTTATGCAAATCAAATGAACTTTTCGGTTTTGTGTTTAACTCGATGATATTATGGTTTTCCATCTTAAAAAGGATCATATTTTCTTATTCCTCAGTTTGGCGCGAAATTCAGGCGTATGCCGTGACGTCACATTTTCAATCATCCACCTCCATCACAAATATTATTCGTCTCTGGCTAAGTTTTATATCATTCTGAATTATTTACACCCTACTATGAAGCTTCCGGGAGGAAAATGATTAATTTTTGACTATCGTGCATATTCGTCATGGAAAATTTGGAAATTTGCGGAAAGTGTCGTATAACTTGATGGATTGTGGCCGGGCAAACTGGGAAACCGGAAGTTTAGTAACAAACAAACAATCAAAACTTCTGCGTTACAAGGGTGCGCGCGTGTAATAATTATTATTGTTGATTTAATATAATCACTCACTGTGGAAATTATTGCAGTTTAGTATACATACATATGTAATGTACTGAATTAGTCAGACAACATATAATAACTCGAGTCAGTACACCGACACAGCTTTGGTCCTCACTCGTTTATTACAGTTCTTTCTTTGTCTTATATATTACATGGTATCTAATACGTTTGGTATTTACGGTATGTCCGGTTGATAATTATAGCTAATGTTACACTATTTCTCCCTTAAAATCTTCTCGTCCCGAGAACAGAAACTTACATAAACAACATTACTAGGTGTCGTAGCCATAGCGCATAGAGGGACAAATAAGTTGTCTAAGGTGTGCGGGTCGTACTCGTTCCGAAGGGAGGGGAGGCTGGTCTGGCTGGGCGGGTTGAGCAGCCATAAACGTAAACTCACCGGATTCTCTGGTGGGGCAAACAAGTGTGCCTGTACCCCAGGGCATGTGACTAGGTTTGAGATTGTTATGATGTACGATCATGGTTCTACCATTAAAAAATTGCCCTCTAATTTTGTAGTCTACGCCTCTTCCGTCTAATACATTGTAGGGCCCGATCCACTTGTTGCCGAACTTCCAGGTTTTAGGTCGTTGCAGCATAACCGATTGGCCGGGACTAAACGGTTTCCATCGTAGTGTTCGAGACTCGTTCTGTTTCTGTTGGCTAGTTCTCAACTTCACAAAGGTTATACCTGGCGATTCGCCTAATATCGCCCAAGGCTGATCTCAAGCCGCGAATGTAGTCGTTCTGAGGCATCGCATTAGATAGCGGTATACCTAATTCAAGCTATAGGGGAAGCCGAGGTGTACGACCGAAAACGATTTCGTAAGGTGAAACCCCGATGGACTCGTGACGACTGGTACTGTATGCATAGACGACCGAGTCTATCCACAAGTCCCATGGCCCAGTCATCCCGATGGTTGGATGCAAAAGCCGCTATCACATGCTGTAGTGTCCTATTCTACTGCCTGACCGTCGCATTGGGGATGGTAAGCCGTGGTGATATCACAAATTTCGTGCATAAGGTTGCTTTCAAAATTTCGACTTTGATCGGAGTGGACCACTACCGGGGGACCGAAACGCGAAAAAACGTTAGTGATCAAAGGAGGGGCCGCCGTGCTTACTTTTTGGTCCTTGGTGGGGAACGCTTCACACCACTTGGTGAAGTGATCAACCACGACCAAAATGTGACGGTTACCGCGCGCAGTCTCCGGCAAGGGGCCCATGTAATCCATGGCCCAAAACGTAAAAGGTTCGCCAACTACGTAGGGGTGCCTGCGTAGTGGCTGGATTTTTGCTGAGCGCAAACGGGGCATTTTCTAATGTACTCCTCGACAGTTTGACGTATCCCGGGCCAAAAAAAATGCTATGCATTCCTCTAAGGATTTCGTTTGTGAAAGAAGGTGAAACCACGATAACGTAGTTAGGGTGTATATTAGTTGGATTGCCTAGTCCACGAACGAGGAGGCGTTATGAAGGAAAAGCTTAATATCGTAATGTCGGTGTAAACTCTTCAAGTAAGGGTCATGCCTCCATACACTGAGATCTGGCTTAGGCTTGTCTCCTTGTTTCAGGTCGATAACCTGCTAGAGGCTTGGGCCGTTTTTTTGGGCCTCCTGTAAGTTTAAGGTCGGGTTAACAGTAACTGAACATTGCGCTTGATCGGCGGTCGGCGAGGAGGATGTGAAATACAGCTCTTCTTTCTTTGGTATGCTGGTAGGAATTAACTTACTCGGCGGGCTGGTTTCGAATTTGATAGTCGCTTTACGTCCGTTCGGCAATTTGAGATGGATCAGTTTTGTGACGATGGATGCGTTAACAGCACTAGATGAGTTACCAGAGGGTTCACCAGTAGTATCTTTGGTTGTAGGGAGCCTCGAAAGAGAATCTACATTGTTATGAAGCAGGCCAGCGCGATGGCGGACGGAAAATTGAAACTCTTGCAGATGCATGATCCAGCGGGCTATTCGACCCTTTGGTTCCATGCTGTGAAGCCATCGCAGTGCGTTGTGATCGGTGATTATTGTAAATTTCCGGCCTAGCAAATAAACTCTAAAATGTTGGGTCGCAAAAACTATTGCGTATGCTTCTTTTTCGGTAGTGGAGAATTTCCGTTGTCGCGAAGAGAGCGTTTTAGAGGCATATGCGACTACTCTTTCCAGCCCGTCTATCGTCGTCAAGCTGCGATACTGGATTGCTCCAACACCGTAATCTGATGCATCAGTTTGTAAGGTGAATTCGGATCAAACTTTGGATGAGCTGAGCAGAGTAAATCTTGCATCTTGCTGAAGGCATTCCATAGTCCAATTAAACTTGACATTCTTTTGTGTGAGATATACAAGAGGTGCGGAAACAGTCGCAAAACCGGGTGTGAACCGTCTGTAATATCCAGCTAGCCCCAAAAAACATCGCGAAGTGACTGCGGTGGTGGTATGTTTTTGACAGCGGATATCTTTATTAGATCCGGTTCAACGCCTGATTGCGAAATGACATGGCCTAAATAAGTAACTTTACTAGCTGCGAATTTGCATTTAGAAAGTTTTACGCGTAGATTGTGTTCTCGTAATCGGGATAACACCATTTCTAGGCATTCGCAATGCTCGCAGAGGTCGCGACCGAATACGATCACACAGTCAAGTGGAATATGTTAAACCGGATAGCACTATCTCCATGGTTTTCTGAAAGGTTGCTGGGGCTGTACAAAGGCCGAAAGGCATACGGTTAAACTCGTAAAGGCCGCTCTGCGTTACAAATGCAGTTTTATGGCGGTATTTCTCTTCGACCGTTACTTGCCAATAGCCACTGCGTAAATCTAGTGTCGTAAAATATTGGGAGTCGCCGAGAGATTCTAGAATATCATCCGTTCGAGGCATAGGATGCGTGTGACCTACTGTTACAGAGTTAAGGCTACGGAAGTCGATACAGAAGCGAAATTCTCCGGATATTTTCTTTACAATAATTATAGGGCTCGACCAAGCGCGAATCACAACCTGAGATAGCATATCCTGAATTTGCCTTTCCACCTCTTCCCTATGCGAATATTTCGTGGCCGTTGCTTTATGGGTGGAATATTACCCGTGTCGATCGTATTGGGGAGCTGGGGTGGCGCAGTGGTTAAGCGCTTCGCGTCTCACCTCTGTGGCCCAGGTTCGATTCCCAGACGCGGCGCCATATGTGAGTTGAGTTCGTTGGTATCTCGCCCTTGCTCCGAGGGTTTTTCTCCGGGTTCTCCGGTTTTCCTCCCTCTGCAAAAACCAACACGCTAAATTCCAATTCGATCTGTGAATTAGCCGGGACCTGGCCGCCTTTGGTCAGCCCCCATGCATGGTTGTTTCAGCTCTCGTTACGAATTCATAGTATGAGTGAAGACAGTGGTGTGGCCTAATCCTTCGTTAAAAACGTCGGAAAATGTACATAGGAGTTCTGAAACGCACTTTCGTTCAGTAGTTCGGAGGGATGCGTCGATTGCCGCCTGGACTTTCGTTTCAAAACCTTTGGAATCTTCCACAGGAGAGTCTCCTGTTGCGCCACATGTTACACCGCCCTTTTGCGACGCGGACTCGATTAATGGGGAAAAACTCGCTATATGTTCTCCTTCGGTTAATTCTATTGGCTTATTCGAAACATTGGAAACTCTGATAGGCACTAGCCGATCTTGATCTGGTGTTACAACAACGTGTGCGAGATGTCAACCCTCCCTATCAAATTCATCGTTGAAATTCTCTGTGTTATTGAGAGCCGGGCTTATCATACCGAATTTGACGGTTGCCTTTTTGGCCACTCTTCCTTCTACGACAATTTCCATCCCAGGAGGGACTATACTGATTGCATTGACTAAAGTAACAGCGGCGCTACTTTTGAGTTCGGATTCTACTAAAACTGTGGTAGCCTTACTAAAAACCATTTGCCCTCCCTCGGGATTCAGTACGACCCCTGGAAGAGTTGACGGCTGTAAAGCTGACGGCATAGTGTTCGCGCATAGGGGAATAATCCCGTGGGAACCCACTAAGTAATACTATCCCCAATTATTGCTCTCTACAGTCAGTTTGTGCTTGCTAAGAAAATCCGAACCTAATACACAATCGTAGCTAATATTGTTAGTGACTAGAAACTGTGCTCTGTACAAGATTTTGCTGCGACGAAATTTAACTTGAGCGGTAACTGTTCCTAAAATATCTAAGCGACCCCCGGTTATTGATATACAATTATGTATCTGAGATTTGTCAATGTGTCGATGATCCATATCAATAATACTGGATATGTTACAACTAAGAAAATACTTCATTGTACCAGTGTCTATAAGAGCACGGACGGTTACTCCATCAATGATACAGTCAATAAATGGGTGATTAATACTTAATGTTCACTACTCGGAGGGACGGTCAGGCGCTTCACCCAGAACGTGGCCGTCCCATACTAGTTTAAATTGTTTGCATAGTGACGTGAAACATGTCCATAACCCCTACAAGTATAACACTGAATACCTGTTTGTCCGGTTTTGCCGTGCAGTACCAACGTTTCCTGATCGTGAATTTCTCTGACAATCACGGGAGATGTGACCAGTGTTGCCACATTTATAGCACGTAATTTCCTGAGGCGTTGGTCTCGTAGTGCGCGGTGATACGGTGTCATTTTTGACTCGGGAAAGCTTTTCTTCCAGTTCCCTTTGTTGGTCGGCGATGTCGGTAACCATTGCGACGAGCTGAGCGACTTGGTCACGTGAGATGGCTGGCTTGAGCTGGCAGCGGCGTTGGCTTCGAAGGCTGGCGTAGCCCTCGATGGCACGGAAACGCGCTGCACAAATTGGAGCGTTGCTTGGAGATCGGGCGTTGGATTGCTCTCCAATAACTTGATACGGAGATTCTTCGGCAGGCCTTTCATAAACTGTCGTGTCAATTAAGAGCGCGATATTTGCGTCCTCCGAGAGAGTAGGATCAGCTTTGCGTAGTATGATCTATAGCTCCCATTGGTAGACTGCTGGTCTTCGCTAGGCTTTAAGCTTCGACCCTCAAATTCAGTATAAGAGTTTTCTCGTTGAGCCGCGGGGCACATGGCTTTTGTGAGTTCCTCAATGGCACTTTTGTACGTAGTACGTTATCCTGCGGAATGGCATAGAAGTGGCTTGCTGCCTGACCTCGTAAAAAGGCGGGTAGTTTCTTTATCTTGTCGTCTTGATCATCCGTGCTTTTCCAGCCATTCGCCCTCGCTACACGCGTCGAACTCGCGAACCCATGCACTGACTGATCGCCACTCTCAAATTTTCCGGGAAGTATTGCAGTAGACATACTGTAATATTCGTGTTGGGGTTCGAAAAAAAAAAAAATCCCAACGCTGAGCACCAGATATGTAACGTACTGAATTATTCAGACAACATATAATAACTCGAGTAAGTACACAAACACAGCTTTGGTCCTCACTGGTTTATTACAGATCTTTCTTTGTCTTATATATTACATGGTCTCTAATTGCTGCCGCAGCGAGCGAACCTGAAGCGAGCGAGCAAGGCAGCAGTTCTCATCTGTAAGTGGGTCCAATTCTCTATTTCTTTTTTTTACCACAATGCATCACTTCTATTGTCTTTTTTTACCACACTGCTTTGCATGGTTCTGATCGTCACGTGACATTACACGAGGTGGAATCTGCATTGTTTGAGCTAACTACGTTCAACCGTTCTTTAATGCATTTCTGTGTATGCAATCCTTGTGTAATCATGAATTTGTTGAAGTGTAGACGTGTAGGCGAACTCTTTCTAACTCTGTGCGAACTATCAGTTTCCAAAGAGCAAGATCTTTCCTGTTATCAAGATGGTGAGCAGCAAATCATTTTATTCTATTGGCTTCGATAAGTTCAAAATACAATTAAAATTTATAATTACATTCTCAATTACAGTTGATTTCCGGTGTTTAAACTTCAACGGGGAGAACAGCAGTTTTTTGTGCCGGGAATCTTAAGAAAATGTCGGGAATTGGTAGGCTAGATCGATAGGTAGATCGTTGATATGTCGGGACAAAATGAAAATAAATCGGGACAACTTTTGAGATACACACCACAACTCAAACAGGATTCAGTTGCATGATAGCCCCAAAACTACAAAATATATTCATCTAACACCTTGGCATTTTTATCACCCAGTAATCTATTTTTCCTAATGCACTTCCTTAACCGAGCGGAGCAGCATTCACTACCTGTTAGGTATACTAGTCCGTTTGGTATTTACGGTATAGTCAAGTCAATTTATGATTTGACCTGCCACTAATTACAACAGAAGCTTTATTTCCAAAATACAGTCCCGAAGGCTGCCTAGATTAACATACTAAAAGTCTCCCTCGATCAAAGTACGGGAACGTCTTCAAAATCGACTTTGTTTAAAGTCAGTCGCGCTCTGGTGCAACATGAAAACGAGGCTCAAAAGCGGAAGTGGCTGATTTTAGGCTTGAAATGCACTATATTCCATCGGATTCGGAACACAATTGGTCAAAGTGTGAAATGAAGCTGAACTAAAGTCACCTGGATGGTCACGTGACCAAATTGCGTATAAGCCCCCTTAAAGTATGCCCTTTTAATCGAATGGCCTTTTTCCTCTAATTTTCCATATTTCCTCATCCAGATTGATCGCGATAGAAACATAAGTAACAATGCGTTTATGATGCTCTACATTTAATATTTTTGCTATCATTTCCACTATCGCATTGTAACCTGCTTTTCCATTTTTTTGCGAACTGTCTGAAACTACTTAGCGATGTAAATACACACATGCATGAACAATATACAAGTGTTTCGTCATACTAAAGAATTCTATGGGTATATATCGGGGAACAAGGGAACATGAATAGAGGTTTTAGGGAACAAGGGAACAATTTACATTTTTCTAAATGGAAAAATTGACTGTTTCCCTGGGAAATAAATTGGGAACAAGGGAACCAAAGGTAATTTTCGTTGGGAACAAGGGAACAAGAACAAGGACGTATCTAACAATACGTAACAGGGACTCAGGCGTTGCAAGTAAATCGGTCATTACAGGTGTGACTTGGCCCTCGTTAATCTTCCATCCCCATTCTTGTACTGCCATGTCTCCATCCTCATCTTTCCACCTTAGGCTGTGGTTCTTTGCAGCTTCCGAAGTCGGAGGAAGGCTTTGCGGCTGAATCTGTGAGGTCCTGAATGCCAGCTTTTCGCAGTATCGTATGTATCTTAAATGGTCGAGCTGTTCAGCAGGCGTTCCTTTGTAATGAAAGGCATACCAACGCATTGTGGTCTGCTGTCGCTATCTCCTCTCGGGTTGCAAACGCACAATCAAATATTTGTGCTTGCTCACGAAAGTATGGGGAATTTATATACATCTTGAGAGAGGCACCCTTCCCGAAACCATGAACGCGAGAGGTGGTATCACACCCAAGTATTGCGTGAATGAATAAAATATTCCAGCAGATGTCCTCGCCTGTTTGGGTCTGCACCTTTTTGATCTTCCAGACACGCCGCAATACGTCTAGATTGGCAGTGGGGTCTGACACATTCCTAACCACGATGTCTTGGTACTTGATCCCAGCTCTTGTCTTGGCTCAGCTGGTGACTGGATTGTAACACGTCCCGCTTTGGCTATACTGACCCTCTGGCTTGGAACACATCGCACTCGTTTGGTTCCAGGTGTGACTGCGGCAATCATCCCCATACCGTGACACGTATCTTTCCCGTCAAGTGTTTTTATGTTGTGATCGACGTTGTCGGCCACATACTGGACAAACTCCGTACCCTGGTCTAATACGGCATTCTGGCTGAATGTTTGGACTTCGTGATAGGAAGAACAAATTCCATGGCGATGCAGAGAGTCGATCAAAAAACGCGACGCAAAGTTATGATGTAGTTGAACCGCTAAGCCTATTTGTAAAGGCGCAATAAGGATGCGAGAACGTGCAGCCTGCATAATAGCCTGACCAATGGCTGCTAGCTCAACGGAGTCTTTTCCGACCAGAACACCCATCAAGGAACAGTTCTAGTGTCACGGGAAGAAAATTAACGCATGCTTCGGCATCCGTGTCGACGAGTGGGTAATAATCTGTCGATGTTTTAACCGCCTTTATGTCATTCTTTATAAACCTGGCAGCAGTTTTAATGATATTTAGCTTCTCTGTTTCTGGATCAGCATCTTGCTGATGTGCGTGGAATTCCTGTAATATATTGTTAGCAGTGCTCTTAAATGTAACTTTCCGTTTATTTCGGTTATCAGTATTTGTTCCCCAAAGTGCTCCTGTAGCTTCGCCTTCATATGGGTGCGCCTTAAGCTGTGTTTTCAGAGGTTTCCAAATACTCTTCCATCTTCACACAGAGATCCCTGACACATATTTGTTCGTCATCATTTTCTTTCAGAAACATCGCCACTTTTTTTAAAGCCTCGTGTTTTTCGTTGTCATGTGGTCGGCCAATTTTTCTCCTTTTTTGTTCAGGATGTCCTTGCGCATAGGTCTTCGGCATTTGGTTTTTAGTGCGGAAGTTCGAGCTACATGCCTGATGATAAACGGCATCCGCAGCAGGCAAATCATGGACATTGAGAATTCTTCCTCTGACTACCTCAGCCCAGGCATCCGGCCTTTCTGAACATACTTGGAGTACGGTGTATTTGGTCTCAATGGTGGTGACTCTGTACGCTTCGACGTCTGATCTTTTTGCTGTCCATCAAAGGCAACCTTAGTCCCACACTAAAAACAGTCGGTTTTAAAGCTGAAGCTTTTTTCAGCTGTTCGCACTAAAGAGGTACAAATACTTGGAAGACAATACGTGCGGCGACACTCCTGGTGAACATGTTGCCCGGCAACCGCTCGAATAATATCATTACGTTGTGCGGCTAGCACGGTTAATTCCCTCACTACCCTTCTCACGGAGTTTTACAACATCTGGTGCTCTAACATCTGGGGCTATTTACAGGTGATACATAGTATTGTATCTTCCATCTATAAGGACAGTTTTGAATCTAAAACTAGAAATATGCAAATCAGATCGCACCGCGAATTTTTCGTTTTTAGTTTATCTCGGTCTCGGCCTGTTGTTACAATCCTGTAATTGGATAATCCGCATGCTATAAAATCAGACTCAGCGAAAGGAAAAAGCGAAGGGCGCGGAATATCTTTATGAAGGATATTAAACCTATTAAGAATTTGTGTTGTTGTAATTTAGTTAACTACAAGTTTTGCATTAGTTCGGCACTCAGTCCGAGTTTTGGGTGCACGACGCCGCGCCATCGTTACCAAATAATTACATTATATCCTAGTATTAAAACTGTTTGTGAATTCTTTGATTAAAAGATAGAATATAGAGTAATGAAAATGCACCTTACCTCCTAACAGAACTCTAAAAGCCAAGGACATAAAGCTAGCATACCAGTACTGTACACTGCCAGACGAGCCAATGCGAGTTGTGTTGGTGAGACAGACCATCTCGCCAGAAATTGACTTCGGCTCATTAAGTACAATATTATTTGCCTCAAGTCGCTCTCGAGTCGTCATTAAAGTCCGCTTTTTTGGGCATGTTCCCATGTTGCGATTTTGGGAGACTTTTGATATGTTATTTACAATACGTTTCTGAGTTAAAAACCGTTGAAATACCTTCTGTTGCAATTAGTAGCAGGTTGGCCCCATTTTGTTCACAAAATGACTGGACTATTAGGTCCATTCGACTATCTTGTTGTTACGGTCACAACGTATTTGCTATCGACTTTTTTATTTTCAATCTGAAGGCCCGTGAACGGTAAAATTATTCAAATCTAATTTTCGACACAACCGATTCGCCAATCGCCATAGGATCGTCCGCGGAAAATGACTGGAAACGACGTTCATCAGATGACTTGACCTAGTTCCCTTTACGTCCGCATATCCGGTTTCTAAAAGTAACTTGTGAGAGTAAGATATCCCAAGGGCCTGACTAGGAGACTCCCTCTCTGTCCTCTATTTTCTCTCGATTGTACTTGCTGCGTGTCTCTGAGTGTGTATATATGTCACTGTATATCTATTCTCACCTTGGACATGTGTTATTGGTGCAGTACTTTCAGTGTATTCTCATGTAATAGCTATTTTACATAAGTTCCCTAGCTAAGCTACCCAGGTTTTGGAACAAATGCAAAGAATAAATATTGTTTAAGGATGGTGACCCCTATTGCTAGTACGCATATTTTCTGCGCATAAGCCTCAGTACGGGTGTCTCGCGAGTCGACCCGTAGTCACGTCAGCTTGATTGTGGAAATAAAATAAAAATCGCAATATTTTGTCAATGGCTTGGAAAATGTGTTGGCCTCATTTTTTTCTCATATTTTCCTGCCTGGATAAAATGAGTATATCTATCAAAGGACAGAAAAGAAAGCGGGACGGTAAATTCTCTCGAGCTTGGCTGAAGCGACGTATTTTGGGGCCGGAGGTGGAATCAACTTGCGATCTGCGCGGAAATCCTGCGATTTTGAACGAATTCGCCGCCATATTGAACTTTCCCAGCATGCAACACTCAATAAGACAAATGTTATACTCGCTAGGGAGGGCTTAGTATAACATTGTCAAGGTCGTCCGAAATAGGCTATAAAAATAAGAAACCGGTCTTTGTAACTTTTTAAAACGCACGGTGACCCCTGTTATTTATGTAAGAAAATTAAAGCAGAAAGACAGTTTAGTGTTTGGATATATTTTTATTATTTTAGAGAGAAAACTGATTATCACAGTGAAATGAACAAGATGGTTCTAAACGAAAAAAAGACCAAGGCGATGGTCATAGCGTCGTCAAGAAAAGAGTCCGAGTTCTCCGAGGACATTGTCGTCACCATCAACGGATCTCTAATTCAAACGAGAAATTACTTGGTGTGCATCTGGGCCAAACTTTGAGCTGGTCCCTTCATGTAGATAACTTATGCAAAAAGATTTCCCAAAGACTTGGGATACTTCGGCGCATTCGTCACCATCTCCCACTTGATGCTCGTCTTGCATTTTATCAGTGCTTAGTTCTCTCTCTAATGGACTATTGCTGCGAAGTGTGGGACAATACATCTCAGCAAAATTTAGACAGGATTCATCGACTTAATTCAGAAAAGGGCAGCTAGGTTGATTCTGGACACTGACAATAAATCGACATCATTGCCATTATTTTTACAGCTGGGATGGCTCCCCATCCATGATAGAATTAAGTATATTTTCGTTCTGTCACCGTTTATAAAGCCTTAAATAATTTATCTCCCTCCTATCTTACTAGTTTAATTTTACCTTTTAATTCTGTTTATAGTTTTAATACCCGTGGCTCTGTAAATAATAATTTGAAGCTTCCTAAAGTGACTACTAGGCCGGGATGCACACTTTTGCCTTTCTGGCATCTAATGAATGGAACTCTTTGGACTGTAGTATTAGAAACGCTAATACACTCTCCTCTTTCCGCAAGAATTACTTAAAGATGGCCTTCTCCAAGCTCAAATAAAAACTGATTTTCTCTCCCTCCGTCTACGTAAATATACCTAGTTGTAATGTTTGTGTAGTAATATTCAAGTTTTAGCTTTTAGTGTTATTTTAGTTTTACTTAGCTTGTATTATCTATAGTTACATTTCAGCAGATTTTAGTATAGTGTTTTAAACCAGTATTATTATATTATATTAGTATTCTAGGGCCTAGCTATAGATGAAAATTGCTTTTGTAATTCTAGTTACCTTGTTTAAATAAAGTTTTAAAAAATCATTGAATTTTTAACCAAAAATTGGATACCTGTCAAAGTCGATTATGGCACCGACACAATAGTCCAGTTTCGTATTCGAAAATTACCGCTGAATGCAATGACTACAGACGCATGTACGCAGGGTTAGCCTCATTCTGAAGTGAAACATTCATAAATACCGTCGAGAAGGTGCAAAACGCGACGCTACAACAACACACAGAGTTGTGAATAGCCCACCTACTCGCTGGTATTTATGAATGTTTAACTTCAGAATGAGGCTAACCCTGAGTACATGCGTCTGTAGTCATTGCATTCAGCGGTAATTTTAGTTTACGAAACTGGACTATTAATATTTATTTAAATAATCCATTAACGTGGCTTTAGGTAATTAAGCTGTTACTGTAGTGAGGCACCCCCATTACGAGTCTTCTTACTCATATTTAGATAAATCACGCTTTATAAATAATCCATTAACGTGACCTTAGGTAATTAAGCTGTTACTGTAGTGAGGCACCCCCATTACGAGTCTTCTTACTCATATTTAGATAAATCACGCTTTATAAATAATCCATTAACGTGGCCTTAGGTAATTAAGCTGTTACTGTAGTGAGGCACCCCCATTACGAGTCTTCTTACTCATATTTAGATAAATCACGCTTTATAAATAATCCATTAACGTGGCCTTAGGTAATTAAGCTGTTACTGTAGTGAGGCACCCCCATTACGAGTCTTCTTACCCATATTTAGATAAATCACGCTTTATAAATAATCCATTAACGTGGCCTTAGGTAATTAAGCTGTTACTGTAGTGAGGCACCCCCATTACGAGTCTTCTTACTCATATTTAGATAAATCACGCTTTATAAATAATCCATTAACGTGGCCTTAGGTAATTAAGCTGTTACTGTAGTGAGGCACCCCCATTACGAGTCTTCTTACTCATATTTAGATAAATCACGCTTTATAAATAATCCATTAACGTGGCCTTAGGTAATTAAGCTGTTACTGTAGTGAGGCACCCCCATTACGAGTCTTCTTACTCATATTTAGATAAATCACGCTTTATAAATAATCCATTAACGTGGCCTTAGGTAATTAAGCTGTTACTGTAGTGAGGCACCCCCATTACGAGTCTTCTTACTCATATTTAGATAAATCACGCTTTATAAATAATCCATTAACGTGGCCTTAGGTAATTAAGCTGTTACTGTAGTGAGGCACCCCCATTACGAGTCTTCTTACTCATATTTAGATAAATCACGCTTTATAAATAATCCATTAACGTGGCCTTAGGTAATTAAGCTGTTACTGTAGTGAGGCACCCCCATTACGAGTCTTCTTACTCATATTTAGATAAATCACGCTTTATAAATAATCCATTAACGTGGCCTTAGGTAATTAAGCTGTTACTGTAGTGAGGCACCCCCATTACGAGTCTTCTTACTCATATTTAGATAAATCACGCTTTATAAATAATCCATTAACGTGGCCTTAGGTAATTAAGCTGTTACTGTAGTGAGGCACCCCCATTACGAGTCTTCTTACTCATATTTAGATAAATCACGCTTTATAAATAATCCATTAACGTGGCCTTAGGTAATTAAGCTGTTACTGTAGTGAGGCACCCCCATTACGAGTCTTCTTACTCATATTTAGATAAATCACGCTTTATAAATAATCCATTAACGTGGCCTTAGGTAATTAAGCTGTTACTGCAGTGAGGCACCCCCATTACGAGTCTTCTTACCCATATTTAGATAAATCACGCTTTATAAATAATCCATTAACGTGGCCTTAGGTAATTAAGCTGTTACTGCAGTGAGGCACCCCCATTACGAGTCTTCTTACCCATATTTAGATAAATCACGCTTTATAAATAATCCATTAACGTGGCCTTAGGTAATTAAGCTGTTACTGTAGTGAGGCACCCCATTACGAGTCTTCTTACTCATGTTTAGATAAATCACGCTTTATAAATAATCCATTAACGTGGCCTTAGGTAATTAAGCTGTTACTGTAGTGAGGCACCCCCATTACGAGTCTTCTTACCCATATTTAGATAAATCACGCTTTATAAATAATCCATTAACGTGGCCTTAGGTAATTAAGCTGTTACTGTAGTGAGGCACCCCCATTACGAGTCTTCTTACTCGTATTTAGATAAATCACGCTTTATAAATAATCCATTAACGTGGCCTTAGGTAATTAAGCTGTTACTGTAGTGAGGCACCCCCATTACGAGTCTTCTTACCCATATTTAGATAAATCACGCTTTATAAATAATCCATTAACGTGGCCTTAGGTAATTAAGCTGTTACTGTAGTGAGGCACCCCCATTTCGAGTCTTCTTACTCGTATTTAGATAAATCACGCTTTATAAATAATCCATTAACGTGGCCTTAGGTAATTAAGCTGTTACTGTAGTGAGGCACCCCCATTACGAGTCTTCTTACTCATATTTAGATAAATCACGCTTTATAAATAATCCATTAACGTGGCCTTAGGTAATTAAGCTGTTACTGTAGTGAGGCACCCCCATTACGAGTCTTCTTACTCATATTTAGATAAATCACGCTTTATAAATAATCCATTAACGTGGCCTTAGGTAATTAAGCTGTTACTGTAGTGAGGCACCCCCATTTCGAGTCTTCTTACTCGTATTTAGATAAATCACGCTTTATAAATAATCCATTAACGTGGCCTTAGGTAATTAAGCTGTTACTGTAGTGAGGCACCCCCATTACGAGTCTTCTTACTCATATTTAGATAAATCACGCTTTATAAATAATCCATTAACGTGGCCTTAGGTAATTAAGCTGTTACTGTAGTGAGGCACCCCCATTACGAGTCTTCTTACTCATATTTAGATAAATCACGCTTTATAAATAATCCATTAACGTGGCCTTAGGTAATTAAGCTGTTACTGTAGTGAGGCACCCCCATTACGAGTCTTCTTACCCATATTTAGATAAATCACGCTTTATAAATAATCCATTAACGTGGCCTTAGGTAATTAAGCTGTTACTGTAGTGAGGCACCCCCATTACGAGTCGTCTTAGTCATATTTAGATAAATCACGCTTTATAAATAATCCATTAACGTGGCCTTAGGTAATTAAGCTGTTACTGTAGTGAGGCACCCCCATTTCGAGTCTTCTTACTCGTATTTAGATAAATCACGCTTTATAAATAATCCATTAACGTGGCCTTAGGTAATTAAGCTGTTACTGTAGTGAGGCACCCCCATTACGAGTCTTCTTACTCATATTTAGATAAATCACGCTTTATAAATAATCCATTAACGTGGCCTTAGGTAATTAAGCTGTTACTGTAGTGAGGCACCCCCATTACGAGTCTTCTTACTCATATTTAGATAAATCACGCTTTATAAATAATCCATTAACGTGGCCTTAGGTAATTAAGCTGTTACTGTAGTGAGGCACCCCCATTACGAGTCTTCTTACCCATATTTAGATAAATCACGCTTTATAAATAATCCATTAACGTGGCCTTAGGTAATTAAGCTGTTACTGTAGTGAGGCACCCCCATTACGAGTCGTCTTAGTCATATTTAGATAAATCACGCTTTATAAATAATCCATTAACGTGGCCTTAGGTAATTAAGCTGTTACTGTAGTGAGGCACCCCCATTTCGAGTCTTCTTACTCGTATTTAGATAAATCACGCTTTATAAATAATCCATTAACGTGGCCTTAGGTAATTAAGCTGTTACTGTAGTGAGGCACCCCCATTACGAGTCTTCTTACTCATATTTAGATAAATCACGCTTTATAAATAATCCATTAACGTGGCCTTAGGTAATTAAGCTGTTACTGTAGTGAGGCACCCCCATTACGAGTCTTCTTACTCATATTTAGATAAATCACGCTTTATAAATAATCCATTAACGTGGCCTTAGGTAATTAAGCTGTTACTGTAGTGAGGCACCCCCATTACGAGTCTTCTTACCCATATTTAGATAAATCACGCTTTATAAATAATCCATTAACGTGGCCTTAGGTAATTAAGCTGTTACTGTAGTGAGGCACCCCCATTTCGAGTCTTCTTACTCGTATTTAGATAAATCACGCTTTATAAATAATCCATTAACGTGGCCTTAGGTAATTAAGCTGTTACTGTAGTGAGGCACCCCCATTACGAGTCGTCTTAGTCATATTTAGATAAATCACGCTTTATAAATAATCCATTAACGTGGCCTTAGGTAATTAAGCTGTTACTGTAGTGAGGCACCCCCATTTCGAGTCTTCTTACTCGTATTTAGATAAATCACGCTTTATAAATAATCCATTAACGTGGCCTTAGGTAATTAAGCTGTTACTGTAGTGAGGCACCCCCATTACGAGTCTTCTTACTCATATTTAGATAAATCACGCTTTATAAATAATCCATTAACGTGGCCTTAGGTAATTAAGCTGTTACTGTAGTGAGGCACCCCCATTTCGAGTCTTCTTACTCGTATTTAGATAAATCACGCTTTATAAATAATCCATTAACGTGGCCTTAGGTAATTAAGCTGTTACTGTAGTGAGGCACCCCCATTACGAGTCTTCTTACTCATATTTAGATAAATCACGCTTTATAAATAATCCATTAACGTGGCCTTAGGTAATTAAGCTGTTACTGTAGTGAGGCACCCCCATTACGAGTCTTCTTACTCATATTTAGATAAATCACGCTTTATAAATAATCCATTAACGTGGCCTTAGGTAATTAAGCTGTTACTGTAGTGAGGCACCCCCATTTCGAGTCTACTTACTTATATTCACATAAATCACGCTTCATTCTTGGAAATTAAAAATAATTTTCATGTGTTTTAAAAAGTGCCGAGTCAGAATGTTTTACGACATTTAACCTTGATCATCTCGGAAAAATGCACGGTTATCCCAATTATTATTGGGGGGGGGGGGGGTTAATAGCCCTATATGTGACCTAAAATGTCCACTTGGTCATTAAAAGAAAAATATATCGTTGTATTAGGGGCATCAGTCCTTAAATAAAAAAGACTGTTAATCTCCACAAAAGAAACCTCGGATTTTAATGAATGTGTACCACCGTGGTCTTGTATTCATATCATGTTCACTCCCGTGTACAGTATACAGCCCTGCTGCATGGTACTAATGCATCAGCCAATTCCACAAATACCCATCAGCCCCCTCCACCACCCCCAGGACAGTATGGTGGGCATTGGACACTACCGAAAATAATTATGGGAAAGGGACTAGCCTAGTAGTTTCCCTCGTTGTTGACTGTGTACTTGCAGCAAACATTCTAAATGCAAGCGTTTATTGACAAAAGCGAGGATCGACTTTGTGGTTGACTTGGCTTATCCAGCAATGCCAGCTGCAAACGTTTGTGGTGTATCTAAAGGTATTACGTTCCCTTTACTTTATAAAGTCAAGCCCTATTATTATTCATTTCACTCTGATGCAAATTGACTCGTAGTCGTTCATTTATACGAATTCAAAATTCTTTCCATGCAGGAGAAGGTATATAGATATGCCCAGGGTAGGGCATTTTCCTTACTTCTTTAGCTTTGGCTCCACCGTGGGGCATTTGAACACATTGCTTGTCTCCACCGTGGGGAATTTGCAACAAAATTCAAAATCATGACTAATGCCCGGGGGCTGGCCTGAGGAAGGGATGGGCATTGCTGGAATTGACTGGTACGTAAAAACCTACATTCGTCGATAAAAAAACAGTTCTGGAAATTGTCCACGGCTATTTGTTGTACGGGTATTTGAATTTCCAATAAATTTAAATTCTACATTTTCACATTGAACTACAGCCCTGCCATTCTCTCCATAGTGAGACGAAGAGCCACTGATCACAGCCTCGATCGTATGTGACATACCAGGGTCCAGACAAACCGGTTTATCCAGGTTTATAGTAAACCCATTATATCCATCTGTCGTCTCGCTATCCGTCGTAAACATCGACGAGGAATGGTAGAGCGTGGATGTAGAGTCTTTCTTCCCTCCTTTGTAAATGGTAAGGTCTACTGTGTATTGTGACCCAAGCCATCCGTACAATCTCACACCAGTGAGGTGAACCTGACTACTGACAGTGAACGTGATGCTGTCTGGGCTACCATCGTATGGCCAAAGACCATAAATATATCCATTTGGGAACCTTTTACACGAACCAGTCTTTGTAATACCGTCTCTATTCTTTGCATTAAATGTTTTGAGTGATTTTGGTTCTTCTCCAACCGATACAAAATATGTAACTAATTCAGTGACTTCCTTCGTGTCTAGAATTTCGGCTAGAAGAACAAATTCTGCAAATTGCTTCAGTGACATTAGTGTAAACCTTATCAGGTGAATCGCTTTTTCGCCGAGAACAGCTCTCTTTGATTTTCCATCTTCACTCAGTTCTTGTTCTTCAATTTTCTTACAAGCCCAGCTATGTACGGCCTGGAACAACTCCACCTCTGTTATCATGAGAGTGTCCCTCTCTAGAATGTCACAGAGTGTTTCCTGCGTGACAGTTAGAAACGGCTCAGATGTCACGGCTCGTTGGGTCTCACAATCAACAATTTTCCAACAGATTTCTTCCAGCTTTTCATCCTCAAGTTTCGCGACCTGTGGTAGAACAGTAAACACATCCTCTGGTCCCAGCTCTTTCTCAAGATACTGTGTGCATTTCTTAACCAGTGAAGGAACAAAGTACTTCTTAGCGAGGTACAAAATCTCCATAACATGGCTTCCGGTCAACTGCACTTCATCGTAGTACATGTAGCGAAACAGTTCTAGTAATCCTTCAGCGGTACAGTCTGGTAGGTCGATAGTACGTCCAGTCTCGGCCAGTTCACCGTAGAACATGGCCTCGAATACAGGACTACTGATAGCCAGTACGTACTTATGGGCAGGAACGGTGACCGTGTCGCCTTGGGAGTCGATAATCGAGAACTGTACATCACTGAACATGCTGTTGTTGTACATGTACTGGTTACGTTCCTTGATAGTATCGCGTACGGTTTGCCATTTGGTACCCATTTCGTAACTGTGTTGATGTTGAGAAGTGTTTGTATAAAGCAGGTTGCTTCCGTGTTCTCAGGAAAGCGAAAGCGAAGGATTCGTAGCCGAATTGCATGCTGGTATACGAGTTGTTTTGGTATACGTACTCCCCACCCCTGCGGCTGATTTAGTCAACATCAAGTTGTGGAAGGGTAGGCACCCAATTATCATCCCAGTGCCGCCCCCCTCCTCTCCCCCCGGGGGCGATGCTCTCTTAACAGAAATACAAACACGTGATTTATGGGGCACTGTGTAAGTTGGAGCTAGCTATATATATGGTTAGGTGTGGGGCACTTAGGCCCTTATCGATTAATCTTGCTCACATTTATTTTGGCATACTTTTGCAAAACGTTTTTTCTCTCTTTGAGCACTGCAGCATTTCTCTTTTTTTTTTTAGAAGCATAAAACACTGAGAAACGATTAAATTGTTAATTCACATTTTCCGCCTCAATGGAAAAGCTGGAAATTTGCGGAAAGTGTCGTATAACTAGATGGGTTGGGGCCGCGCAAACTGGGTAAGACCGGAAGTTTAGTAACAACCCGGTTATTCTGCCTGCATTACAAGGGTACCGCATTTAATAATTACTAAAGTTGATTATAATCGCTCACTCTGGAAATTGTGGCAATTTAGTATTCATTCATTCATTTATTTATAAACTTCGCCACAAGTGGCAGGGAAGCCCCACAGAGCGTGGTACCATTACGGGGTCCCATTAACAAACAAAAAACAAAAGGTGAAAACTATATAAAGTACATAAATATGCTAACAACACAGAATGTTAATTAAACTTGAAAGGGGACGATACGAGTGACATTTTAAACTTTTAAAGAATTTCAACGACATAAACATCTTCAGTAATATAAACATAATGTTTGAGGAACTCCTTAAACTGCCCTAATGAGCAGTATTTGGTGACAGTCTGAAAAGTTACAGTATTAACCGTTTTGGGATATTTAGTAGCATGCCTCTGGATGGATCTGTGCTCCCGGTTCAGGCTCTCGTAGAAGACTTTACAGAAATATATGGATCACATGAAACAACTAAAGATTTAAAATTGGATGGTGTTTGTTGTATACAACACTTACAGGTTTTATTTAGTATATAAGATTCTCGTAATGCAAAGTTTTGTGCATCCGGAATGGCTTTCGTGATTGTATGTTGATGGTTTAGTTTGTTCCCTCTTAATATACGGAACATTTCAGCGTTACGTCGCGTTTATATTAAGTTTCTGGGAAAGGCTCCCCCTGGGGGAAGGGGGTACTCCTGTTTGTGACGTATTATGTATGTGCCGCCGGGGTGGGTCAGGGTTTTAAGCTCAGTTTGGGCAGGTAGGGTCAGGATTTTGACCTGATTTGGGCAGATCAGGGTGAGGATTTGAGTATAATTTGGGTGCAGTCAGGGTCGGGGTTCAGTATTTTTAGGCAGTTTATAGGGTTCAGTTTTTTTAGCTATTATGTCAAAAATAGACATTCTGTTGCAGCATTTTGATCGCCTGCCCACATGCAAGCATTGAGGTTCCCATACATCGTGACGCCGCTAATTTGTACTTCAGTACTTATCTATGTACTTCATCTGCTGATTTGTTTACCCAATGCCACGTCCCGACTCGAAATGTTCCGTATTTTGCATGCAATCCCTGTATACGCGGTATACCGGCCGGGGTATATATCCGACCGAGTTTTGAAAACAATTTAAAGAAGGGGCAATCAGGGTTTTGGAGCTCGGATTGGGTCAAACAGGGTCAGGGTTTGAGCCTCTTGGCCTCACATACATACCCATTTACACATACCTCACATACATACCCCCCCCCCCCACCACGGGGGGGAAAGGCCTTTGTTATAGTTTCTCGGTCATACGACACTGAAGTAATTAACATGCGGTTGTACCAAAGCGTTGTAGATGGTAAGTAGTGTTTCACGAGAAACGAAATACCTAAAGCATTTGATTGCACTAATGCCAGGAACGATCATTCAGTTGAGAATATGGCTTTCCCAGTTTGGGTTTGATCTTGAAAAAAATAAAGGCGAGAAAGAAGATAAGATAAGAAAAAGAAGAGCCTCTGGTATCCGTTGAGAATCTCACTTCCATGCGCTGAAAACATGTCAAACCGGTTTTGTTGAGCCGTTGGTAAGCGAATGAAAATTACCGTTACATCCAGCACTCACGGTTGGGCCTGGTAATGAGTAGATTATCCAATCAGGGATGATGTTCAAATTCTGAATAGAATGTTCGCATGGAAGTGAGATTCTCAACGGATAACACCAGGGGCTCTTCGTTTCCTTGCCTTTTTATTTGTTCGAGCTTCTGGCACCCAGGGTACATGCCGAGAGATTTAGTGGTAGAAGTGTTTGAGATCAAAACCAGACTTTCAGCTACAACCACAATTCATTTCGGGCTGAGCATGTCGCTTGTTGTTAGTTCGGGACAACCTTTTGTAACTAGGTGTATCACCTACTGCATGGCACTAACCACTCGACTAGAAAACAGCAATTCTGGAAATTGTCCATCGCGATACCATGTGCCGCCGTTTGGTCTTAAGTTTTCATTAAATTTAAATTCTACATTTTCCCATTGAACTTCATCTCTTCCACTGTACCCATAGGAAGAAGACGGACCACTGATCACGGCCGCAATCGTGTATGGTATACCAGGGTCAAGACAAACCGGTTTGTCCAGGTTTACAGTAAACCCATAATATCCATATGTCATCTCGCTATCTGTCCTAAACATCTATGGGTAAGAGGTGTGGTAGATAATTAAGTCCGGGTGTTTGTTCTACTCTGTATAGTGATCCAGGACATCCGCACAGCCTTAACCCAGTCAGGTAAACTTGATTACTGACGGTAAACGTGATACAATCGGCATAACCACTGTAACTCCATCCGCTACGAAACGAACCAAACCTCTTACATGAAACAGTCTTCTTGTTGCCTTCTCTGACCTTTGGATGAAATGTTTCTAGTGATTTTGGTTCTTCACCAGAGCTAAAATATGTAACCAGTTCGCTGACTTCTTTCAAGTCGAGAATTTCGGTTGGTAGAACAATTTCCGAAAATGTCTTCATCGACATAACTGGGAATCTTATCAGGTGAATCGCTTTATGACCGAGAACACCTCTCTTTGATTTTCCATCTGCACTCAGTTCTTGTTCTTCAATATTCTTACAAGCCCAGCTATATACGGCCTTTAATAACTCCACGTCTATTACGCCGGCCTGCTTTGTAGCTCCTCCCACTTCGATGATTGACGGAAGCCTATTGCCATGTTCCGGCGGGAATGGTATCGCGTACAACAAAAGCGGCCCTAATTCGTGACTTCGTCTTTCGGTGGACAAAACTGTCGGAATCGCGGAGATCGAGTGTTATGAATTTGCATTTTAACATTACAGTATAGGTCAATGGCCTAGAGGCTTTCCAACGTAACAAAGTGAGTTGGAAAGCGTCTTCATTACGGCACGTAGCTATTTGTTTATCACTTAAGTGATAGTTCATTAATTCTTTTCTTGTACATATGTTTAATATTCATATTTGGGGTATATAAAGACCAATCAGTTTAGAATTCTTTCTCTCGCTTGCTGGACAGCCACAAGTCAGCCAAACTTTCTGACGGAGATTTTATAGTGGAAGATACGTATGCAACTCTACGCGAAGGTATACGTATATATTCGTAATGTTTTTGAACACGTCGTATATTCACGAAATGTTTGACTCAACGATGCAGTAGACATAATTTGTTAGGGCTTGTTTTTTGCTTTACAAGGCATTTGTGACATTAATGATTCTTCTGTCTATTTTTTCTCCTATGAATCCTCGTCTCCACCGCGGGAAAATCGGACAATTTTGGAGGAACTATTATCCAAGAACCTTCAGCGTTGAAACACAACGGAAGAGCACTTGAGTTTGAGCTAAAGATTCTTTCAAGTCTCCTTGGAAGGTGGCGTACTCTATTCTGTTAAGAGGTAAATTAGAGGATACGTGTGAAACTCTACGTGAAGGTATGTATTCGTACTGTTGCATAGTCGTAGATTTGAGTCAACGAGGCAGTACAAAAAGTTTGAGAATTTCAAAATTCAGTCCTACAACGTAGTACATAACATTTAGTGCTCCTTATGTGTTTTACAAGCCTTCTGACATGATTTTTCTTTGTCTATTTTTTCTCCTATGAATTCTCGTCTCCTCCGCGGGAGAACCGGATATTTTTGGAGGAACTGTTATCTCGGGATCCTTGCTGGCCATGGTCAGCCGCCCAGTCACACGTGCACGTGCAGATCGAACATCTCAACATGCACCAAAGGGTCGCGAGTCCCTATACAAACGCCATCCAGATTGTTATACCAAGAGAAACCTTTAGCTTAATGAGTTCAGTTGTTATACGATCAGACTTTCATTATTTTTAAGATTCTTCAATTTTTGTTTAGGTGACATTGATTTTGAATTATTGTCTGCTGTTTTCTATAAACTATAGGCGAAGTTGCTTGAGAGTTAATGATCTATAAGTGTTTAATGTGAAGGATTTCTTTCTGTAGTTATAAACATTGATAGTTTGAGTTTTGCGGATATCAGTTGCTTTTATATAGCTTAAGTATAGAGCTCGCTCTTATTCAGTTATTTTTAACTACAGTAATTAGGTGTTATTGATTCATCCAGATTTCACTGGGAATGCAATTCATGAATTATTACGTAACAGATTTAGAGTGAATTTTCAGCTAACTCTTTGTAATATGTTTTTTGTAGCTGACAGAAGGCCGTAAATTATTACTACTCTTAGTCATTCAGTTACCCCGTATTATGTCATTCAAGTTGATCAAGTATATGAAGTGGTTCATTTTGGCTACTTTATCGATTCTTTAACGAAATGCTAAGAGAAGGATTGTTTTTCTCTTACTAGTGATTTGGATTAGTTGAAATTTATTATCACGTACCATTGCTCGGGTATTAATCCAAATCGTTGAAAGTGTCTGTCTCAAAAAAAAAAGGATTTTCTGGGATATATTGCGATATATTAATATCGTGTTTAAATATATCGTTCAGACTTTATTATTACTAGTTAGATGATAGTAATTTTGCTTGTAAAATTTGTATTTACATATATATATATATATATATCTGCTTACTGAAATTCGTTTGTAAAGTCTGATTTAAAATCGGGCTGGAAGTGTAATGATAAAAGTTTAATTAGTTGTAACTATCCTATCGAACCATTATTTTACTTTATTAGTTTTGTTACGCAGGACCTCATTGTAAACTCCTCGAAGATATGTGCACCCTGTCTAAACATAGCAGTTGTTGTTATTAGTATTAGTATTATTGTGAGCCTCTTAGACGGGCGAATGATTTGGTATTATTAAGTATACCATGTTTGTACGTTGTTTAAGATTGTGAAATGGATCTGTTTGAAGCAGATTTCCCTGACCTTAGAGTAAGGGATGTGATATAGTGTAGCACGATTTCAGTGCCGTTGTCTTTTTGGCATTACTGCATGGATTGCATTAGGTCCAATTGGACCAGATTATTTATCAGACAAATAATGGATCAGTATTTTCTGATTTTGCAAAAGAGTATTGAAATATGTATATAATGAAAGCGTTTGATGGTGTATTAAATGAATACATTTTTAAGGATTTTAATTTCATATTGACAGTTTTGTCTTGTATAGCAGCTTTGATCTGTGATGCAAGTTTTACAGGTTATGGTGCATTTATTTTTTGTTGATCGCAAAATTCTGTATTGTATATGAAATGAAGATGTTAGTGTAGAGAGATTACTGTTGAGAGTTGGACTGTTGTTAATTTACGTTATTCATGTATTATAGTCCTATTGTCATTTTCATGATTTGTTTTATTAACCTTTTGTTTTCAGACTCGTTGGATTCCTAGAGACCAGATTTCATTTGTTGGATATAGATATCAATAATGGGTTGTTAACCCTAAGCTGTTCAAAATGATTTTCAGTCAGTCTTAGTCCGTTTTGATATAGACATGATGTGCTGACATTCAATTCTTACTTGCCACGGTTAACTATTCCGATCTTGAATCTGTTGTTTTTCCAACACAAATGTTGGAGTGATTTGTAACAATTGGGCTGGAAGTGTGATGATAACAGTTTAACTGTGAGCCTCTTAGCGGGCGAATGATTAGGTATACCATATATTAGAATGTTATTTAAGATTCTGAAATTGATCTGTTTTAAATAGATTTCCCAGACCTTAGATAAGGGATGTATTACTAGTGTAGTGTGATTTCAGTATAGTCTTTTACACTGTATCGATCGCATTTAAGGTCGAATTTCACCACATTTTTATCAAACAAGTGGATCAGTATTTTCTGATTCTGCAAAGAAGTATTGATATACGTATTTAATTAGGAATACCTGTACCCTTTGTTGTCGATCGTGCTCTGTTTATCGAGTAGAAACTAAAAGTCAGTGTTTTCTGCATGTCCTAAATTTAGTGTAAAAATTATTGAAGAGGGAACTGCACACGTGTGAGATAGCGGTATGATGCATGTTTTTCTCATGTTACTCTTTTTGTTTTGTTGTCAACGGTCTTCCCACAGGTCGGAGTCTTGAGCCGAGCATGACAGGTTGAACATCTCCTCAAATGCCGATGCTTAGCAGATCACTTCCTCCTTATCAGATGTGTTTCAAGGCATCGTTCTTCTCCTCAAACGCTGAGGCTAGCAGTTCACTTCCTCCTTATCAGATGTGTTTCAAGGCATCGTTCACGATTGTAGGAATGCAAGAATACATGGATTCATTGGAGGAAAGAGAATAGATCGCGAAGTTCTAATTGTTTTACCCATGTTCATTGCTGTTGTCTTCTCGTATTTTAGAGATTAATTTTGTCTTTTTGAAGCTTCATTGCAAGTCACCTGCACGTGCCTAGTTAAGGAAGCCTTGTACCGTGTATGGTGTTGACGAGCCATAAAGTTGCATGTCTATTTTCAACTGATATTTCGTTACGTTTCGGTAAAACAAACTGAGGCATCCATGAAATTGCTAGGAAAACTAGTATACTGAAACGGAAACCCCGAGAATAGAATTGTATTCTCTTGGTGGCCAGAATCAGTTCTCTTTTTTCATTTAAGGGCAATATTTCATCTTGTTTCGTTTGTACCCTTTATAAGATGGTAATGATTTCAAATCGTTAGGAAGCATGTGGCTCATATTTACCTGAGCACATGATTATTTTTGCTCTAAGCGTTCAGTTTCCTTTTATGCTCTGTGTTACTTCAGTATTATTTCAGTACTTCTGGTGGTGTATTCCAACTTCATGCGGTTTCCAATTTCTTTTCCAGAGACGGGAAGCCAGTTAAAACATGTTATGCTGTTGCCATTAGATTACAAGATGATAAGCTAATGGTATCTAGATCTTTCGATCAATCGATTATTTATTTACTTGTCTCTTTCTATGCTTGCTTCCGTTACGGTTCTCGTCTTTGTAGTTTTCTCGTTTGCCGTTTGCTGCTGTCCACCAGGCATCCGGCACTGTCACACTCCACTAGTTGTAGTGTTATTATGATTTTGTACGCTTTGGGCGTGTTGCGTAGTATAGGAATGAATAGAGGCTTTCCAACGTAACAAAGTGAGTTGGAAAGCGTCTTCATTACGGCACGTAGCTATTTGTTTATCACTTAAGTGATAGTTCATTAGTTCTTTTCTTGTACATATGTTTAATATTCATATTTGGGGTATATAAAGACCAATCAGTTTAGAATTCTTTCTCTCGCTTGCTGGACAGCCACAAGTCAGCCAAACTTTAGTTTTAATGTTTTTAAATTATTATTTTATATCAAGATATAACCATTTTGGCTTTAGCCCTCGGAGCCTTGTACGATTGCATTCGGTCGAGGAGTACGTTTCCAGAAGTTTTTCCACGTAGCAAGACGTGGTTTTTTACGATGGTTTTTCGTACCGGGCAACGTACATTATTTTCTTTAGATATCGATTTTTCGGTATTATTTGATTTAAGCATGTGAAAAGCTATTTATTATCATGTGATTACGTCATTTGATTGTGTAACCATCCGTTTAGGATGATGTGTGGTTATGGAATGTTTTCTCTATTCCTTCATGTCCTGTTAAATATTATGATTTTGTAATATTAGTACTATGTAATGATTTGTAATACCGTAGTTTATTAAAGAAACCGTTTGCTGCTGTCCACCAGGCATCCGGCACTGTCACACTCCACTAGTTGTAGTGTTATTATGATTTTGTACGCTTTGGGCGTGTTGCGTAGTATAGGAATGAATGTTGCTTTTCCCTCTCTATAGCTCTGCTCTCTCTAGTTGTCTGAGAGAGAATTGTTTGAAAACTAGATTTATTAGCCCTGAATGTATTTTACATTCCGTAAAATTAACAGTGGCGGATCCAGACGCCGAAGAAAGCTAGGGGTGGGGGCATAGATCCTTTAAAGTCATTCTATGTGTCTTTAACAGAGCGTAAACCTTTTTTCTCACAGGGCTTTGTATCTCTTTGACAAATGCGGGCGGCCTCCTCCGGGAGCTGGGGGGATGGGCTCTTCTATATCTGCCTCTGAATAAATTAATAGATAAGTGATTTTGTTTCTTTAAAGGAGAACTGAAGCCTAAAATCAACTTTAGCTCAATAAGTAGATCTAAACATGAAAAGACTGTTTTGCGTCAAAGGAAAGAAAATCTGCAAATCTTCCTCCCAACCGCCGCAAAGTACAGACGCCTCAATTCCTGTAATCTGTGACGTACTATACGGGGAATAAATTAGTTTTGTGATGTTGTTGTCGGCTTTGAATAGATGGACTAACGACTCATAATTGCGCACTATTGTGCTTTCTTTGTGCTGAAGGTGTGGTTGTCTTTCCTTGGTATGCATGACGTGCGATACGGGGAAAAAGCACTGAATTGAGCCGCCACACAAACTAGCTTTATCAGTGGAGAATCGGCTATTTTTCGACCTTCGAAACGTATTTCCCCTATTTAGACGTGCACCGGCAAATAAATAAAATAGCAGAACTTATTTCTCTTGAATACAAGTTTGTATAGTCGTCTGATTGATTTAGGGTTCAGTTCTCCTTTAATACGCGAATAAAAATATTACTGTTGACAGTCAATTTTATCGTATATATGTTAGCGGGTTTGTTAGCAAATTTCATAAGCTTGGTTTAAAATTTTCTCGTTTTCTGATTGGCTCTCCGCTAAGTGCAATTTAACAAATTGACGTTAGTTTTTTATGTGTGTCCTAATATTGACAATGATTTTCGTCATAACATTTTTGGCCATGTTATGACGAAAATCATTGTCAATATTAGGACAGACACATAAAAAACTAACTTCAATTTGTTTTTTACAACAACAAAACACTTTTAGCTTCAAATGAGTGTGTACAAACTGCCTTTCGAGTCGAAAAGTCCAAAACGTAAACACGTTTTTATGCTTTCCCGAACTCTAGAAAAATACCGAAGCTACTCTAAACTGTTTGTTTCTACTTAAGAACGTTATGTAAATATCCTGAATAAGAGATTTTAATCACGAACTAGAAGACTATGTGTTTAATTCAAGACCATTTCTCAGTTCTAGTTCTAAAAGATCGGTCGAACTTGTCACAAAGTCGATCACAAATTAGCCGAAAATGCTTTGTTCGACTCGAGAGAAAGCTCAAATTTTGACAAATGGCACCACAGAAGGAAGTTTGACTCACCGATTAACTTTTCCCAGTGATGAAATGCTTTTAAAATCCTCATTTTCTTGATTTTTGGAACAGATGTGTACACAACCTGAATTCACAAATCTCTGCAAAGCCCGCTTCGAAAGCCGGCGGCGCGTTAACCTGAGTATCAGTCCCTCTCCCCCTTCCTTTCCATCACCCATCCCCCCTCCCCCCTAAGAAAGGAAGGGAAAGAGGGCCTGACACAATTCTTTGCATGGCCGCCTTCCGCCTCTCGCGCCATTTTTAAGACAAAAATCCAGACATGTGATTGACGGTTGTCTAATTTGTTTGATTTTTAATTAAAATCCAGACATGTGATAGACGTTTTTCTCTAATTTGTTTGACTTTAATTAAAATTTAGGAATACGATTGACCTTTATGTCAATCAAAAGTCATGATCCTGTTTCTTTTGTTTTTATGACCAATGAAGGAAAAAGCCAGAATATGGCTTTTTAGCAAGCGACCATGCAAAAAATTGTGTCAGGCCCTCTTTCCCTTCCTTCCTTAGAGGGGAGGGGTGGTGAAAAGGAAGGGAGAGGGACTGATACTCAGGTTAGCCGCGCGTCTGTTAAAATATTGCATATGAAAATTAGCCAATCAGAATGCGAGAAAATTGGCGGTTGTTGTAAAAAAGAGTACGGACATTGAAAATGACTTAACATGCATGTAAGACAAGACGCTTCCCACTTGAAAGTTGCAAGTTTGTTGTAAAAAACAAAGCGCACAAATTTTCCATTGTCCGTACTCTTAATGTTCATAGAAATTACGCCATAAATGTTTTGAACATTTTATGACGTAATTTATATGATTAATAAGAGTACGGAATGGAAAAATGTGTGCGATTTGTTAATGTCATGGGCGAAACAAGGCGGGACGCGCTCTGATTGGTCGATAGCCACGTGTTATTAGAGTACAGATGACATTACCTTTATACAATAAACAATGTGAAACACGCGATGTGATTGATCGATAGCCATGATCTATTAGAGTACAGATGACATTACCTTTATAGAATAAACAGTGTGAAACACGCGATCTGATTGGTCGATATCCAAGATCTATTAGAGTACGGATGACATTACCTTTATAGAATAAACAGTGTGAAACACGCGATCTGATTGGTCGATAGCCATGGGACGTTTTGCTCAAAATCAGAGAAATGATATCTATTTGCGTGATTTATGCGTAAGAGATAATCGTTCACAATCGCTCGATTACGGTGTTCTCACAATCATGGTTAGTGCGGTTTGTACAGTTGCATGTGTCTACGGTTAAAGTCTATAGCTTTTTCAAAAGGTTTGTCCCAGAAAAACGGCAAATGACAAGCAACATGCGCAGACCGAAATGGATTGTGGTTATAACTATCCAGCTGTGCGAAACGGATAAACTGCAGTGTAATTCGAAAATCGATCCGCAGGAGAACTTCGACATTCGTTTTAATTGTTTTTACCCCAAAACAAACGAATTCATTAGATGTTCAGCTATAAGTACTACAACCATTTCAGTCTGGGAATATTGCTTGTCATTTTTTGTTTGTCCAGTACAACATTTTTTGAAATAGCTGTATATCCATCTATGCGCCAAGTGATAACCTCCCCCTCTCCCGGGGAGTGTCATATTGCTACTGTGTAAGAGATAGTTTTTCACTATCATTTGGCGTTTCCACGTTTCTCTTGCTAAATCCACTGTGCAGCAACAGGTTGTACATAATGCCTGCTATGCCAGCACCAACGAGAGGCCCGCACCAGTAGACCTGCAGACAGAATTACAGGAAAACCACCGTCAATCAAACATTTTAAGAAGCACATTCGCAAATGCGATAATATAAACACCGTTCACATGTGGAAAAAAAAGACGGCACGTGCCGATTGCACCCGTGCCGAGACTACCTACGAGAGCAGGAGCCCATAACCAGGAGCGTCCACCCCGCATACTAGGCCTACGTCACAGCGTTTTTACAAGTTAGGCTATTTTTAGAACGGATTCCCGCTATTCTTGGGTTGCAGTCATTCCTAAGGGAATAAAATCACAAAAGCATAGCAGCCATGTTGTTTGTACACCAAAAGTAGCTAATGAGGCATCTTTTGTTCCGCCACTGGTGCAACCCACTAATTGGCGAGAAAAAAGATCTAAAAAATAGCCCAACATGTGAAAACGCTGTGACAGTTATATAGGAGATATGGATGCTCCTAGGTATGGGCTCCTGACGAGAGATAGTCGTAGCACCCCTAAAATTTAGAGTACCAGTTCCTTATTAAAAAAATGACACGTTAGGGGTGCCGTGCCAAAATTTCGTAGGCACCGTGCCGAGATTTGAGGTGCCGTGGCATTTTTTTTGTGCGTGTAAATGGGGTGATAAGCTTATTTATTTATTGGAGAGTGGCTGGAGTGGATGCACACCGCGGCAAAACGGTATGCTCCGCTGGCCGAAAGAACGAAGGCTCTGGTTTCAAATACAAATTACCGAGGGGTTTAACTTTTGTAGTAAATAATTTTATAACTTAGTAAACTCACAATGAATTACAAATTAAGAAAAAATCAACCTGTTAAAGTCTTAGACTTATCTTTTAAGTAGTTTTCTTATTTTTCGCGAAACATTTCACATAAATACGCAAACGTACTTAGAAGTAGAAACAGGGGTGATTGTATCTGTTTTACTTTAGTTTCAGCGGGAAACTGGACCGACGCGCGCGCGATCGGGCTCATCTAAGGCGCATGCGCGTGACGTTTTGCCGCGGTGTGGGTGATGTACCCTTCGTGGTACTTGACTAAGTGGGAATGGGCCTCCCTATTTTATATCCAGCCCAATCCCGCTCGGTCGAGGGTTCTTGTCGTGTGGCTGCTACCACACCGCGACAAAACGTCACGCGCATACGTATTTGCTATTTCTTGTCGGCGCGCGGCCGCCCCCAGTTTCCCGCGAAAACTGAAATGAAACAACAGGCACATGCCGTTTTGTCAAAAAATAAGAAAACTACTTAAAAGATAAGCCTAAGACTTTAACAGGTTGAAGTTTTCTTAATTTGTAATTCACTGTGAGTTTACTAAGTTATAAAATTATTTACTAAAAAAGTTTAAGCCCTTGGTAAATACCAGAGCCTTCGTTCTTTCGGCCAGCGGAGCATACCGTTTTGCCGCGATGTGGGCTGCTACTGTCTTGCTAACAAGAGATTTCGTAAGGAGAGGCTATTGTGGGATAGTCGTCAGACAGCTCGATAAGCTAATACAATTAGCTAATACAATTAGCTTAGTCACTGCAGTCCTAATGCTAGATTTGAGCAAGGCCAAAGTATACATACATCGTTAGTGCAGAAGTTTCGCATGCATGCAGGCTTGGCGTTTCCGCCGATTCTTTGAATTGGTTTACTAGTTACCTGACGGGCAGAGAGCAGCGTGTGCGCATAAAAAAGTCATTGTCCAGCCCTTTTGTAATCAAACACGGGTGCCCCAGCTCTATACTTGGACCATTGTTGTTCAATCTGTATATCAATGACCTACTATCAATCTGAACCACTTGCAAAATTGAATCGTACGTGGATAATTCCAAGTTATACATCTCCTTTTCTAATAAGGGCATTAATAACGGCCTTGAAGATCTCAAGCGTGATTTGCTGCGCGTTGTATCCTGGTGCTACGCAAATCGACTCGTGATTAACCCGGATAAAACAGAATTATGTGTATTCCGATCTGCACAAATGTTCAGACGAATCATTACACCGCCGATGACGTTCCTGCGGAAGGAACTTTCAATTGTGGACTCAGTCAAGGACCTCGGATTGCTTCTAGACAGTCAGCTTTCATTCGATGAACACATTAGTACATTAGTCTCAGACCTAATGAGTAAGCTGTGTATGATAAATAGGATCCGTCATATTATAATAGACCACTCAACCTAAATGATAGTTTCAGACCTAATGGGCAAGCTGTGTATGATTAATAGGATCCGTCATATTATGGTAGGCACTCCCTCAGATTCTTTGGACCGTACCTATGGGATAAACTCAGACCACAAGTAAGAACTTCGACATCTCTTCAGACCTTTAGAAATAATATTAGAAAACAAGACTTGGTCGACCTTGTCGATAGTAATTCATGTAAGGACTGTGGTATATGTAATAGCTAATAACTACACGTAAATTCCAAATTTCTTTTTTAGACCCTCTTGATGTAAGCTAACTCACCTTATATTATTATTATTATATTTTACCTGTAGATATATACAGCAGTTTTCATAAATTCTGACAACCCCCACCCCCCAACTATATTGGGTGCATTGTGGGTAAATGACTGCCGAAGCATTTTCTACGCCGCGGTTAGATAATAAATATATTTATTTCCTAACGCGTTGTTGAATGTGGAGTCCAGGAACCAACACTACTAATGGAACAAATCTTAGGGAATCCGTTGTTGTCGTTGCAATAAATAATATGGACGATAAATACAGAATACTACTGGCATAGCGCAGGTATAGCCTACTTACTTTTTAAGGATACTTCGGGGATTTGGTTTAACAAGAAACAGTTCTCAAAGCTTAGCTCTAGTTCTATGCACTGATATAACACAATGATATTGCGTGCAAAACAATTTTTTTAATAACGTTAATTAGAGTTATTGTTTTCAATAAAATATATAAAATGTGGTTTTAGGTTTACAATTTGTTTAAACTCAACTTTCAAATCCAAACTTAAATACAGTTTCCATGAGAAAACATAATGCACACTCAGATAAAAGCACGCACATTGGAATAGCGGTTGGCAGAAAGATAACCACTCTCGGGTTTACGATTTTAAAGAATGAAATTTTGACATTAATTATCAAGTTCACTTTATCGAACTCGCGAGTTGCATATATCAGTTCTCCGTAGATATATATTTGTTTTCTACTAACTGCTTGATGGCTTTGAGATCTCAACTATAATTAATGAAGATATATTCGGCAGAAAATGGTACACACACCATGTGCGCCAGGATAAAATAACAATTTCCGCATATCATTCTGTTTGTTTTGAAAAGAATCCTGTCAATTTGTGTGCTCCACAAAGCTTCGGAGCTAGCGAACGATAAATGTTACGCACATGAACGGAAATATTTAAATTCTTATTCGTCAATAAATTGCAGCTATCTAGCCTGTAATTCTGTGCTCTATATTCGACCCTTTCCCTTCTTTTCCAGCATATGTGACGTTCAGAGATGTGAGACGTTTGATAAAATTACGGTGCAACTTGTTCACTTTTAAAGCCCACTACATCCGTCTAGGACTATTGTTTTTGTAAACACAGCGTGGTTTCAGTGCTAAACAGGTAGCCCTGACTAGATTGATATTTTATCATTTCGGGCTACCTGACACTTGTATTGCACTTATGTTATTATTCATTGTAATGTTGCAATTTGGTGTGAATAAAGTTTTGTTGTTGTACTATGGTTACCGTGGTTACCATCAGACCATGGACATGGCTGAATTACCAGAAGGTAACAGATAGACAAGGGCGTAGCAATGGGAGGGTTTCAGGGGTTCCGGAACCCCATTCATGATTTCCAAAATGTAAAAAAGCTCAATTGCTACTAACTGTAAAGATACCGCTACCGTATTTATGTATTTATACGTGAGCGAGCAGCTGTGTTATCCATGTGGGAGATGTGTGTACTCATTCATGTAGGAGATGCAGCACGCTTGGCACAAATGACCCTAAAATATATCACTTTGCTATATTTTCAAAAGTTTCCAACATAGAAGATTGAATTTTTGTGGGATGATGAAGACCGACGACCTAAACAAAATCCGATGATTTGATCTACCGTAGGCATCATGATGACGTCACAATTACGTCATGTATCCATTTATAATAGGTTTCTCGATGTTTTCAATTACCTTCAACATCAGTAAATTTTATATTTTCGATTTCCCATCATGTCGTTAACAAAGAAACCGAAAACCCGAGTTCGATTGGTTAAGAGGGAGAAAAGTTATTAAATTTTGAATTTTGGCAATTTTCCCGCCAAAATTTGGCGGGAAATATTCAATACAGAACCATTTACAAAATAACTTCTTCATTCATCTTTTAGAGTTTAAAATATTTGTTTACGACAATCTAGCAATCAAAAGAGTAAATCGGTACCCATAACCGTATGTTTTTAGAATTTTCAATTTTTGAGAGGAAATACTTTAAAATTCCCAGTGAAAAAGAGGAAACGTCATCATGACGTCATATATTTTTGAAAACGTCTTTTAAAAATAACTATTCAAGTATTTTTCGGGTTTTAAAGAGGAACTGTACTTACTGTACACTGAATAGCCGCAATATGGTCTTTTTTATGTTTATTCAATTTAGAAAGCATGACTGATGTCAGACCCATGACGTCAGAACATGTGACGTCACAGGAAACTTCAGTTCTTAATAACTCAGCAAATATTTATCGTAGAGACTTTAAAATTGCGGCAATCAAAAACACATATTTATGTTGTTGTGATAACATGCTTTATTTCAAACGTATAGGTAACGCAGAATTTGACCTTAAAGGAACAGTGCCATGCTCAGTGCCCATGCGCGAATGTTTGAATTTTGGTTGGGTTGTCCAGAAATCAAAAGATGGGGAGAGATTTGATAAGCGAAAGAAATCCTCTTCCATCGGCTTCGCCTAAGTTTCATTTGACCTTATACCTATTTAGAACAGTAATTTAGTTTTGTATCCTAGGATTTATGATGTTATTTCGTTCGTGTCTATAATTTTTGCGAATATTTTTGACTCTGAATTCAGTGCCGTTGGACGGTTCGTCGAGCGGAAGAATTAATGGCTACAGAAGAAAACTTCTGTCTCCTGGTAGTTTCATCCAAAGCATTGAGAAGGGGACAATTGACGGCCTAGGAAATTTGGAGACAGTAAGAATGTAGGGGAGACATTTACTCTGCTTGTAAGACTCTGAATGTTCGCGTGTATTTATTGCAGTGTCAACACGGCCTTCGCTCGGTACAGTTCGAGTTTGCTATTTAGCGAAATCGAACTCTTTTCTTCCCCAATTTTGTAGTGGAAGTGCCCTTATAATTGTACAACAACTATCCTAAAAATGACAAAGCCCCAAAGCTATAAAGTCAGAACATTAGTTTCCCCGTAGCGAAACTGCAGCGGAATGGAATATTATAATTCCCACGCACAGAAGTTGTTGTTTGTTTATGTCAGTCGGCATTGTCGAGAGGATTCCTAAACTATTATCCCGAATCCCATACATGCAGATCTTCGAAGCACTTATGTCTTGGTCCAGTGGGGAGTTTATACGATTGTAAATCCTGAACTTCTCAACTGATGCAAATCACAAAACTATAAACTCTAGATTTCGTGCTAGCGAAAATTCCAAAGGTCGTTCCAGATCAGTTGAGTTTTGACGTGACGTGACATAACAGCGTGATTTTCCATTGTCTTTGACATTATTAACAATCACGTGTTACGCGTGCGCATTACCGTGGCACTGTCCCTTTAAAAGGAGTCGTTCGTTATGACGTCACACCAACGTCAATATACAAACGTGTTTGATCCTAAAGACGTTATTTCATTTTAATATTAACATACGAACATTTCGTTAAATTTGACAGCGAATTAAACAAGATGTGCTGGTTTATATATTTTTGGCTCGCTTTTAGTGATCGATTTTGAGGTAACTTATGCCAGGCGTGATGTGTTTGCTCATGCGCCGATAGTGACGTAAGACCCTTGTACGTTTTCATGTCTAACTGGTTTAATAGAACAAGTCCGAGCACTGAGTAAAGCTGAACGAACAACGTATATATTAATGAACTTTTTTTTACAATATTTCGGCCAGCCAAACTTGCCTTCTTCAGGTAAAAGATGGAAATACAATTCAGACTTTCCAAGATGTAGCAGAAGCGCTGGTAACAGCATTTTCAAACAGGCATTCAAGTCTTGATACACGAGAAGAACGCGTATGACGTCATTGATTATATTTACAGTTAGACTTATTAAAATGGTCTATACGAAGCAGTTTCATAAAACATTAAAATTAAAGTTCACAAGGCGATTTGTTTAGATATAGAGATTTAACCCAGGGTTAAATCACTAACCCGTGGTTAACTTGCTTAGAACAACCGGGTCCAGGGTTAAATCACTAACCCGTGGTTCAACTGTACAGATTACAATTACAGATTTAGCGCTATCCTAGGGATAAAGTTACCCTTGATTCGAACAACCGGGCCCAGGGTTAAATCACTAACCCGTGGTTCAACTGTACAGATTACAATTACAGATTTAGCGCTATCCTAGGGATAAAGTTACCCTTGCTTAGAACAACCGGGCCCAGGGTTAAATCACTAACCCATGGTTAAACTGTACAGATTACAATTACAGATTTAGCGCTATCCTAGGGATAAAGTTATCCTTGCTTAGAACAACCGGGCCCAGGTTAAATCACTAACCCGTGGTTCAACTGTACAGATTACAATTACAGATTTAGCGCTATCCTAGGGATAAAGTTACCCTTGCTTAGAACAACCGGGCCCTGGATAATGATTCATCTAATATTACCCCTAAGTTCTTAATTCAGAGACTTGTTCTATGTTCTGGCCTTGAAGCCTTGTTTCAAAATCTGTAGCCTTTTCACAATTTTGCATTGTGCCGAAGAGAATTCCCTTATAGTTTTAGTTTGATTTAATACAAGCCTAGAGCAGATTTCATACGACAAACTACAGCACTGACTACAGCATGGTTACCGTACGGCATGCCGTGACGTTGAAATGGTTTCCCATTGTTTTTGCCCTGCTGATCCAATCAAATTACAGAAATACGGCACAGAACGGCTACGACAAGGCTACGGACATGCCGTAGTTTGTCCCACTCATACGAAATCTGCTCTACTACTGCTCTCCATCCACTGCCTACAACACGGCCTAGATAATATTGAGCTGCCTTTATTATCTCCATATCGTGGAATAACCTGAAAAGTATATTACAGTGTCATTTGCACACGTGCTGATGGAACAGTTTACAAGCCACTGGGACAGACCGTTTATGTGCAGGAAAACTGAAAAGTAATGGCCCATGTTCTCAAGGATATACAACTGCAGTTTTCGTGGAGTGTTTCTTTCAGAAACCAGACTGATAAAGAGAGAGAACTCAGTATTATCTATGAGGAATGCTAAAAGTTGTATTTGAATTAGAACGTTCCATGATCTTGGAGATGAGAGGGTGTACTAAAATTGAGCGAGTTATTTTCATTTGCTGTACCCGATTTAAAGATGGGCGTCACGTTTCTTTCCAGTCCGTCGAGATTGTTTGGTTTATGAGATATGCAACTAGCCTATAGCTATTACTGGAGCTGCATCGATATCCTTTACAGTTCATGGTGTAAGGTATTAGCTTTAAAATAGATCAATTAATAAACGTGAGTGAATAAATATTTTTTAATTAATTGACATCGCGTTGTCCCAGCCTGCGTCGCATCCGAACTGAACCCCGGTTAAGGAATACCCTCCAAATACCAGGTGAGTCTGGGTAATTTTGATTGGGTTAATTGGATGGCTGCAGTTTGTACTGGTTCGTCAGTAACTGTGCCAGTACAAACCACAGGGGTACCATTTAATCCATCAGAAAAATACAGTAAGAATCGACCGCCTTGGACTAGGTTGTTTGCGAGCCTAACACTGTCCAAATATCTACTCTCTTGAATACGACTGAGTGCCTTGCTAACAGCCCTTTTATTAAATGTACTTTCAAGTTTCAAAATCTCTCTATAGTACATTACTGCACGAGACAGAAATTATACGTACAATCGGTGATAAAATAGCAGTTCTGGAAACTGTCCACCGCTATCCGATGTACCGTTTGGACTATTTATTTTGGTAAATTCAAATTCTACATTTTCACATTGAACTTTCTTTCTGCCATCTACCCCTACGTGAGAGGAAGGTCCACTGATCAAAGCCTTGATAGTGTGTGATACACCAGGGTCCAGACAAACCGGTTTGTCTAGGTTTATAGTAAACCCATAATATCCATCTGTCATCTCGCTATCCGTCATAAACATCGATGTAGAAGAGTTTGGTAGAGCGTAGATGCAGTATCTTTCTTCTCTCCTTTGTAAATGGTAAGGTTTACTGTGTATTGTGACCCAGAACTGCCGAACAATCTCACACCAGTGAGGTGAACCGGACTACTGACGGTGAACGTGATGCAGTCAGCCACTTTTCTACCGTATTCCCATCCTGTATTGAACGAGCCAAACCTCTTACATGAACCGGTCTTTTTAGAAACTCTAGCCTTTGGATTAAATGTTTTTAGCGATGTTCGTTTTGAGACAGAGCTAAAATGTTGAACCAATTCGGTGATTTCTTTTATATCTAGAATTTCAGTGGGAAGAACAATTTCCGAAAATTGTTCCAACGACATTAGTGGAAACCTAATAAAGTGAATCGCTTTATGGCCGACAACAGCCCTCTTCGATTTTCCATCTTCACTCAGTTCTTGTTCTTCTATCTTCTTACAAGCCCAGCTATGTACGGCCTGGAATAACTCCACCTCTGATATTCTGAGACTGTCCCTCTCTAGAATGTCACAGAGTGTTTCTTGCGTGACAGTTAGAAACGGCTCAGATGTCACGGCTCGTTGGGTCTCACAATCAACAATCTTCCAACAGATTTCTTCCAGCTTTTCATCCTCAAGTTTCGCGACCTGTGGTAGAACAGTGAACACATCCTCTGGTTCCAGCTCTTTCTCAAGATATTCTGTGCATTTCTTAACCAGTGAAGGAACAAAGTACTTCTTAGCGAGGTACGAAACCTCCATAACATGACTTCCGGTCAACTGCACTTCATCGTAGTACATGTAGCGAAACAGTTCCAGTAATCCTTCAGCGGTACAGTCTGGTAGGTCGATAGTACGTTGAGTCTCGGCCAGTTCACCGTAGAACATCCTGGAACATGGCCTCGAATACAGGACTACTGATAGCCAGTACGTACTTATGGGCAGGAACGGTAACCGTGTCGCCTTTGGAGTCGATAACCGAGAACTGTACATCACTGAACATGCTGTTGTTGTACATGTACTGGTTACGTTCCTTGATAGTGTCGCGTACAGTTTGCCATTTGGTATCCATTGCTTAACTGTGTTGATGTTGAGAATATATTTGTAAGCAGGTAGGTTTGTTTCTCAGTTCTAACTCAGTGAGAACAAAAAGCGTGCTTCCTCGTACACGAAAGTGAAAGTGCAGGATTTATACCCGAATGGCATGCTTGGATAAGACATGGTTTGCTATGTGTACCCCCTACCCCTCAGGCTGTGTTTGTCAACATGAAGTTATTAGTCATGATGGTGTCCTAAATCACATCTAGTGAATAAAATTTCGTTTGTATCTCGAGAGAATTGCCTGTTTTACCCCAATCAAGAGCCCCAATATAATTTTTAGAAAACCTTATTTATTTTATTTTCTAATAAAATAAATAACAGCGTTTTCTAATAATTGAGTGTCAATCTCTACCTTAATCACACTTTGTCGCTGTATTGATGTTGTCCTCTTGATCTTCTGTTCTCTTAATAAGGTGGTTTGGTCTGGTTCATAACATTTTATTTGTCGTATTTTTGTGACTTTGGGGTGAGAGGGGGGGGGGGGGGGTGGGGGGTACTCTATACTCTTTGTTTTATCAGCCTCAAGGTCATGTGACCTTCACACCACCATAATACCGATCCTTAAATGTTAAGACACACGATTACCGTATTATTCCAAAGTTATAGAGTATTTCAAACATAAATGACAAAGATAGCGAATTTTGAATGTTTTGATCAGAACTGCTTAAAAACCAAACCTTAATATGCTTGTACTACGATGATAATAAACCAGACAATATTATACCAACGACTGCTGCCACGACAACACGAATAAGTTTTAATTTTTATTTGAAAAGCGCGCAAATTGTTTCAACTCCGTTTACAAGAAAATGATGTGCGAGGGTCTAGTTGGTCAGTGGTGATCAGTAAACGTGTCGGTTATTTGTTAGTCTTGTAACGGCGCGATAGAGTGAGCGACCATGAGAAAAACACCCACAACCAGAACGTCATTAACTAAACTATTTAAACGCCTGTTTTAGAGCAAACCGTGGGAAAACCATCCACAAACAATAAATGTGCAATCCTAAATTGCCGACGATAAGCTTACTTTCATTTCCAAGATGGCGGCGTCCAGTTCAAGTTGAGCAGCGACAAAGTAATGGAATTGTGCGTACCTCTAAATAACCCTGGCTACGCCCCTGCTAATCACAGCCTCGATTGTATGTGATACACCAGAGTCTACAGCCATCGGTTTGTTCAAGTTTATAGTAAACCCATAATATTCATCTGTTATCTCTATATCCGTCATAAACGTTGACGAGGAATGGTAGGGCGTTGATGTAGTCTTTATTCGCTCATTTGTAAATTTTAAGATCAGATCTACAGTGTATTGTGACCCAGGACTGCCGTATAGTGTGAAGAATTGTTCAAAACATAGGCACGCGAAGCGTGCTGGAACCTATTTGCAATGTAAACAGCTACGAGCACGTATAGATGAGTTGCATTCTGTGCATTCAATCCCCAGATATCAGTTCAATTGACAAAGGGCATGGCGGCCATGTTGGTGTACCTAACAAAAGAAGCTAACCAAGAATCTATTGTTAAAGGTATACCAACATGGCCGCCGTGACGTCATGTGCACTTGGGGATGGGCCATTATAATTTTGATAGGAGGAATGAAAAATGTTGGAATAAAAAAAAATGAGGCTGCCACTGCCACCCGAACTCGGGAAAATTGATATCATTAGAAAGCAGCTTTGCCAAAATGTAAGAGAAAATAATAAAACAGCTCTAAACAGACCTAGTTGGGTTCCCTCCGGCGGTTTAGCTCTGGCAGACGGTAAAACCGCATTTTCGTCCGATCGGGCGAGGTAAGTAACTGGATGGGTGACCGCCTAGGAATACCTCGTGCTGTAGCCATATCTTTTTAGTTTTTTCTTCTTTCACGTGATCACAGAAAATCTGAAAATTAAACTCAAAATGGGTCGTGTAGAATGAGATGTTTAAGTGATGATTTTGTAGTAATCTGATTACACTGGACTTCTAAATGTGCATTTAGAACATTCATTTAAGGTCACATTTATTTACCTTCAAAACAAAACATCAGTTGAAAAAAAAATTCAAACCAGGAGCTCCTGCTCAAGTATGTCAAGGTTTATAGAGCAATTCTGATGAAACACGCAAAAATCTCCGTCATTTTTTAAATGAAAAACCTTAAAACTTTGAGGTTAAATGGCAATCACGTGTCGTGATATCCGAGGATTGGTATATGACCCTTCTTTTCTATTCCCTCTCGCGCGCTCTCTCTCTCTCGTTATATCTCTCATATTTAGCGCTATCTTAGGGATAAAGTTACCCTTGATTCGAACAACCGGGCCCAGGGTTAAATCACTAACCATGCAGAGGTTAAACTGTACATGCAGATTACAATTACAGATCTAGCGCTATCCTAGGCCGGGATAAAGTTACCCTTGCTTAGAACAACCGGGCCGTGGATAATTGTTCGTCTAATATTACCCCTAAGTATTATAAGTCAGAGACTCATTCTTAGTGTTTTCTGGCCTTGAAGCCTGTAGCCTTAATTTTCAAGCTTTCGCCTTGTGCCGAAAAGCAATCCCTTATAGTTTTAGTTTGATTTAATACAAGCCTGCTGCCATCTCCGTCCACTATACAACACGGTCTAGCTAGATCATCTTGAAGTGCCTTTATTATCTCCATGCATGGTGGAATAACCTGAAAAGTATACTACAATGTCAACCGCATACATGGTGATGGAACTGAGTTGAAGTGCTTCTAACCCTTCTTGCAATTTTTATACCTATGAACCTTTTGAAAGGTTTTGAGCACTTCTGCGATGAAAATTTTGGTTTACAGAGAATGGCTATGCTTTACGCTTGTTTGAAATGGTAAAAAAATACCTTTCCTGACCCATGACCGCGTAAGAAATTAAAAAGCCTGGGTCGATTCCCGGGTGACGTCATCTCATTAATGCATTATCCTCCATGGCGCCTTTCTATCCGACAAAAACATATATATATTATGGGTGCAATCAGAATACAGATCTCGAGCGGTACAGGATTACTGGGATATGTAGAGAATATACACAGTCTGCGAGTTGTTCTGGGGCAGATCGTTAATGTGCAGGACAACTGAAAAGTAATGGCCGAAGAAATTAATGAAATTGAGGAACGCCAAACTGATCTAAGGCTAGGCTAGGAGATAAGTTATTTCCAAGTTGAACTCTTCCAGTCCGTGCATGAGGTGAAATAGTTACACAACAAGTATAAAATGACACCTCTAACTCCATAGTGCTCTAGTTTATGAAGTAAGCACTCATGATGAACTAGTCAAAAGCCTTTTTAGATAAATATAGATCCAGTCATTCGAGCGTCCATGTGCTCAAGGATATACAACTGCAGTTTCTGTAGAGTGTTTCTTCCAGAAACCCGACTGATAAAGACAGTTCTCTGTTATCTGTGTGGATGCTAAAAGTTGCATTGTATTTGAATAGAACGTTCCATGATCTTGCATGGAGATGAGAGGAAGTACTGAAATTGAGCGATAGCTATTTTCGTCATTTGTTGTATACCCGATGGGCGTCACTCTGGTTCTTTATTTGCTTATAATAGATCAGTCAGTAGACGCGAGTGAAGAAACGGTGTTTAATTAATTGGCATCGTGTTATCCACGCAGTTGTCGAGACCTGTTCGACCGGTATACCCTCCAGGTGAGTCTATCGTACAAACCACAGAGGTACCATTTAACCCATCAGAAAAATACCCAGTCAGAACGCCTTGGACTTTTGTTGTTTGCGAGCCTAACAATGCCAAATAATACAAATTATCTAGTCTCTTGAATATGACTGAGTGCCTTGCCCAAAAAATATTTTACTAACTGTACCTCTAAAATCTCTCTATATCGTACATTATTTTTTTTACTGCATGCGACAGAAAAACCTACAATCGACGATAAAATAGCAGTTCTGGAAACTGTCCACCGCTATCTGATGTACCGTTTGGACTAGTTATTTTGGCAAATTTAAATTCTACACTTTCACACTGAACTATTGCCCTGCCATTCCTCCCACAGTGAGACGAAGGACCACTGATCAAAGCCTCGATAGTGTGTGATACACCAGGGTCCAGACAAACCGGTTTGTCCAGGTTTATAGTATATCCATAGTAACCATCTGTCATCTCGCTATCCGTCATAAACATCGATGCAGAAGAGGTTTGGTAGAGCGTAGATGCAGTGTCTCTCTTCTCTCCTTTGTAAATGGTAAGGTATACTGTGTATTGTGACGCACGACTTCCATACAATCTCACACCAGTGAGGTAAACCTGACTACTGACGGTGAACGTGATGCAGTCGGCCCTTTTAGATGCATGTTTCCATCCTGTATCGAACGAGCCAAATCTCATACATGAACCAGTATTTTTAGTACCTCTAGCCTTTGGATTAAATGTTTCTATCGATGTTCGTTTTGAGACAGAGCTAAAATGTTGAACCAATTCGGTCACTTCTTTCATGTCTAGAATTTCAGTGGGAAGAACAATTTCTGAAAATTGTTCCAACGACATTAGTGGAAACCTAATAAAGCGAATCGCTTTGTGGCCGATAACAGCTCTCTTTGATTTTCCATCTTCGCTGATTTCTTGTTCTTCAATCTTCTTACAAGCCCAGCTATGTACGGCCTGGAATAACTCCACCTCTGTTATGCAGAGAGTGTCCCTCTCTAGAATGTCACAGAGTGTTTCTTGCGTGACAGTTAGAAACGGCTCAGATGTCACGGCTCGTTTAGTTTCACAATCAACAATTTTCCAGCAGATTTCCTTCAGGTTTCCGTCTTCTAGTTTTGCGGCCTGTGGTAGAACAGTGAACACATCCTCTGGTTCCAGCTCTTTCTCAAGATAGTCTGTGCATTTCTTAACTAGTGAAGGAACAAAGTACTTCTTAGCGAGGTACAAAACCTCCATAACATGACTTCCGGTCAACTGCACTTCATCGTAGTACATGTAGCGAAACAGTTCCAGTAATCCTTCAGCGGTACAGTCTGGTAGATCGATAGTACGTCCAGTCTCGGCCAGTTCACCGTAGACCATGGCCTCAAATACAGGACTACTGATAGCCAGTACGTACTTATGGGCAGGAACGGTGACCGTGTCGCCTTTGGAGTCGACAACCGAGAACTGTACATCACTGAACATGCTGTTGTTGTACATGTACTGGTTACGTTCCTTGATAGTGTCGCGTACAGTTTGCCATTTGGTATCCATTGCTTAACTGTGTTGATGTTGAGAATGTATTTGTAAGGAGGTAGGTGTCTTTCTTTCAGTGAGAACAGAAGGCGTCCTTCCTTATTTACACATGAAAGTGAAAGTGCAGGATTCATACCCGAATTGCATGTCGGTATACGAATTGCTTTGTTATACGCACCCTCTACCCCTTCGGGTGTTTTGTGTTAAGAAGTTGTAGTACGGTAACGTGAATTTAAAAACAACATGGTGTCATAAATCACACCCAATGAAACCTAAATATGATTTATATCTCAAGAGGATGGCTTATTATTTACCCGAATATAATTCTTATAAAACCTTAGTTATATTTTGTGGTCTAATACCATCGCGACTGTACTTATAGTATAAGAATGGGCCTTTTGCAGGAATGCAAACAGTTGGTTGTACTGGAGGGCAAAACAATTTGACTTCATTTATTAAAGACACTTTTACGAGATCGGCAGTGTTATTAACAAAACCTGTTTTTATTATACGACTTGGCGTTTTCGAGTGCAAATACGGGCTAAAACGAGTGCAAATATGAGACGGTATTACACGGGTCACAAACCGGTTTGCACAGGTTTATTCAACACTTAAAAGGTTTTGTAAGCGCGCGAGCCAATCGAAATGGGGCTGTTTGAGTAACAGCCAATGAGCTTTTAGCGCGCGAAAAAAACTTTTCAGTGCGCGCGCGCCCCCGACATTGGGCTGAGAGATTTCTTCTCTCGAGATTTCTTCTCTCAAGATTTTCTTCAAACAGAGCAGTAAGGTAAGCGAAAACAAACATGTTTTGTTCGTGTTAGCTGTCGTATAATAAACAATTTATTACACGAAGAGTTGTGTAATACGGCTGGGATTTTTACTCGTCAATTTTATTTTTTCTCGCCTTTCAGGCTCGAAAAAATAAAACTGACTCGTAAAAATACCCAGCCGTATTACACAACTTTCCGTGTAATAAGCTCTTTGTATATGCTATTTTTCACTTCGAATCGACTGTCGATCTTTCCAAAATAGCGTTTTTTAAAGATTAAGCTAGCCCTACCGGTAGCCTGATTTTCAGACGGTACGATGTCATCCACTCACTTCCTCCCCCTCCGAGTGAGCGGACGACCTCGTATCGTCTGAAAATCAGGCTACCCTACCGGTTGACCAAGTCAAATCCGAGTCCGAATCAAGTGCTATACCTAGTCCGAGTCAAATAACTGAGTCACTGGAATACCACTTATTTTTCTTTATTTTTTCCCTCCTTCGTTTGGCTACACTTCAGTTTGGTATTCTTGTCGTGTATGTTTATTTTCGTTTGCAAAGCCTTTCAAAGAGAATTCCAACAGCTGCCGTTCGGTGAAGAAAAAGTATATAATCTCCGTTTAGTTGTGGCTCGGCGTTCAAGCTCGTCCGCCGGAGAATACGAAACTCGGTTATTCTGTCTGAGGTTCCTTGGGACAAACTAAACTTTGGAACCACAATATCTTCCGGTTATGCCGTAGTATTTCCACATTCTGCTCAGTTTTGAAGTTAGTTTACTTTACTGCATGATCTGTAGAATATTGTAGGACACAGGCGATCGAGGATCTAGGCCGCATATCATTGTAGATATAAACTTATCCGGAAATTGAAACTAACCGTCCTCCGAGAGTCGACAAGGCCTTTTATATCAGCGGTCTGGGTAGATTAGTGTCAGTATATGACGAGAGCTCACTCACCAATGGCTAGAGTTCACAAGTAAACAACTGCCTTAGATGTACGTACGTGTACACGACTGTGACTCGGTCATTTGATTCGGACTCGGATCTGACGCGGACTTGACTCGGTCTACGAATTTACTCCATGCCGAACCGTCTTTCCCGTGGGATCACGAGCTCCGAAGGATTATATCAGCTCGTGACTGCTGCAAAAGGCTATATGAATTGATTGTCAATTTAGAGCGGGTTTCGATTGAGTATTGTAATTTAACCAAAACCAAAACAATTACAGAGCCAGTTACGGGAGCAAGTAGAAACACAATGATTCCGTGCAGCGAGAATCATCACTCAAGCAGATTACGACTGATAAGTTCTCAACCCTTCTTAACAAACTTGGCTGGGATACATTGATAAATAGACGGAAAAAGCAGAAAGCTATACTAATGTACAAAATCGGCTCCTGACAAAATATTAAATGAAATGCCTCCCAAATACCTAAAAGACCTATTTACATATAGAAATAGTGTCTATGACCTAAGGGATTTGACAAAAAAGCTTAATCTACCCAAATCCAAAACTGATTTTCTAAAAAAAGTATATCCTACAGTGGTGCCAAGGTCTGGAATCAACTTCCAGATCATGTGAGAACTTCTGAATCTATGTGAGCATTTGCCTTTAAGGTGGCTCGCCTGGATTTTCCAGGGACGCACTATACCCACTTTGAACGGCTGATATACTCCACTGTCAGAGCACGGTCGAGCTAGCCACTTTACCCATTTACTAGAAATAGAATAATCTTTCCAATAATGTATGTTTGTTTGACATCGGTGTTGCAACACACCGTTGACGTCATGTATTTTACATATCATCAATTTTCTCGAAATCTAGACCTAAACTTTTAAAATGACCTAGTGTCCCTTGTAGTTTAAATGTAGGCCTTCAAGACTGCAAAGTTTTAAAAAATTGTATGAGAGCGTTTTCGAAAATAAATGGGTTGAATATTTCGTTTAAAAAATAAACAATTCGCCTTACTTCCTGTTTAGTCGTCGAGAACTGTGTTTTGCGGACCGATTGAAGCGATATTTTTAGCATATTTCATACCTGTATGTGGCATAGGACTACTTCTCATGAAAATTTCATTCCATTTGCTTTATTCGATTTCGGTTGATGGAATCATAAGTAATGTCATAAATATGCTCATTTTACTCAAAATCCCCAAAATAGTAACGTATTTGCTAAGGAAGCTGTAATTCGAAAACTATTCGATACTGAATATATTTTTTAATCTTTTCACCTGAAATTCAACGTGTACTACCCTTCCCTGTAAATTTCAAGAGCATTGAATGATTTTAAGGGCGCGGAATAAAAACAAAAACATAGGGAACTTTTACATTCAACCACGCAAGCTCCATTGCTGTATCATTTTGTTGATAGCTTGTGTATTTCCGAAATTTCTCTTTTGTCTAGATTCTACATACTTGTTTGCGTTTACTATACACGCTTGCTACGCTTCGCTACTGTCGGAACGCTCGTGCAAATTCTGTTCTGACATTCTGTTCTGACATTTTCAAAAACAATCGAGAAGTAAAGCAACAAAATAAGAGCTTCTCAATGATCCCTAAAGGAAGAGAGGAAAAGAGGACATGCACAGTAGCTAGCTTGTGTACAGTGATCTAGCACCGATATACGGGCTTTCAGTTTTGTTCGATCCTTTTCCAAGCCATATGTTGTAGTAATTTTATGCAGGGGACACCAAAGGAATTTATAGCGAATTCGACGAATTTTAACCTCCTCATTCCCCGTCGACTGCTTTCCCCATCTCAGATCGATCGTACAGATGACCCACGACCCGTCAGTGTCCCGAGCGGTGTCGAATATGATTGGTTGAGCCTGTCACGTGTTGAGACAAAATATGGAATGACCATCCAAGACAAACATAAAACCGCTGACTATGAAGCTATTTTGCTTATAAGCAAATAGCTTCAAAAAGGATAGAAGCACCGAATTTGTCCCATTTGTACTTTTTCGTATGGGAATCGTATAGAAGCAAGGTCCATCGCGGATCCATACCATTATGGATAAAAATTATTCATCACAAAATTCCATTCATGTTGAAAAATGCCTTTATCACATACATACTGAGATTTACGAATGGAATCGTTCATGCGAAAACCTACTTCACAATTTTCCTTAGCCAATGAGAATCGCGAAACGAATTTTTCACACGTGCGAAAAGCGTTTCGTTCAATCAGAAAACACCTGCCAAAACATATCGGGACTTGAGATCGGAGGCGCCACTTTCATTCGCTACGAAAGTTTGAGGTTTTGACCTTTTTTTTTAAATAATGTAATATCAATCTGTAAACAGCCAACTAACGATGTTAAAACTTCCAAGTAAATTGAGGAGTATATTATCGACCAAGAAAACAAAATCGCAAGAGCAAAAACTTAGAGAAACAGACGTAAAGTTACTTAGAGACAAAGAAGAAGCGAAATTCTACCGAAAGAACTCAACAGATATTGAGATAATCTATGTGAAATCATTCTTAGTGTCAAAAGAAAATACGGCGAAGATTACGAGCTTTCAATCCTTCGTGGAGTGATTTCAACTTCCATAGACCATCGACATTTGAAAAATCGTAAATATTCTGTGAGCAGAGAAAACCTACAAGCCGTGGAGATGTCTGGAAACTCGTAGCAAACAACTTGGAAAAAGCAGGTATACTAATCTATTGACGATGTAAACTTGTTGAATCAAAGACAGTTTCATATTGATGTTGAAATTTATTTCAAGGCTGATGTCAGTTTAGAAAGTAAGATTTTCTTTCCATTTTGATTGTATCGAGCATAAATTTTAGTCTACGTTGAGTCGGATACGAAAATGTCGTATGCCGGATGCAAAACAACAAATTGAATTTAAAAATGTACGTGTTCAATGACAAGACCTAAATAAAACCTGTTTGATATTGGAGAAAAATCTCAGTATGTATCTAATAAACAAATTACAAGATGGAAAGTGCTTTTGTATGGTATTTACACACTTGTTTGTTTTCACAAAACTCACTCGCTCGTACCTCGCTCGTTCGTTTTGTGAAAACAAACTCGTGCGTAAATACCATACGCCAGCACTTCCCATTAAGTAATCTCTATATAGAACATGACATTGAGGCTATATAGTATTTTATTAAATAAGTTCGCTTTGCTTTGTCCAAATTTTACAAAAAAAATGGATCTTATCACTAACGGAGCAGGGCAAAACACATGCCCCGCCCAGATAGGGACCCATTTTTCCACCAGACACAGCTGTCCCCGAAAGGTACCACCCTCATGCCCCATTTTTGACCATCTATTTCAATTCTGAGGGGACTAGGGACAATTTTAATACAGCAAATGAAATGTCAGTGTAAGACACAGCGGCCATGCAGTGCGTTTGTTTCTGGATTATGCCATTTAGCTTCGGAGATATTTAAGAACATTTTTATTTAAATATTGATTTTTTTCTCCAGAGGGGATCGTGGCTGGCAGCAGCCCCCACCCCCTGCTCCAAAATGGGTCCGTTTTGAGGGCATGTGCTTTGATCTGCTCCCTAAAGTCGGTTTCACATGTTTTTGGGGTAACATTTATATCACGTGAACAACCACATGATCGCAGAAAATCTGAAAATTAAACTCAAAATGGGTCGGGTAGAATGAGATGTTTAAGTGATGATTTTGTAGTAATCTGATTACACTGGACTTTAAAGGTGCATTTGGAACTTTCATTTATGGTCACATTTATTTACCTTCAAAACAAAACATTTCAAACCAGGAGCTCCTGCTCAAGTATGTCAAGGTTTATAGAGCAATTCCGATGAAACACGCAAAAATCTCCGTCATTTTTGAAATGAAATACCTTAAAACTTTGAGGTTAAATGGCAATCACGTGTCGTAATATCCGAGGATTGGTATATTAGCCTTCTTTTCTATTCCCTCTCGCGCGCTCTCTCTCTCTCGTTATATCTCTCTCTGTCGTTATCTCTCTCTCATCTCTCATATTTAGCGCTATCTTAGGGATAAAGTTACCCTTGCTTAGAACAACCGGGCCTAGGGTTAAATCGCTAACCCGTGGTTAAAGAATCCAAGTCATCCAAAAGGCATTGCGCGCTCACAAGTGCGAATCCGCCATTTTGTATGCCAGGATAAATGGCGGCCATATAGGGAGTTTAGCAGTATAAGAGGAAAATCTGTTTCCATCGGCCTAAGTGTTTACGTTAAAGTCAATTGTATCATCAAGTTGTTTTTCAGAATTATCAGTCCTCGTGTGTATGTTATTATTTTAAAGTTTTAGTCGTAGTTAGTACGTGAAGAACGGCAGGCACTTTAGTCGCCATCCCCGAGGCCGAAAAAGTGCAAGGAGGAGAAAGGAATCGCTCCACGTATGTGTTATAGAACCAGAGAAAGGAAAGTTTTGGGATAAAAGGCCTTTCAAATAGCGAATATGATGAAATTTTACTCCTCCAGAGTATCGCCGAGTTGCCGATGCGAAAGGTTTCAACAAGGAACCCTAGCTCGAGCAACACCAACAGCCTACAATACATGTACATCAAGTAAGTGTTGAATTCAATTGCTTGTTGTAACGTTTCTTTTGATTTTATAAGCTTATTCAGTGGGAAAGATATATTTGCTAAAGTCTGAAAGTCTTGTATCTCATTCTCAGCTAAAATTTCGGGTGTGATAACTCATCCCTAGACCTAGTTTTCGATTTTTTCTCCCTCGTCCCTAGTGAGTTTTAAACATTTCTCCCAAGCCCAAGAACATGAATGTAATCCCATAATTTTTCTTCCTCCTCCCTAGTTTTTTGCTGGACATCTTTCTGTGTCCCAGGCATATATAGACTGACCCTCTCCGCTTTGATAAATTGCATTGTTTCTTTTTTAAATACATGCCATACTAAACTTTAAATGGTTGCTATTTAAATTTAGGTAAACGCCAACACTTTCAGTCCATACCATTGAAGAGTGATGCAAAAGGATCCCAGCGTGATATTTCTCTGGTGGCAGTTTAAGAAAGGGAAGATTGAAAGGTCTTTCAATTTCACTGTATTGCTCATGCATTTGACCATGTATCTGTGTATACATAGAGACCCTAGTGGTATATAAAGGCCCTAGTGCATCCTCCTTTATACCCAATAAAACACTACATGGCTTAGTTGCTTCATCTGATTGGTCAAAATGTCATTAATGTGTTTTTGAATGATATATATTTCTTATACTGGTCCACTGAGAATCCACTGGAATTGCACACTCTGGTTGGCAGTCCATATTTTGTTTCTCATCTGGGTGACTAGCTAATCCCAATGCTTTTCAAAATTACAGCTTTTGACAATATTTTTACATAAATGTAACTTTTCATTTAACACTGTGTTCCTAATACATTTTTTGTTTTTATTGGAAGCCTCCAAACAAGGCCATGAACTACATAACTTGAGTAATTGCTTTTTAGATTATGCAACAGAATTTAAAAACTAAAATAAAAATCACAAGGAATAAGCTATGTGTACAATCTTGGACAAATGTGTTTTGTATTCTGGACCTCCCTGTTCATTCAATGTTGAAAGGGCAATTTTTATATTCAGCTTATTGTGCATAACTAGAAAACATCAACATTGAGCCAGGGGATGGGTATATAAGGAAAAGGGTAATAATTTTCTTGTGTTTTAATCTCAAATGGATGTGCCAACCTATTTTGTCCAAGTTTGTTGGTTGGTACTGATAACAAAATTGACTGCAAGAGGTATTGAGTATGGACTGAGACTGAAGACCTAATAATTATTGTGTGGTTAATAAAAGGGGGAAACTAGTGTTAAACAGAGTAACAGTAAATAATTGAAAAGTTGATTACAAAAAATTATATAGAGTCCAATTGCATTTACAGACAAGGTTAAATGAACATAATACATGTATGGGCCTGGTATAGTAGAGAGGTTGTCCCTAGTGCTAGGACCACCATCATTGTCTATATACAAAAGTTTTGAGAGATTACAATAATACATTGAAATATTTTGTGCTATACTCAATTTCCATTCATACTAGCATGCCTTTTGATGTTCAACTAATTCTAATACAAGGATAAGGAATCTGAGATCTACTGTGGTTTCAATAAACTAGTTTTGTATTCTCACAGATGAGCTGGAACTAGCAATAAATGGAGGCTCTGCTGAATAGCTTTTAGAAAAGTTCATCACATTGACTCCTCATCCAGCTCGTCTGCGAATACTAAACTTGCCTAATAAATACAATGCATGAGTTACCAGTACTGTCCTCCCCTCGCCCCCCCCCCAACATACCTAGGCACCTGTCCCAGGGGCATTTGTCAGAGAGGGTGGAGAATAGCACATTTTCATTATGGCATCATTTTATTTTTTTTCTCTTTCAAATTTATCAATTCCTTTGAGAGTTCCAAGACTGATACAAATTCGAAGTAGTTGTAGTATGTGATGGCATCATGAAAATGTCCTGTTTGTCAGAGTATTTAATTACATCAATTTTTATACATGGTGGGGCATTTGCATAACTTAGCTGACACCAAAGGTGGTGGTTCATTCAAAAATATCAATGCCTGAGGGAGGGAGGGATAGGCTTGGAATTAATAGATACCTTAACAGTCTACAATAATGAACACACTTGAGTACATCCCCCACAAAAAAAGTAACTAGTTTCGAAATATTTTGGTATCATGAAAGCATCTTATTAAAAAATAAAAAATGTACATGTATAATTATTATTGTACTGTTATGGTTTTCTAACAAAAAGGTATATTTTTGGCATATAATCACTAATTGTGATTACTTTTGGTGGATCCTGTGATGTCATCAGTTGAATCGACTCCCAAGAGAACTGGTACAATAACATCCCATAGGATTGAATTATGACACTGAGACAACACAGTCCTGTAATTCAGGTAGCTTTTATCCTAGTTTAATTACTGTGACTGCCTTTTGAAGAAAAATATTTTGGACTCAACTATAACAAAATATAGAATTTCAGCATAAAGAATTCATGCTGTGTTAAAATGTTACTTGCACTTTAAATGTCCTGAAATGTTTCCAACTGGAGCAATGATAATGGTGGACCAATAATCCTAGTGATATAGCCCCTTTAAAAAATAAGTAGATAAGTAATTGTTGTATCCAATGTATGCCCTGCCTGGTTGTGGATAGTCTTATCGGATCATGAGCACCACACTGGATGGTAGAACTCTGCGGTTTGCTCAACCCAGTTTTCCATATTTCCACAGGCAATATTGCCTGTAGGCTGCCTTTCGAAATGAGTTACTTGAATAATCTGGTTCTTCTCCCTTATGCCACATCTAGTCCGAATAACTAATGTTAGAACTTCTCGATCTAGGCAGATCAGTTACTAAATAGAGCAGATTTCAGATGAGTGGGACAAACTATGGCATGTCCATAACCGATTTGATTGGATCAGCAGGACAAAAACAATGGGAAATTATTTCAATGTCATGTCACGGCATACCGTGGGGAACTACCAGAAGGTGATAAAGATATACTGCTTCTGAAGGCTATTAACTTAAGGTCATGGAAGTCCAGAGTTCGCTTGAACCACACGGTCAACCAGATGATAAATCCCCAGTGACCTGGATGGTGTACTTGTGCCATGGGGTCTGTATAGACCTAGAACAGATTTTGTATGAGTGGGGCAAACTACAGCACAATGAAATCCTGCTATGCACCTATCAATGTTAAGCCCGGGGGAGGGGGGTTTGGCAAGGGGTGGGGATTTGACATTTTTGCCCAAAAAAATGTCAAATTCCCCAACCTCGGGAGAACATGTTTGGTCAAAAATATCAAATATCTGCCCTGTCTTCCTTATGTTTCCTATAAATAACCCCACCCTGGGCAGGCAGCGTATGTCAAAATCCCCACCCTCGGGGTAGCCCTGCCTGTCAAATCCCCACCCCACGTACCCCACCCCCTGGGCTTAACATTGATAGGTGCATTAACAGAAGTAGTTTTCGACAGTAGTTTTCATTCGTAAAAGGTACAACATTCAATATACGTTTATTTCACTCAAAACAAAAACAACAATTACTGAGTAGGCAGGACCTGAATAAACCAAGGGGTTATCGAGTCTAGTTTCTATTAAACAAAACTACAATTATATGCCGTGAGATAGAAGAGAAACACGTATAAATAAAGGGGAAAACGTATACCAATAAGTTCATTTAATATTAGATTTTGAGTGGATTCAAAAATATCATTCTAGAATTTATTTACAGTTAAAGCAAAATCAATGCAAGTGACTATTCAACTGACTCCATTTCTGATCATCGTCACAAAGTTTCCGATTTTTGGTTGCAGCTAGTCTCGCGCGAAACAACAGAAGAAAAAGTATTAGCACATTTCATTTCTCACCTTTATTTCTCTCAGCATTTGCGACTTGCTCCTGGTGTCGAGCAAAGGCATTTAGATTACGATTTATAACTATAAGGCTAACTTTATTCTTGCATCCCGCCTTTTGGTACCGCATTTGCAGTAACAGCATTTTAGGGAAACACTTTTGCACGATGAACAACCCTTTGTTTTGGCACCTTTCTTCCTGCTGCAGGTGTTCTTGCAGGAGCAAACCTACAAATGTTTATTCGTATAAAAGTTCATTTTTAAAATAGATAATAACTAACTCAAATTTAAAGTACGATATTCCAAATAAAAACTTGCTTACCACTCGGTCAGAAGTGAGAGTCAGATAATTTCTCCCAATGCGTTTGGTGATGGCTCGTTAACATTTCGCTCAGGCTGAGCACAAGCAACTGCAGTTGGAGAGCCGTAGCAATTGTGTGAAGGACCAGGACGACTTTCATCTTCACCTGCTTTTATCTACAATACTTGAAGTGAACAATATCAATTCCCGGGTCTCTAACCTCCATTGCTCGATCGAGTCGAGTCCGTTGAAAGGTCCATGTCCCGTATGTAAACAATAACATGAGCGCGCAATGCCTTTTGGATGACTTGGATTCTTTAAACATGCAGATTACAATTACAGATCTAGCGCTATCCTAGGGATAAAGTTACCCTTGCTTAGAACAACCGAGCCTAGGGTTAAATCGCTAACCCGTGGTTAAACATGCAGATTACAATTACAGATCTAGCGCTATCCTAGGGATAAAGTTACCCTTGCTTAGAACAACCGGGCCGTGGATAATTGTTCGTCTGAAATTACCCCTAAGTATTATATTTCAGAGACTCATTCTTAGTGTTTTCTGGCCTTGAAGCCTGTAGCCTTAATTTTCAAGCTTTTGCCTTGTACCGAAAAGCAATCCCTTATAGTTTTAGTTTGATTTAATACAAGCCTGCTGCCGTCTCCGTCCACTATACAACACGGTCTAGCTAGATCATCTTGAACTGCCTTTATTATCTCCATGCATGGTGGAATAACCTGAAAAGTATACTACAATGTCAACCGCATACATGGTGATGGAACTGAGTTGAAGTGCTTCTAACCATTCTTGCAATTTTTATACCTATGAACCTTTTGAAAGGTTTTGAGCACTTCTGCGATGAAAATTTTGGTTTACAGAGAATGGCTATGCTTTACGCTTGTTTGAAATGGTAAAAAATTACCTTTCCTGACCCATAACCGCGTAAGAAATTAAAAAGCCTGGGTCGATTCCCGGATGACGTCTCTCATTAATGCATTATCCTCCATGGCGCCTTTCTATCCGACAAAAACATAGATATATTATGGGTGCAATCAGAATACAGATCTCGAGCGGTACAGGATTACTGGGATATGTAGAGAATATACACAGTCTGCGAGTTGTTCTGGGGCAGATCGTTTATGTGCAGGACAACTGAAAAGTAATGGCCCAAGTAATTAATGAAATTGAGGAACGCCTAACTGATCTAAGGCTAGGCTAGGAGATAGATTATTTCCAAGTTGAACTCTTTGAGTCCGTGCATGAGGTGAAATAGTTACACAACAAGTATAACATGACACCTCTAACTCCATAGTGCTCTAGTTTATGAAGTAAGCACTCATGATGAACTAGTCAAAAGCCTTTTTAGATAAATATAGATCCAGTCATTCGAGCGTCCGTGTGCTCAAGGATATACAACTGCAGTTTCTGTAGAGTGTTTCTTCCAGAAACCCGACTGATAAAGACAGTTCTCTGTTATCTGTGTGGATGCTAAAAGTTGCATTGTATTTGAATAGAACGTTCCATGATCTTGCATGGAGATGAGAGGAAGTACTGAAATTGAGCGATAGCTATTTTCGTCATTTGTTGTATACCCGATGGGCGTCACTCTGGTTCTTTATTTGCTTATAATAGATCAGTCAGTAGACGCGAGTGAAGAAACGGTGTTTAATTAATTGGCATCGTGTTATCCACGCAGTAGTCGAGACCTGTTCGACCGGTATACCCTCCAGGTGAGTCTATCGTACAAACCACAGAGGTACCATTTAACCCATCAGAAAAATACCCAGTCAGAACGCCTTGGACTTTTGTTGTTTGCGAGCCTAACAATGCCAAATAACACAAATTATCTAGTCTCTTGAATATGACTGAGTGCCTTGCCCAAAAAATATTTTACTAACTGTACCTCTAAAATCTCTCTATATCGTACATTTTTTTTTTTACTGCAGAGATACTACTCATTGGCTCAAGCCAGTGACTCCAGGAATTTCCAAAGATATGTCGTTTCCAGGCCAATTGGTGGTGAAGTTTCGTCAGTGAAGTACCTCCGAGTACACCTTGACGAATGTTTAACATGGAATACTCATATCGAAAAACTTACAAAGAAAATATATTCTGGTCTTGGTGCGCTTAAACGCATGAAGCCATTTGTTCCTTTTGCGACTCTCTTAAGTATTTATAGGGCATTAATTCAGTCCCACTTTGACTACTATAGCTGCATATGGGGAAACTTAAACCAAGGGCTCTCTGACAATTAAGTTACAAAAACTACAAAACAGAGCAGCCCGCATACTAACTGGTCTACCATTCCATACCCATATTGACGAGCTACTGAGTAACCTAGGGTGGAAAAGACTAGAATCTCAAAGGGCCATTCAAAAAGCAGTCATGGTCTATAAAGCACTGTACGGCCTTGCACCGGAGTATTTGACTAAAATGTTTGAAAGAACAACCGAAGCTATTCAATATAATCTCAGAGGTTCGTCGACTAAAATCTCCTTTCCTCCCGTCGGCGCACAAACTTTGGTAAAAAATGCTTTCGTTTTGACGGGGCAAAGATATGGAATTCACTGCCCCAGGATGTCAGAGCCTCCGATAAAATAAGTTTTTTAAGGAAAAAAATAATAATATTGTAACCTATTCTTATGCGGGTATCAGCGGCCATCCCGAGGGGGCGGCCCCCGGGCAACCCACGGGCAACCCAGGGGCTTAGCAGGGGATTTGTAGCAAAAACATGCCCCACACGCGGGGCATTAGAGCGCTTTTGCGTTTTCGTCAAAATACCCCAGGGACATACCCACGAGCTTTGCACGTAATCTGCTGTCTCAACGTTCAGCGGTTTTCGCCACAGGACTCGCTCGATCGATCGACGTTCTTCGATTTCTTTGTCCTTGAGGTAAGTCGTATCATTATCATTCAAATTAAGAGATTAAATTAAGCCATCCACTGTCGGAAGACATAACAAAGAAATAAAGGATAATATTTGTATAAAACTATTAAGATTTTTGACACTTCTAAAACGTTTAGCTTCTAATACTTATAATATGTTGCCCAGGTTGCTCCAGGGGTGGGAGTTTTTGTCACAATTTTCTGCCCCACCCGAGGGGTTTTAGTATGTATGTGTCATGGCTTCTGTGACAAATGCCCCTGGGTGCCCGGGGGCCGCCCCCTCGGGATGGCCGCTGATACCCGCATTATAACTATCATACTTCAACACACGACATTCATGTAAAACAGTAGGCATATTTTATTTTTTTACAATCCCTGTATTTGGTAATTGTTTTATGCTATTACTGATGTTTACTCGTGTATAAATAAAGTGTATCTATACATATGTATGTAGTTAAAAAGGACATGAAAGGATTCAACTTGAGAAAATTCCGAAGTCGGTTCTCGGTAGATTTTAAGCAAGGCAGTAGGCCACTTAAATAAGTTGATTGAATGATTGAAAAATGCAGGAAACGTAATATACTGACCCCAAAACATAACCGATAAATGTTACCGCTAGCTTCGATCCTAAATGAAAACCCGTTTCTGGTAAGTCTACTAAAAAAAAACAGTAAATTCAATAAGATCGGTAGATTTATTATTCGAGCCGTTAACTCACGGTATAAATGTAAGCAAGCTAAGGAAAGAGACTCGCTAAGAAAGATTGTACCGTTCACGTCAATTGTCACGTATACATAATAAATTTGACTCGAGTATTTAAACTTTTATACAAAGTCATGTACAAATCAACTTGGCCGGCTTGCTAACCCACAGTCGCAGTGCTTTGACTTCAGCCACTGTATTGTTCTTTGTCTGGTTTATTTTAGAAAGCGATAGCCGTAAAGAAATACCGTATTTTCGAATGCTTAGCTTCTTTCTCCGTTCTTCTTCGTGAACTAACTGGCAGAGTCTGCTGATTGGGCGACTTGTTTTCTTACTGCATCAACCAATATCAGCAACGGTTTCAAGACGGCTAGAGTTGCCAATCAAAATCGGGATACCATTGTTCTGCAACATACCCTTTGCGTAGGGAAAGTGCAACGGCCGAGCGGGGTCTGTGGAAGAGTCTAAGAGCAGGACTCATACCCGAATTGCATGCCGGTATACGCATTGCTTTGGTAACTATGCGCACCTTCCACCCCTTAGGATGTTTTGTGTTAAGAGGTTGTAGTAGTTAATTTGTCAATGAAGGAAGTAGTATATCAAATGCCGGTTCTGGCCCACGTTGTATTTTTTTGTTGTTTTTTCATCTAATGGACATCCTCACTTCGTTCGGGGTCCATTAGATGAAAAAACAAAAACAAAATACAACGTGGTCCAAAACACGGCATTTGGTATTCTACTAGAGTTTATTTATTGTATTTATACATTATATTAAGAGACCGGTTTCTACCGCTTTTTACGGATTAGAGCAGTTTTGTTGTACTATTTTGTTGTTGTGTTTTTTACATTTTAATATCCTATTAGAGAAAACATGTTTATAAGGTATTATTTACTACTATAGTTCATTTATTGTATTTATACATCATATTAAAGGAATGATTAGTTTACAGTATATCCATCCATGGTACTAACATACATTCTCTACTTCACGATATTAACGTATGCTGTTATCTTAGTACGTATTAATACCACACCGTACCGATTAGACAAGTGTGTATGATTGAAGAACCTCAACGTAGACGCCACAACTAAGATACCAATTAGACATATAGTATATATATAGGTATATTACACGATGATTGATAGTTGCACGATGATTGAGACAAGAACTTGTGATTGGTTGATGCGAGGAAAGACCACGAAATGTATAAATAAGTGTTCAAAGACGTCAGAGTATTGCTCTCAACATAACTTCCAGATAGGAAGAGGATGTGTCATATTCATTCCATGTTTAACGTGCGGTCGAGGCTGTCGTACTATTCACGAATTTTGTGCAAGATGTGGCGCACCTCGACTCCGTCTCATTCGTAATAAGAAGAACCTCGATAAGAAAATAGCTAAGGAGGCTAAATGTCTAAAGGTGGTGGAATCAGAGAAAGATCCAAATGTGACGGAATCGGAGAATCACGAGAAAGATCAAAATGTGGCGGACATTCACAATCTCGATAAGGAATTGGGTGACCTCTTAATTGGTGAGAAAGATCTAAATGTGGTAGAATCGGAGGATAAGTAGAAATCACGATACGAAAAAAAGAAAAAAATGAAGAGAAATTGTTATACGACCTCTCTTCATTTTTTTCCTCTTTTTTTTAACAAACAATTGGACAATTGACAGGCATATGGTATACAACTAGTATGGACGACATTATTAGATTACTTGGTTCAGAAATTTGTGCAAGCCTACGTATCAAACCACGATTACATATTAACACTGGTGAAACATGTTCCGAATGTCTATGCCCGATGGAAATACAAGGAATGGAATTCATATGTCCCACTTGTGGTCTTGTTTCCGAGGTCGAATCATGTGAAGAAACAACTATCGATCTTACTACTCGGTTACTCATAGTAGGGCCGGATAGCTTTCGGTATCAACATGATCTAGACCGCACAATCCCAAAGCGAAGCGATAACAAAGAATTGCAACTACGAACGATCATGCGAGAACTACAGGCATACAACACTATTTATAAACAAAATTACGACCTCTCGTTTCCCACAAATATATTAGTAATCGTAGCCGATGCATTTATCCAAGTAAAGAAGGTTTGTATCAAACGTAGCTATGCGAAACGAACTATTTTAGCTGCTTTACTTTATCAGGCATGTGTACAATGTGGGTTCATTCGATCTAAAGGTGAGGTCGCTCGTTTTATGAAACTAAACAATAAAAGCATCTGTAGCGGAAATGTCTTTATACGTTCTCTACATGATGACGATAAAATCGATATAGATTTAAATACCGATCGAATAGTTCCTCACATTGCAACGACTTTTGCTAAACTTCAACCCAAAGGAGTACATAAGAATATCCAACAAATAGTCAATGAGATTGTTCATACAGCAATAGAAAGCAATATAGGTACCAGCTCTATACTTCGAACTAAAGTCATTGGAGCAAGTTACGAGGTATTACGGCGTTCGGGATCTCATATAGCTCTTATCGACGTTATTAAACTATGTGGTACGCATAAGGGTTCGATCACACGTTTTACCAACGAGTTGATTGCTTACCATTCACGCTTTAAACCTATTTACGATAAACACGAACTAAATAGTAGTTGAACGATAACTGTCTAGTAAGAATTCTAGTCGAAAACGAAGGTCTGTTTCATATGCAAATTCCCGTTGTTTTGTCATGTACTATCGTTTCATCGACCAAGGGGGCTAAATGTATAAATTCCTAAGTTCCCCCTAAAATTCCTAAGCGCCCCAATTTACTTCGAACGAGTAAAGTCGGGGCGCAAAGGCATGCAAAATTTTTTGGCGACCCGAATTCTAGACTGAATTTTGCGTACGACTTAGAAACTTTTATTTCGCCAAGTTGACAACCGCCCACGCGGTGTCTCGAAATTTGAATACGAACCAGACATACTAATTAAGTGCAGCTGCTCTTATCAAAGTGGAAATATCGCCCATGCGAGGTTTTCTCATATGAGATGTTGATTTTTATCCCAATTTTGCTCTCATTTCTTCTAACATTTTTTGCTTGACTTCGGAGCGAATTTGTTCTACGTTTTTTTCGCTTATTTGTCCTGGAGTCTCGCGACGAATTTCAGACCTCATAATCTCGTATTTATCTGCTTCAGCGAGGATGAGACCGTATTCAGAGTCAGATATATTTTCATCGCGTAGAGCCTTCGATACTAGATCACGAATCGTATTAATTTTCGCTTTAGCTAACATAGTTGTTTTCTCATGTTTAGATACTTTTATTCCTAATTTTTTAGCTCCAATGGTCGTAGATGCTGAAATTAATCCACACAAGCCACCAATAACACCTAATGGTAAACCAATCACTATTCCGAGGCCAGTTAAAGCTATTCCCAATCCAGACCCAGATAAAATCACAGATAGACCTCCTGTTACCACGGCAATACCATGAACTATTCCTTGAGAACGCGCATATTTCTTACGTACGCCTTCATAGTGTTTTTCTTGAATTTCGATATCCGAAAGCGTATCTCGGATTGTTTTCAGTCGAAAATTATTTCCAGTGCCACTAGCGAGCGACGGATAGAGTTTTTGTGCTGATGGAAGAATGGGTTGAATTGAATCGCCGTCCATCGTATGTGCGATATACGTATGATTCACTCAAGCTTCAATACGTATCGTATAGTTCGACCACGGAAGTCTACAATTTTTCCTTCCTCATCGCGAATTGTCAGGCGAAGGTTGTTTCGTACCATACCTAGAGCTCGCATGGATTGGGGATTCTTTGTAGAGTATGTGTTTTTTGCAAGCCAAGCGCCTCGGGTCTCTATGCTAGCTAAGACGTTCGATCGATTTCCATCTATGAGTGAAAAGTTAGAATCCACCACATCACAATAGACATATATTGTGTAGTTATCATCGATCTTAAGTATGTAATTACCAGGGTCTAGTAGCAACTCATTATCATTTTCTTTTCCACCAAAGATACCTAATAGTCTATATAAACTTTTATTAACCTTGATTGGTTTCTTAACGTGTATTGTGCGATAATTAAATTCGGTATTGCCCTCGAAGCTCAAGCGATTATCAGAGATTGCGAGGTTAAAGGCATTTACGATTTTATCATGATTGTAGTACCCTACATCAACGTCCTTTGGGAACATTATCCCATCGTTGATGTCCCACCTGAATGAGCCCTTCTCTGCTAGGTTATGCCAACTGTTCTCAAATGTGGCTTTAAGTAGCGAAATATTATTGATAAGAATAGGGTTATCGAAGTAGACAGTATGGTCAGCCGATGTGGTGGTGACATTTAAGATAACCATTATGTATTAAAGGTATAAACTGTATGTATGTATAACTTCAATAGTTACGATGCCTCTCGTTGTGCGAGACGAAGATGATGGTCTATCTGTAGAGGACATAGCAGAGATTGCTAAGGGTGGTCCAAGGCTTTCGAAATCTGAGCAGATAGCGCTCCTTGCCGATGAAAATAAAAAGGTCGCAACGTTGAATGCCGATCTATTAGCGAATTTTAAGAAACGATATCCACATGCAGATTTTCACCAGTTCTACGTATCAACGGATATAGACGGCCCTGGCAAATATTCAACTAGTATTTGGTTTCGAGATGGGAATCATGGTTATGTGGTTTATGGCGATGATGTCTCTAAGCTACCTACCACCATTCAAAAACGTATCGATAATGCATTGTGGGATGTGCATGATGGTTTTCCACATACGTTAACACTAGATAAAAGTGTGAAATATCCTATTACGGCGGTCCCACCTACTGAAAAAGCACAAGATATCGATTTAACTAATCTATGGATATATGTCACACCTACGAAAAAGTTCAAAGCAGGCGTACCCAACATATTCAAGGAGACCGTCATAAAGCATATGACAGCAAAGGAGTCCCATCATTGGTTATCAGGTCCAGATTTCAAATATTGGCCTCAACGATTGAATTTTGCAACGTGGTGTGCAACTTCTGGATGTGGGGTGTCATTGTTTGATCCTATTTTCAAAACGTATCCACCCATCATTCAAGGGTTCCTACAATTTCACGTTTATTTCACGATACGAAGAATTCTATATGAACTTGGTGGACCTCTACCTGGTGACTCTTCTTTCAAGCAAATTGATAACCTCTATAGCAAAGCAGCACTAGAGAAATTATGCATCGAATTTGGTTTATCTCGAACACCAGACTTCAGATGGCGTGGAGGTCGTAATAAAGGATTAGGTGACATATTCGTTTACTTCCCCAGGTACGGCGATAAGAATGAGTATGAGTTAAGGTCGAGTGCCCCAGACATGTACACATGGACACAAAAGGACCCATTCTATATATTCAAAGATGAGGGCGGCAAGTTAGCTAATTCCAATATGATTCACTTTATTAGGGGTGACGAGACTAATGGAAAACAATACAATTGGTTTACGCCACCAATCGGTAAGGGATTAACGGATGCTGGATTAGGTAGATTGAATCGATCTGTCGAAGCTTTCGCGTATTGCATTCTAGGTGCTCAAGTTAATATGCTTACACCAATCATTGGTAGTTATGGCACCAAACTAGAGTTCAAAGTTTTGCTTGAAGCCACGATTATTGAAAACGACTTAGTGAAAGGCGTAAAGAACTATCAGGTCGCAATAGATGGTACGAATAAGAAGTTAGATCTGGCAATAGCTATAGGAGTATGGCTATTACCAAGCAATCTATTGTTCGATACTCAAAAGATTAGTGGCTACAATAACGCATTCAAGATAGCTACGAAAGATATGATAATGGGATCGAACTCAATCAACGATGAGCAAACTAAACTCCCACCACCAGATATGGAAGGACAGATACGAAAGAAACAATTACCACATAGTACATATCAACAAGTTCCATATAGCGTAAAGAAACAAGTTCCACATAGCGTAAAGCAACGAGTTCCACAACACGAGATCAATCTAGCGATAGTATCTATCGCAGGAGCTGGAATTGCGTGGACCCTATTTCGTTAACGACGTTTATATTGCTCTATTGTGATCACCACTATTGCTACGATGAATAACCAAACGTTCTCTGCTAATACTCCTAGAGCTTCACCAGCCATAGTAAATATGAAATTCGCAATTGATCCAATCATTCCAGGTAGTATCTGTCCAAGTTTCTTTCCCATTTCCTTTAACAAATCACCTACCGTTTTTAACCCCTTCTTTACTGTATCTGCCACTTTGTCGATACCATTTTTTACTGGTTTCGGTACGGATTTCGATAACTGGGAAACTATTACACTAACGATAGCACCAATAGCAGTTACCACCGCAAGAACAGTCATTCCATACTTCCTGAAAATGTATTTGACCCTTTCACGTAGCGATATACGTTCTAGTATGGCTTCTTCTTGACGTTCAAGTAATTCTCTTGCCTTATGGATAAATGTTAATTCTGTCTTAGCTTTTTCTTTCTGAGCGTTGGTTGATTCGGAGTCTTCAAGAATAGATTCGTTATTTGCTTCCCGATCAGCGAGTTGTCGTTCTGCAAATAATACTTCATTAGCAGCTTCTTCATTATTTGGACCTAAAGCATCTTTGAGATCTTTCCTCATCTGCACACGTAATTTCCTATCTTTATCCTTACCGACGAATAGACGTTTAAAGGATTCTTTGCTTCCAAGTTCGCGAACGGTGATGTTTCCATCTACTAAGGAGATTTCTATATTATCCCGAACACCCGCATCCGGATATTGCCCCTTTACTATGTCAACTAGCATTTCTTTTTTCGAATCTGATATGGTTTGTTCGAATGTGAATCCTCGAAGTGGGTCACCTTCTATAGCGTAGTCATGCAAATTATCCATGGTAATTGTCTCACTACCCCCAGCTTCATCTTGATTGCCACTCAATAAGTAAGCCATGTATATTTCATTTGCTTCTCGTTGTCGGGCTTCTTTATCTCGTTCTCGTCGGTTTTCTTCATCTCGTTGTCGTTTTTCATATCTATCGGTATTATCCTCAGGTCTCACATCAACGTCGACCCTATCTTCCATATTGAACATAACTATATATCTTGGTATATTCAACATGATATCGACGAAGTTAATTCCTACAGAAGCACTAAGAGTGCCACTCTCACTCAAAGCTCAACGAACCCTATATAGAAAGAATTTCACTCCATCATCTGCCAATCCAGGTGAGACGCTCTATGTGGAAGTTCCAACGATGGGAGAAGATATCGTATTAGTACCTGGTAGTTTAGCATTATTGGGTGATATCGTATTGTCTGGTGGACATGCTAATAATCGAGTTGTTGCAAATGTTGGACGTTGCTTAGTTATACATCGAGTTTGTAAGATGGGAGCTGAAATAGTAGAAGACATTGCTCGGTCAGATCTATTACAAACATATTCCGATATATATCTATCTACGCAAGAGAGAGAATCGAGAATACAACAAGGTATCCAATCAGATAACACAAATAAGCTACGATCTAAGGCTGGTGATGCATATGGTTCCAAATATAGAATTCCGTTAGACGTTGATATTCTGACACAACATGGAGTTCTATATCCACATGCATTAGAAGACACTATTTCATTCGAATTAACTCTAGCCCGCGCTATCGATATAATCGTTGGATCAGATTCGACACAGATAGGCACATACAAGCTTACCAACATCCAGTTAGAATACGAAGTAATCAAGAATGAAACACTAGCTAGGAATGCATTTCACGCATATGAAAAAGGTACTGCATTCCTATACGATCACGCAGTTCACTTTAAGACGGTAACTATCTCCAAGGCAGTAGAAACTTTGATATCTCAAAACGTCAATGTTCCACGACGATCATTCGCTGGATTACTTCTTCTATTCGTAGATCCTCCCACCGCCGGTTCACGAGATAGTGAAGCATTCGTAAATCCTGATATTTCGAAGATAGAGATAGACGTAAATGGAGTTCCAAATAGATTCTTTCCAGGAGGTATGTTAACACCAGATTTTTGGGAGTCCGCAAAAGGATGGTTTTCTACGTCTGAGACCTCTATGACTCCTACCAAATTTTACAATAACAGATTTGCCATCCTAGTCGATTGTCGTACAGCAAAAGATTCCTCTGCTCATGGTGATGGAATGGCACAAACTGGTGGTGGAAAAGATATCGATATTCGTATACATAGAACTACAAAAGGAAGTGGAAATGTAAACATGCATATATATGTCCTTGCGGATGCTCAGCTTAAGATATTGAACAGATCTTTACATAGTATAACATACTGATGGATTCCCTCGTAGAACACATTCCATTTAATACACTCATAGTAGGTCCAACGAATTGTGGAAAGACTGCATTTCTCATAGAACAACTTCGTGGACCATTTCGTGGTAAGTTCGATTATATAGTATTAATTTGTCCTACGTATGCCCACAACAAAACATATCATGGATTTGCTAATCGAGATCCGCATTTTTATGTCATATCTCCACCTCAGAATGCTATCGATACCACATTAAATATTTGTGCAACCTTTTGGTCAGGTACCAATACATTATTGATTCTTGATGATTGTGCCGCATCAAAAGATGTAAAACGAAGAACTGACAAACTAGTAGATTTAGCATTCTCTGCTCGACATATAGGACTATCTATTTGGGTACTATCCCAACAATTAACGAGTATATGTAAACCTTTTCGTGAGAACGTAGCTATCGTAATTGCATTCCATACGGCATCAGTTATAGATGGTAAAAAGATATTTGAAGATTACGGAGGTTCACAAGAATGTAATAAATTACGAACACTACTTCGATCTCATAAGTTTGCTCGCATATGTTTCTGTTTGCGACATCCTTTTGAAGTATTGTTAGAGCTACCCGCACCTATAACATATTATCATGGATGAATACACCAAAGAACTGGATGGATACGTCAGAGAACTGAAAGATGAGTGCGCCATTACTTGTCCTACAACCAAATTGGAACTTTCAACTGAATTGGAGGATATCGAAGAATGTCGGGAAGAACTTAAGACCTTAGCTGTATTGGGTAAAACGAAAGAATGTCTAGGACAGAATTTCTCCCTAACGGATATAACTAAACTATCTGAGAAGGACGTAAAACGTTTACATAGTAGATACCAGGCCGTAGTAGCAAATCAAATAACAGTACACTTAGTAGATGGTGTACTACGTCAAGTTACTTGCGCAGTCTCATGCGTAGCTACACTCGACAACCAACAAGCACTGTTCTAGCTAGCTAGTGTTTTGTTCAATGTAGCTGATCACATAGTCATTCCTGGTACTCCTATTGAACCTTCGCAAGTAATTACTATATCGAATCAAGATGGAAGAACAGACGGATCAGATAACTGCGAATCCACCGAAAACAACACCAACTAAAGTAAAAGATCCAAAGAGGGTTGCTGCTGGGAAAGCATTAGCACTAAGTAATAAACTTGCTAGAGAGGCTCAAAAGAGAGAGATTTCGCGTGAAAGTGAATTATCTAAAGAAACCGACGTAGATGAAAGTTGGACTAGAAACATATCTACTAATACTACTATCGCAGTTATTGGTACTGGTGCTGCATTGGTTGGCGCATACTATCAATACAGAAGATATAGAGACGACACTCCTAAGAACGTTAATCCTATACGACCAGCAAGTCCGATAAAGACTACGGTACCAGATATGGAGTAACAATTAAAGACTAGAGATATACGATATATATTAGGATGGATAAAGAATTAACGAAAATAGCGACCGATGCTGCTATGATAACGGGAATCGCTACTGGTATTGGTTGGATCGTAAAAAAGGCTACCAAGGAATCTATGCTTAGTGATCCTTCTACTTCTATCGTAAATTACGTGAAGTGGACTGCAGTAATAGCTGGTAGCATATATGCAAAACAATATCTCGAGAAACAAAAGGCCAAACCATAATGGCTGCAGCTGGCGCAATGATGCTCTTCACGGCGATTGTAAACGCAGCGGCATTCACTGGTGGTGGAGTGCTTGCTAGGATGTTTGGTGGAAAAGATGAAACTGCTAATATAGAACGAGAGAGACATGATAGGGCAATGGAAAAATTCGATGCTGCTAGGGAGGCATATATCGAAGAACGTCAAAAATTGTCCGATTGGACGCGCAAACATGAAGTCGCCGAACGTGATGCTCATAATAATCAACTCGATATCAACCGAGCTTTTGTGCGCTCCCATAAGTTACGTCAGGCACTGAAACGACTCGAAGCAATGAAAGAACCTCGTTTATCCGACTACTATCAACCCTCAAGCAATCAGAAGACTGGTGAGTTGATTTTCGTTGGTGGTGGAACGCTAGCTGCTGGATATGCTATTAGTCGATATGCTTTTTAAAAAACGAGAATTTTTACGATTGACGAGATACTAAGAAAAAAAAAGAATAAGAACTAGTTGGTTAGATAAGTTCTTATTCTTTTTTTTTCTGCTTGTTGAAGGTTAGAATACATAGATATATAATGGATGCTAAACTTGCGAATATCTTCTATGGTCCTATGGGCTATTGGAAAGGTCATGCTGCAATTGGTAAGTTATCGGTGGCTGCAAAGGTATCGGAAGATGAAACTAAGAGTTGGTTAGAGAAACAAGCCATGTGGCAAATATATCTATCACCACCGCACTATATTCCACGACCACATTGGACTGTATCGAAACCTAATGAAGTTCATCAAGCTGATTTGATCTTTCTACCTCACAATCGACCTGGACGTGGAAGGAAACTATATAAGTATGCTTTAGTGGTAATTGATGTAGCTTCTAGATATAAAGAGGCTGAGCCTTTAGCATCAAAAGATAGTGGTGAAGTTGCTACTGCATTTGAGCGAATCTACGAACGTAGTCCACTAGAATGGCCAAAAACATTGCAAGTTGATCCTGGTAGAGAATTCATGGGACGTATGTCTGAAACGTTAGAACTACGTGGTACGAAAGTTCAACGAGGTGAAGCTGGTAATCATAGAGCACAAAGTTTTGTTGAACGAGCAAATAGAACGATAGCTGAAAGATTATTTGGATACCAATATGCAAAAGAGATGGTACTTACATCCGAAGGATCGGATGCACGTAGTAGAGAATGGGTATTGAGGCTTCCTGACGTTATCAAGGCTATGAACAATGAAGTTACTCGACTAACAGGTAAGGAGCCTTCAAATTCTATAGAGGCACAACAAGTAAACATAAAGACTCCTACATATTCTCGAATTATTGGATTGAAAGAAAAACGACTACCATTCGATGTTTTAGTTCGATATCTATACTCACCGGGAGAATTGGAAGGTGGAGTAAAACGAGCGACTGATCCTGTATGGAGTTTACAGACATACTATATTTCTCGAATTGTGGTATCATCAAATCAACCAGTTCTATACTATTTAGGAAAAGATGCACCAAAGTGAGGGTTCGTTCGTGAAGAGTTACAGACAGTACCACTTAAGATACGAAACTACCACCAAGAGGTATTCTGTTCGTACCTAATCGATCTAAGATAGAAGCAACTCACAAATAAAGTCGTCCATGTCTTCATCCTCTATAATGACGTTTTTACGATTGTAGGATAGTGTATCAACTACGTTCGATAGTATATTGCTAATAAAACCATCTAATTCTTCATCGTCTGGAAAAACGTCTCCATGACCATAGGCTGTTGTATCTATTCCGTTTGCTGAAATCCATCTCTTACTATCGAACGGTGATAGAGATACTTTGTTCATATGCATACCATACATCTTATGACCTTCACTTCGAAGCATATTCATTCCATGCTTGAATACTTTCTTATCCATTAAGCACTCTTTATATTGATCATGACGAATACGATGTTTCACTACTGCCTTCTTGGTGCCTTTGGCTTTACGAATCTCGCTACCATCTACTTTCAATATAGAATAGAGCTTCGATCGTAGTCCAACATATTCGACTATTGGAATACCTCCACATTCCACGCCGGGCTGCGCTGTGGCTTTATTTTCAAGTTCGCACGCCTGCAGTGCTAGTCTAGTCAGCGGTAACGCGCACAAAAACAAGATGGCTACCGCTCCGTCCCCCATCCTGTCGAGTAGATAAAAACAGCTGAAATTATGGCTCAACTGATTGTTAAACTCCACGAAATTGTTGGAGAATATGTAAATTGTGCTGAGGATCGAAACAGAGCTACCGAAATCGGGGATGAGCTACTCCAGCTATCTAGGGCTGTGATCAAGAAGCACACATTGGCAGCTGATGTTCGATACAAGTACCATCTAGCTCAGCCATCGCGAATGCTCTCCAGAGCAGTAAAGCACTGGCACAAGCATATCATGCGAAGAATGAAACCAAGACCAAATCTTGCTCGCCCATGGACAGTTTCATTCTCTTGGAACCTGCCACAAGAATTGTTTTCGTGCCTGAAGACATTTATTTTGTCATCCGAAATTGGTGGATTTCTGAAAAAGAAAACAAAGTATGTCGAAGTACTTATCATTTCCGACATAGACCAGCTCCAGTTACTGTTCATCACTCTTGCAAACAAGTACTCAAGGGAACTAAATATTGAACATATACTGTTTAAAATAGAAAAGGATAATTCATTCAGCAAAATTATTGCTAACCAAGACCATCCAGCTCACTTTAAATTTTCAAAGAACCTGGAACTGTTGAGATTTGAAGCTAGATATGGGTACTATAACCGCCTTGGGGTGCCACAGTTTTCTCTTTGATATTTCAGAGAATACGCCTGAGTACAAACTCTAGTAGTGGTTACGCACCTATCAATGTTTAGACGGAGAGGGGGGTACGGGCAAAGGTGCAGCATTTGATTTTTTTTGCAATTTTTTGGTCAAATGCCCGACCCTTGGGACTGGAAAATAGTTCAAATTTGATCAAATATCCACACCTGGGGATAACAAAACCGTGTAATGACTTGTATTAAAAGTCATGAAGTAATTTGAAATGTACGTTTTTAACTCCTGTTATCGAAGGTAGATTACATTATACTGAATACGAGATGGAACGCTGTAGCGGTATTGCATTATAAAAATATAATAATTAATACATGCCAACTTCACACTTACCAATATTTTCCAAAATGGCGTCTCCTGGAACACGAGTTTAGGACCCAGTACTCTGAACGGTTAAATTCAAATGGACCCAGTCCTCTGCACGGTTAAATTCAAATGGACCCAGTCCTCTGCACGGTAAAATTCAAATGTCCGCAGCATGGGGCAAAATTTCTGGTCAAATTCCCCAGAGGCGACAGCAGAAGTGTTCAAATGCCACACCTTTGCCCGTACCCCCCCCCCCCCCTCTCCGTCTAAACATTGATAGGAGCATTATATCCTATCAATTCCAAGCCTGCCCATCCTCCCGGTATTTGTGGGGCATTTTACATTTTTTTAACATTACATATGCCCCACCATGGGGTCAGCTCAGCTGTATGTGTGAAATAGGCCTTTTTGTATTTCAGTTTCAATAATTGTTTCTCTTCCATTTCAACAAATGCCCCAAGTATTGATAGACTGATAAATGCACCACCCTTGCCCGGAAGGGGGTGGGGGGATGGGCAGGCTTGGAATTGATAGAGACATGAAATCATGAATGCACTGTTTTGGTATTTGTACTTAGACTCGATGGAATTGCAGATTAACCTTGACAAAATCTCCCAATGTTTTTATTATTGAAAAACCTGTTGAAAACTGTTGATATGTAAATTTTGCTCATTTAATTTTAATAACAGTAATACAATGCCAATGTTTTCTTTCTTTTTGTTTTGTTTCAGACTTACATAATTCCTTAAAATATTCAAACATATATGCATACATATAATAAAAGCACTTCTGAAGTGCATAAAATTGATACATAAATATAAGTTAAAATTTAAATTTTTATATCCCTTAAAATATAAATAGTTATAAAAAAACCATAATATTTGTAATCCTCTTAAATGTGCTGCACTCATAAAAGCTGCCGGACAATCTGATGAATAGTACATGCTAGTATGAGGAAACACAACTGATTAATTGTATGCACTTTACAGATGTACCATGCTGCAAACAATTTTTCTTAATGTACCTTGCACAGCACATTGCATAACCTCCTGATACAATCTAGATGAGCAATAAATGCTCAACAATGAACTGTACTATAAGCCCATGCCCCAGGCCTTACTGTGCTGTGCTCCGTACTATTGCCACCGAACAATTTGTGTTACATTTTTTGAATAAATTTTGTGTCACTTAGCCAATCAGGAAGCCTACTGTCTGTGGAACATGCCTGTGAAAACAACAGTCTAGCTGCTACACATTCGTTTGCACGTGCATGTAGCTATTGTGTACTACAGACGGTTGGCTTCCTGATTGGTTAAGCAGATACAAAATTCATCAAAAATATGTCACAAATTCATCACAAATTCTGTTTGGTGGCAACGGTACTGTGCGCAGCACAGTAACATGCTTGAGAATTTACCATTCTACCATGCTGCAAACATCATCTGTTAATGTATCTTGCACAGCATAACCTCCTGATACAATTTAGATGAGCAATAAATGCTCTGCAAAAAACTGTACCTCAAGTGGGGAAACAACTTTGACCAAGAGACCATAAGTAAGAGTGAATCTCGGAACAGGGTGTGTGTGATGATAATGTGTAATAAAATCTATTTTTAACCAAACTGGAAGTAAATCATGCAACAATGAAATTGGCAGGACGTGCTTACGCCCAATGTACAAATTACTTCAGGTTTACCGAAATATTTTATTACACATCATCGCACATATGCATGTAAATAATTGTAGATTCCTTCTCTTACTTATGGTCTGTTGCTTTGACTAATTGCATGTACTTTACCATTGTACACTTAGCATGCTGCAAACATGATTTGTTAATGTACCTTGCACAGCAGATTGCATAACCTCCTGATACAATCTAGATGAGCAATAAATGCACTGCTGATCATCAAGACCCTTACTAAATCCACAATAACAAACTTCTGGTTTACTAAGATCTGGAGTATACTTGTCTTTTGACTTGTAACAATGGAAACTCATTGGGTCAGCTTTCCTTAACCAGATGGTGCTCATGAACTCATGACGCATGACTAGGGGCCACCGCTGTGAACGTGTAGTATGCTTTGCATAAGAGGCTAATCTTACATGCTTTGCCTCTCTACCTTGCATCGTATTGATGCCGAGTCCTAAACCAAACTTATTGTATAGGAACTTGGTGTGAAAAGGCACCGCATAACCGATGGTCCATGTTGTAGGACTTACTTTTCTTAGGAATGAAGAGCAAGTGTTGAAATAAAGAGAACAGCTCTCTTGCAATTCAGAAATGGCTACTGGATCAATTGTAACTCTGTTAAACCTTGAAATGGCATCTCTGAGTTTCAAAGCAGCAAATGCAATAGATGTAAGCATGAGTTTCTCAGATGGTAGATCACGGTCTCTTTTAAGCGAGTCCACCAGGCACATAAAATAATGGCAAAAAGCCTTGGTCTCTTTGCCTGTAAACCTATACTCAAACTTCTTCTTTCTACCCTCTTTGAACCATTTAGTAACTTTCTTATAAAGCCTTGATGCTTTGCAATTAGTCTTCAATGCAAGCAAAAACTTTTTGAAAGGTATCTCATCAGATAACTCATTGATGTCACTTGTTGGGCCAATCAAGGCAGTACTTCTTGAAACTGCTTCCTCTAAGAGGCATGAAAACAGCTGCTGACAAGCATTGTTTGCACAGTGCAGTGGTTCTGAAAAGGAAGAATCAACTAATTCATTCATTAATGGCTTAAACTCTTGCCTTGACTTTTGGTCTCTGATGAATTTCAAAACCTTAGATCGTTTGGTTGACTCTGCTAGTGATGTATGAGATAATTCTTCCTTTTTCTCTTGAACTGCAGTTGCAACTGAAATTCTATCAGCATATTGCCATGGTTGCCATGTGCAATTATCTTCATAGCCAATGGAGCCATTTACCATATTCATGTTGTCTGAATTAACATTGGCAAATGTGGAGAAATAGTAAGCAGCATTACTGAGCTCACCAGAAAATGTAGCTAACCATTTCATGTCACTTGGGACAAGAACAAACTTAAAGGTAACTGAATATCCCAAAATGGTGTAAGTCTTACTTTCAACTTTCTTAACATCTGCAAAAACTTGTTTTGCATATCTTAACATTGCTTCATGTGATTCTGGACAATTTGCCCCACAAAGGAGAAAGTTTTCATCAGGACTTGCAATTCTTTCACCTACATTCATAAATGAAACCAGCCACGCAGTGGCCTCATCGTCTTTCCCAAAGGGAGCTCCGTCAGCCCCAATGGTAAGTTTAAAATGGTACTTAGACTGTCCAAAATCCAACAGAACAACATTATCTCCTAAACCTATGTACATTTCTGCTAAAAGAGTAATAAACTCCTCTAGATCTCTGTATGCACCATCAATTTGCTTGTCATCATTGAGATCATAACAAAAATCAGTTTTGATGTCTCTAACATTTCCAGTATTGACACTCTTTACGAAAGTTATGAGTTTATCATAACTCATGATTTTAGGGATTTTCCCTGTGTTTGCAATACTTCTTCTTGTTTTTTTTACTTTCTTTTTGTTACTACTTGACTTCATAGATAATGTTGTACGCATTGACTTATACTTTTCCTTACTTATAAGGCCCTTGTTGTAAAGTACATTTACACTCCTTTCTAGGTTTTCATCACTTTCTTCAAAAGACTTGATGTGTTTATTATTAATGGAGTGGATGACCTTTGTGCCTTTATCTGAATGCATTAAGTACCGCTCTAGTTGATTTACACTGACTGTGTTTATGAAAGAAAACCACATACCATCAATACATGGCTTAAGGTCACCACCCTTGTTACTACCGTGTATTAGGGAACACGCTTCTATTGTTTCTTTTTTACGATTACAAGCAGAACTCGGCTTTGCCGTAAGCCTCTGGGTGTTCAGTGGATCAACAAATGATGGCGCTTTTTCTCTGAGAGCCCTCTTCCTCTTTTCTTTTGTTTCTGGTAGCAATGTACACTTCAGTGTACTTTGGTAGATGTTTTCATTTTCAAATGCTTGTTGTCTTTCTGTCTTTTCCTTCAGTCTTCTTATCTAAAAATAACATAGTAGAAGCTACAGAATTGAATTGCGGTCGTTTCGCCCGAGAGTCGATTCGCCAGGAGTCAGTTCGCCCGAGGTCGAAGTTGATTCGCCCAAATCCAGTAGTCGATTCGCCCGACATTAGATTAGTTGAAGAGTTATGTTTTTACCGACCTCACTGCCAATGAATCTGATTATTAGTTACTCATCAATGCGACCACCGAGCCACTAACAATATATACCACAGGTAACTTGCATATTAATTATAATCATGACTACCGAGCCACCGAGCCAGTGGCTCTGGGGTAGACCTTGCTAAGTGGCCCTGTATTCTGTAGTTTAGCCTACAGGGTATTTTGTAGTCTAGAACTCAGATAAGTTGTAAAGTGAAATTTTTTCACGTAGTTTGGCTTCGGCGTCATAACACTGAACTGAGGGTTTCCAACTGAGACGCCATTCCGAGTTGAAGTAAACTATTCTCTAATTTTAGATGCTCTCTTGAGTTCGCTATAATGTTTTAAAAGTGAAAGTATCTTATGGGGTATGTTGTAATCTACAACTCAGATAAGTTGGAAAGTAGTCAAAATACTCAATATGGTTTCAATTTACTTTTATTTCGATTACTTAAATAAGTGGGCGATCGACCGGTTCCATCCTGGGTTGAAGTACATTTCCAATGGTTCTCGATTTTCTCGTTAAAACTGTTCACCTCTTCAACTAATCTAATGTCGGGCGAATCGACTACTGGATTCGGGCGAATCGACCTCGGCCTCGGGAGAATTGACTCCGGGCGAATAGACTCTCGGGCGAAACGACCGGTTACCACAGAATTAGCTGCAATCAAAGCATATACATATAGTGCCAACAAAAAAGATATTAAAGAGAATTAAGTCAAGGGTAGCTTTTAAGACTTAATTTAATCAAAAACCACTGTAGATAGGAAAAACAAGCACTAACTTTTGCATTTAGTTGAGCGCATCTCTTATGCTCCTCCTTCAGTACTTTTGATTTTGACAGATATTCCTCCTTCAGCTGTGCCCTTCTCCTCTTTAACTCCCCAACAGGAAAATACTGCTTTGCAACTGTGTTTGAATGACGTCTCCTCTGTCTTCCCTTTGCCATGCATCACACACTTTGCTCAGTATGATATTCGGTCAGTTCCCTGGAGTACTTGTTTGCAAGAGCGATGAACAGTAACTGGAGCTTGTTAGGTGGTCATACATGTTTCCAGTATCCAATAGCTGAAAGGAAAAAAAATACAGATTCAGCTGTCAGCCACTACTCAGTATGAGCATGCAAAATATTGTTATGCTCTAAAGAAAACAGAATTGAATAAGGTTTTAAAATTACAGTCAAACCTGCAGGATCAAGTGCCCCAAAATGTATTTTCAGACACCAACAACAACACAACACCATGACAAATCAGGTGTAGTTTACAACTCTAATTATAATTGAAATGTTCTATTGAGAATCACTCGAAATTCAAGGATTCGAGAACGACAAAATTCCCTAAACATTCACAGGGGATACGCAAGAATATGTTGAATTTTGGGAACAACTGCGGAATCCAACGCCACTCCGGCCCACTTTATTTACATGTACATGTGTTGAAAAATCCTTTGTAGAATGAGGCATAAAACAATAGACACTAGTACTATAGTTATTCAATGATATCCAAATGAGTGGCGTTGTATTCTGCAGTTTAGCCGGCGAGTTCTTACGACAAACGATAATTCTGGCGCGCGGTACCATTTTTTTCTTCACTGTGGAAGGTAAATCAAAAATCGTTTACACAGACATCTAAAGACGCTAATGGCGCACAACTTTGCCGTTTCAAAACCTTAAGAAATACATTTTAACACTGTTCTTTACTCAAATGAGTAGAAGCATGCCTGCCCTATAAGTCCATGCCATAGACTCCGTGCGGGACTCGAAAATACGGTGAAAATATTCGATTTCTAGCGGTAGATCAATGAAAACTTACCTCGGCAACCATCTTGAATCCCTTGAACATGTGCCCACCAGACCTATCCTATAATATGTTCTAATTGTCATGGTAGCCCCTTGTCAATCTCAAACAATGCTCAGTCACGCAATGCAGTCACAACCATAGAAACGGCCGCCATTTTGAAAACAAACCGCTGACATTTGAATTTGCAAATTGCGGCGCGCGCCAGCCCGGCGTGTTCGTCTTTCATTTTACCAAGTACTTTCTTGTTGTCGATACTATACAGCGGATGGTCTTTGCTGTAGTTACTAGTATCATATAGATGTTTATGAGTTGCCATGTCTGCATAGATATCTTCAGTTTTAAAGTGTAGTAATAGACTGTCGGTATCGGTATAAAGTAGATTACAGCGTTGCCCATATTGCTTCTTGATATCGTTGTAGTAGAAGTCATACATCAGATGCTTTGATAGATCTAGAATTGACATTCCAACATATATGGGGCGGTTTAGCAATAGCTTACTTTTGTAGTTATGTACCGCGGCAAGATCATCATCAAAAATTGTGGATCGAGCATAACTAGGTTTATTCAATAAACGTTGTAGTTTGTTTCCTTCTGATGCACGCACTAATTGGATATCTACGCGCTTACGTAGATTCTCCATTGTTTTTCCAAATACGCTATTGTTCATCAATTTGTATAGATCCTGCTTGAAGATGCTCTTCGCTTGTTTTCGTAACTCTGTATTCATTTGTATATATGGTTCCATCCATGGTGATTGATCAAATCGTAATGCCCTGTGGATCTTTTTCAAACGCATACCAAGAGATAGATACAGTTGTAGGTTGCGGTAGTGTAGCACATATCGTTTTTTGTTATATAGGTTAGGTACGAGTTTTTCCACTTTCAAAGATCCATTACCTTTATATAGTTCCTCAAATAGATTGGTCTGATACTCTGAGAACAAATCTTTATTCACCTGAATTCTCTCGGGAGCTAGTGGATAGTCGTTGTGTGTATCATGAAGTTCTCGAGGATATTCAAGATCAACTTCGAGGATATAACCCTTATCTGAATCGATTGCATGAGTTGTTATTTGTTCTTCTGTTGGTGTATACCCCTCAAATCCTCCTGTTGGTAGATATTGACTCATGGCCCAACCATATAGATTATTGGCGTCAAGATAGAGTATGTGGCTATTTGGCTTATTGGGATCAAAATCGGGTATACTTTGGTTATTTGCTTTGGCATAACGCTGTGATACCATGGATATACCACCGCGTAGACCTTTCTCAATGAATAAATACATGTCATAGTCAGTTAATAGTTCAAGTTCCACTCCTGTTTTCTTTAATAAAGCATCCCATGAAAGTCCTGGACTCGTATAATAATGTGCAGGATCTAATCCATAGTTTTGCATACATGTTGTACGAAAATCCTCGAACACATCTGCTAGAAGAAGTACATCAGTTTGTAGATAAAGATCATGATAATCACCTAATGTCTTGCAATCGAATACGTTCCAAACTTTTATTGCATGTTCGTAATCTTCATCGGATATGTCCTCTAGAGTTAGTTTACTATAGAACGCATCTTTCGGTGGTAGAGAAGTCTCTACAAATCTATCCCACGAATCCATGTACTCATATGGATATACTCCTTTACGAGTTAATAGATTGGCTTTCTCTTGAGTAGATGTATATTTTACAATTTGTTGGAATGTGTCTGATTCTGAACTTGATACCAATGTACTAAGAGATGATGGTAGAAATTGAAAGCTATCAATGAATCGTAGGTTACCAAGTGAGAATGAAATGTATTTCTCCATATTGTTTGGAATACAAGATATCTTACCTGATGTCTTGGATATGGATTGCATTAGTAGGTGAGAATCATATCCACGAAGATTATGGAATACGATTGGGATGGTAGGAAAAGTACGTAATTTTAGATTACAGGTATTGTGTGCGGCACCTCGAAACTCGCCTGTGATGTGGCAATGATCACGTACTCTATCTTTACCAACCAAGGGCTTCTGACAGATATGACAAATCGTTGCGTTATTGTAAGCCTCATAGTTTTTCCATGACATGCGTAGTGGTTTAGCCTTTTGGGCTTTGATCTTCACCTCTTCCTCTTGTATGCATTGTAGAAAACGTTCTATAGTATCCATGCCTCTATATAGTACTGGTGGTTCGCTATGACCATCTGAACGTACAACTATATAACAAAATCCACAGGGAATATGTTCTTCTGTTTTAAGCGTGTTGCTCTTCTTTGGGTCTTGGGCAGGTCCTTCGATCTTAGTGGTCAAAGCCTCAAGGTCTGCATAGATAATATAGGGTACTTTGAGCTGTTTGTGGATATTCTGAAATGAAACTTTGTCGTTCTTATTGGTAGGCATTTCAATGCGTATGGCCCTATCATTGATACCATTACACTCTGGAATGTGTTTCGTAAGAAGAGCTTCATTGGAATATCCATGTAGACATCGTTCACAGAAGTGCTGCTTATGATCATGTTTTGTTTGATTGAATAGTAGTTTGTTGAAGTCCTTTATCCAGCAATAGTGTTGTTTAACGCTATTTGGGTCTTCTATTAGTAATAGATGTATGTACTTCGAAAAAGTCTTCTTTGAGATATGATATATGATTAAGCACTTTTCCTTTGGGTTCCATCCATATACATTAATAGAAATGTTGTTTTGCTTCTCTAGAAGTGGTATTTGTGAGATTGGTGTTGGTGAGTCCACCCCATTGGATTTCACCATATCTATTTGATACTTCGATGTCCTTTGAGGATGCTTATTAACTGGAAACATCGCTGCACATATCGACCAAAGTGCACAGTGATCATCTTTGTTGTTTACGTTGATCACAGCTTTCTTATTCGCTATTTCTTCAGGTAGTGGTAAATATGAACCTCCACGTAGTGGTTGATATTTAGCGACGTTTAACCATAGAATATTGACTCTATCTATGACCCAATTTGATCCACGACTGATCCACTTCTCAATTTGGTTGTATATCTGAGCATGTGCTTCTACTATTACCCCACGGATACCAGCACCATTGATCAAAACAGATTGTGTGCTATAAAAGGTAGCTGTCTCGTATACGTAACCATCGGGTTTATCAAGTACGAAAGTTATGTTTAAAGCTAATTGGGCTTTAAAGGTATTATGGTCTTGGAGGTCACCCTTAAACTTTTCGGTAGTTTGTTTACGTACATTGGTAAGTAGGACAGCTGGATCCGCTCCTAGAGGATTATCATCTGGAACATCCATCCTCCATCCTCGTAAATAATTCTTTAAAGGACGTACTCGGATAAATGTTAGTATATGCTCAGCCATGATATAATACCTTATAACAACACTCCTCTAATACAATGTAGGTCGTTGAAATGTAATAAATTCACTATAAACCAAACGTTCACTTGTCTAATCTGTGTGGTATTAATACGTACTAAGATAACAGCATACGTTAATATCGTGAAATAGAGAATATATGTTAGTACCATGGATGGGTATACTGTATACTAATCATTCCTCTAATAGGTATTAAAACGTAATAAAAATTAAACGTAATAAACGTATCGAACCACACCAAACAAGAAGAAGGACAGACTTGCCACCATATCTATCTACCAAGACTAGCCAGACGTTGGAATGCTGGACTATCTGGCCAAGGCAACACAAGGCCATCCTCGTTGCACAACGAAGGAGTCTCGAAGTCTACATCTCGCACAAGATACAATGGACCGAGAGCAAGAGAATCGCATAGTGCTTTCCCAACACTTTCTATTCCAACATCTTCCATACCTACGTAGCACAAAATACCTTCCCCCTTTTTTGGTGATGCGAGATATGCCTCCAAAGAAATCTTGGTCGCACCCGAAGACACCGCCACTACCATAGCGTCCTTCCAGGCTCGTACAGGATAGAACATTGGCCACTTTCCCCAAGATCCATAAATTCGTAGAATAACCATTATGACAGATATACTGTATAATATCGTTCCTCTAATAGGGTGTCGAAATGTAATAAATTCACTATAAACCAAGTGTTCGAGCCTTGATATAATACCTTATAACTATAATCCTTAAATATGGTGTATAAATACAATAAATGAACTATAGTTAACAAATAAAGAAGCCTTAGCCATGTTTTATACTATCATAAGACACGATGGGCATTTGAGAACATGAGAGAAATGTTAAAGCACAAGCCGAAGGCGCGTGCTTTCAACATTTCTAGAGTGTTCTCAAATGACCAGTGTGTTTTATGATAGTATAAAACATGGATTTAAGGCTTCTTTATCTGTTTTATAATATAGATTTACGCGCGCGATGAAAGGAAACCGCCAGTTGAAAACTATATAACACGGCTAACCATGTTATATACTCTGATAAAACATGGCTTCTTAGCCAATCAGAGCGCGCGTACTATCGTATCTATATTATAATAGTAAATAATACCTTATAAACATGTTTCTCTAATAGTGTGTTAAAATGTAAAAAAAAAAAAAAAAAAAAATAGTACAACAAAACTGCTCTAATCCGTAAAAAGCGGTAGAAACCGGTCTCTTAATATAATGTATAAATACAATAAATAAACTCTAGTAGAATACCAAATGCCGTGTTTTGGACCACGTTGTATTTTTTTTTGTTTTTTCATCTAATGGACCCCGAACGAAGTGAGGATGTCCATTAGATGAAAAAACAACAAAAAAATACAACGTGGGCCAGAACCGGCATTTGATATACTACTAAGGATTATATCAGCTCGTGACGATCCATGGTACTTTTCTGTTACACGCTACGATGTGTCATACCATGGATCGTAAAAAGAACTACAGGTCACACAGTCAAGACAATGAAGGGTACTATGATGATAATAAACCAGACTATATTACACCAAGGACTGCTGTACTTTTCTGTTATACGCAACGATGTGTCATACCATGGATCGTAAAAAGAACTACAGGTCACACAGTCAATACAATAAAGGGTACTATGATGATAATAAACCAGACTATATTACACCAAGGACTGCTGTACTTTTCTGTTATACGCTACGATGTGTCATACCATGGATCGTAAAAAGAACTACAGGTCACACAGTCCAGACAATGAAGGGTACTATGATGATAATAAACCAGACTATATTACACCAAGAACTGCTGTACTTTTCTGTTATACGCTACGATATGTCATACCATGGATCGTAAAAAGAATAGCCTGCAGAACAGGCGCTTTTGCGATACGAGCAGAGCGAATTCTGCCAATACGAGCGGAGCGAGTTCTGATACCGATCCGAGCGAAGCAAGCCGCGAGAAGAAATAAGCGCCTGCTGCCATCTTACGGAAATTTGAATTCTGCCCTTTTCCGCACGGATTAACAAGTTTATTTAACATGACAATGCTTTGCAAATAGAACAATGCCGAAGCGCTAAGTCCTGTCTGACTCGACTTCCACGGCAAACGGTTGCAAAATACGACTTTCACCTGTTGGTAAAACCGCCAAAATATATCGCCTAGAAAGTACAAATGTAGACTATTCACTGCCTGCTTTGTTCTTCTAAATACTTTCCTGAATTAACGCTCAACCGCTCGATCACTTCTCTCTTGTCGCCCCCATTTCAGTCAGTTCGCAGGAGGAATGTGCGACATTTCGTGACACATGACAGCAATGACAGCTAATTGACCAATCAGTATTTCCTGTCCAGAATCTGTACGGGAAATGAAAATGTATAAGGGATGGCTGCAGGCCCTCCTTCTTCTCTCTCGTGCCAGTCTCCTTTTTCCATTTTCACGCGGCCAAAACATTTTATCACTTCCTTTGTGTTGAAATAACACCGAGGGCCTATTTCGCAGGCTATAAAAAGAACTACAGGTCACACAGTCAAGACAATGAAGGGTATACTATGATGATAATAAACCAGACAGCAGCAGGGAATTCTGCTGCCGCTGACCAAAATAATCGCGGGCGTTTCCACATGTGAACGAAAAAGGAGTGTTCGGACAGAGCTGAATGAAAATTTAGCTTTTACAAGACTCTGTCCGCTCAAAAATGCCTTTTCAAGTTTTTGTACCTATTTTCTAGTATGTTTCAGATACTTAGAAAGTCAGCAAGGACTCTCTTTGGAGGAAATTGACCGAAGCGTCGAAAAAAAACAGGATTTTCCCTCGTGTCAGCCGTGGGATCTTGAACAGAAAACGCCTTTGTTTACAACTAAAAATCAGTCAGAAATCAAACAATTAAGCACGAGAAATTTCCTGATCAACTTGTTACCTCTGTTGATATTTTCTCTTTCTTAATAATTGATTTTGGAGTGATTCTGGCGAATTTTAATAGTAAACTGCACTCAATTGGACGTCATATCGGCAAGTAATTGAATTTGGCGCGAACTGGAAGTTGTCTGCCTGACAGGATTGCTGTTTCTGAGCTGTGTGGTCAACGTCAAGATAAACGGTAAGTAAAAGTTTGGAGTTTATATACAGGAGATATAAAATGTGGCTACTGAATTTTTTCCACATAAGTTTATCGTGAAATATGTGAAGAGTTTGTAAAGGGTAACTTTATACACTCGAATGTGTAGTCTCCACTAACCAAAAACGTTCATCTTCATGTAGCTAAAAATCTAGCCGGACTCACCAAAATATTATTGACGTTTTCTTATCATTTCAACTTTATTCTTCACACTTCAGAGAAATTCAACTCTCTCAAAATTGCCGCACGTATCGTAAAGTCGTATTATATTTCATTGCCACACAAAATTTAACTTGCGACCTGGTTTACTTCATCGAGGATAAACACAACTTGAAAACACCACACGGCTGCTTGTTGTTTTATAATTTCAGTTCCAGAGAATCAGTCATTCAAGTCCAGTATAAATCTTTGAAATCAAATTATTTTTCTGGAGTGTATTTCTAATTGAACGTTTTTCTTTTTTTACGTCCTTGTTCGAGAAACGGGATATAAAACGGTAGAGCATTTATCTCGAAATCTAGCCGAACCCACCAGAATGAAAACTATCTGAGTGCACGCTATATGCTTCAAAATAAATTTTAGTTACAAGGTTTTAATTTGTGTTTAAAAATTGCTTAAATAGTGTTTTTAGTTTACTGAAAACGTGCGACAGCGACCGCGCGAGCTCGAAACCTATCTGGGCTAATAGATTCGAACGAAATGAAATAAATTGATAAACGCTTCGATTGAAGTCGCGTTGGCAAGGAACCCGAAGTTTATATATTTATTATTAGTTCTGCCTTTCTTTAGAAGAATGGTACCTCATCTATGTATCGTTAACTTGTTAAATTTGTGAATGCATTAATATTCTGCCATAATTTGCAAATATGTGACTGTTTGTAAAGGAAAATTGATAAAGTTGTCGATTTTGCACATACTGATGTACTGTAACTTTGTTATAACATGACTTGCCTCAATTTAAACTACCGAGTATTATAAAGTACCATTCATATTTACAAGTCTTTCAAACTAATTTTGTGTCATTTTTGGTCACAAAATCTCATGATATCAGAGTACAATTACTAATTTTGACCCTTCAGAAGTGCAGAGTTTATAATGAGTCAAGCTGTGGGTGTACCATTATCCCCCATTATCATGTCCATTGTCAATATTTGCATGATTACTTCAATGGATAATCACATTCCTTACTACCTCCCCTAATTCTTTTACTTTATTTTGCAGAGTTGACTGTGGCACTGAATAACACAATTTATAAATAATGGACACTATTCCCTTTCTTGTTCAAGTTAATACAGTCATATATAACTGGAGTGTCATTCACTAGTCATATTTAGCAATTAGAATGTGGTCAAAAATCTTAACAACCCTGCAGAATTACAAAATTCCTTGAACTATTTAGTGAGGGTCATAAATTGGGGAATTATTTCCCACTAATGCCCTTAATCTTCACACCTAGCTTAGACAAAATGCAAATTTATGTAGAAGTTTTGTTAGTTAAGGATATAATATTCAAGTATGTGGGGTAGGTTTTGAACAGACTAGGAAGAAGCCTGTATAATTATTACTCTATGTACATGTCCTAGAAATTATAAATAAAGATTGCCTGATCTCATTAAATTGTTTAATATATAGTCTGTTCTTTTGTCCATCTGTGTCTACAGAATATATTTCTTTTTATACTATATTAAAGAGCCCTTACTTACGCTATACAACTCCATTTTTTAGTTTTCAAACAGGGTTTTGATTGGTAGAATTAGGAATAACCTCTCCATTTGTTCCTCTAAATGTAGCCAAAAAGTGTTTATTCTGCTTTCTCTTTTTGAGGTTTACTCTTTCTGGCTGTGCATGACTAAACGGTAAACCTATGACTCCTTTTTAGTGGTCTTTCAACTTTCTTCTGTTCAGCACTTACAAGCTGTTATTAAAAGGGACATGAGGACAACATTGATATAACAAAAAGCCGGTATGCAATATATGATACAAATTTAGCAGGGCTCTCCTTGGTACCGAAGCAGCTCGGATAGAAATTTAAATCGAACCTCAATTTCGAATATATTCAACACCTATTTTTCACACCTCCGACAACAAACTCTACAAGTACTCTCAGGAAAAATTCGTGTTGAACAAATAGAGTAAAATGCAGGTAGGGAAAAAAGGAAACAAAATCGTACGAAGCACGCCGCCATATTTGTTTTATTTCCCTGCACAACCATACAGGAAACCCGCGCGGATATTTTTTAGCGCATGCGTAGACAGAATTCCCTGCTGCTAAACCAGACTATATTACACCAAGGTGACTGCTACCACGACAACACGAATATGGTTTAACCGTTTTATTTGAAAACCGCGCAAATATTTTCATCTCTGTTTACAAGAAAATGATGTGCGAGGGACTAGTTGGTCAGTTGTCAGTTAAAATGACGGTTATTTGTTAGTTCTGTAACGGCGCGGTAGAGCGACCGGCCATGTGAGAAACACCAACAACTAGAACGTGATTAACTAAAATATCTAAACGCCCGTTCTAAAGCAAACTGGCGTGGAAAAACCACCAACAAATAATAAACGTGCAACCCTAAATCCCTAATCACATTTGTATTTCCCGACGATTCTCGGTAGATGTTTGACAGTTGTGCAAAATACTGCGCATGTCCCTAAATGCTCCTAAATGGTTTCTGTTAAAAAAAACTTTTAAAAAAGGGGAAAATCGCAAGAGTTAATACTTTTATTAGTTTAGTCGTCAAGCCAATTAAATTTGGAACTGGTCCATGAAAGGACTTCAAAATCGAAGCTCGTAATTTTCTATATCCAAATTTCGAGTGAAAATTCAACCAATATGATGCGCGCGAGCGTGATTTCCCGGGTAAAATTCACGCAGGCACAAGCATTTTGCAGACCTGTCTACATGTTTAAAGTGCATATGAGCCCTGGCTAATTATATTTATTACGAAGAGACCATAGAGAAAGGATTCCGGTGTCACGGTGTATTGGCGGTTCAAAGTTGCCCCAAAACGTGTCTTGGGTTGTCTGTGGACGAAAATCAAGCGCGCGAGAGCGCTTTGCAGCATTGGCACTGGGTCAAGTTTGACGTCATCAACAGAACACGCTTGACGCGCCATTGCATTAAAGGCCTTGCCGGATAAAGTTCTCCGAAACGTTTAGCGCGATATCATCATCTTTCTCGGTTATCTATTCAATTATTTTGCAAATAAGCCAACACTTTCTACCCGCGAAGAGACAAGTTCTGTTGATGACGTCAAGTTTTATTCTCGTCCCAGTCCCCCAACGTGCGCGGAAAGTTTTCTAAATTTGGAAGTTTAGTCGCTAAAAAAATTATGAAAACATTTTTATTTTAAAAAAAAACCTACCTTTAAGGTCTAAGCTTTCAAAAAAAGGCATAACTGGCCAGGGCTTTAAGATATCCGTTTTACTACAACTTGGCTTGTATATTACACACCGCACAACGTAAAACTGATCATGCGTTTCACGTAGCTGTGGGCTTAAAAAGAGCAAACTTGTAGCTAGAAAATCAGTCGAGAAATACAGTCAGTCCGGAGGTCTGGTGGAGGAGTCTAAAAAGTCAGTCTAGCAGGAACCGGTATCTCCTCGCATAAGCGAATCCCCGAAGAAGTCCGAAGACTGAATAAAGTTGTACTGTATAGTGAAAACACAAAAGCTCCGTAACACTTGTCAGTTAGCTAACAATAATACCGTTTTAATGGTAACCTTGGAGAATTAGCATTAATTTGACAAATGTTAAATTCTTCAATTTGTTAGCTGTCAATGAATTCATATTTACGTCGTCAGATGTCACTTAGAATTTCGGAGATTTGTCAGATCAGTTGTCACTTACATCACTCTATCACTGATCTAATCAACTAATAGTCAATGAAGGTATGCTAAACGCCGTGGGGAGCGAGTACCAGCTAAGGTTTCGAGCGCTAGTTAAAGGAATCCCTGGCTGTTGGAACAAGTTGCCGTTAAATTGTTGGCAATATGGTCTACTAGGTTGAAAATATGTTGACAAAAATGGAAAATATATTTTAGTTTTTGAAAAAATTGGAGATGAATTTGAGCCATTTTGGGCATGGGCGCCGACATCTTGGATCTGATGACGTTTCACGGCGCTCCCTATTGTTAAAAACAATAAGCTTTTGTCGTGTAACAATAGGGACCGCCAAAAAACGTCATCAGATCCAAAATGGCGGTACGCGGTAAGTCCATTTTTTTTCAAAAACTATAATACATTTCCCAATGTTTTCAACGTATTTTCGACTTAGACCATATTGGTAACAATTTAACGGCAACTTGTTCCAACAGCAAGGGTTTCCTTTAAAGCGTTTGTGATTCTTAAACCCACCTACATCCTCATTTATCGCTCCAGAGAGGAATGATTATTTTGAAAACGCAACTGATTCGAGTTCGTTTGGACGGTCAAATTTATGGTTGAAAAAGCAAAGTTTTGAAAACAATCGGTCACGTGATCTCAGTCTAGACATGCGCAGTGTAAGGTTGAACCAGGAGCCCATTACCAGGAGCATCCATATACACTATATCCGTGAGTCAGCATATGACCGGATTGATCTGATGGGCTCCTGGTTGAACACATATTAGTCGCTTGTATCGTGTTCGTGTGCAAGGTCAAACTCACGGCTGAAAATGACAAACTTTTGAAACAAAAATGTTACGTGATCTCAGTCTAGACATGCGCAGTGTAAGGTTGAACACATGTTAGTCGCTTGTATCGTGTTCGTGTTGACGGGGGAAAGGTTTTTGGCTTACAGATAATACTCTATGTTCTAGCCGCACGTCGGGCATAAAGTACGTCAAAATCGGCATCAGTGAGCGTGGACAAATAATTAAAATTAACACCATTTCTTTACTTAGAGTCTCAATTTGAAGAAATGTTGGTGACTTGTTAACAAAATGAAACTACATATTTTAGGTGTTTTATGTTAGTATGATGACGTTGTTGTGACGTCATAAGTGATGCCTCCTTTTTTGGTAAAATTCCCCCTTTAATAAACGTTACAAACAGACTACACCATCAAAGAGCCTTCATGACACACATTCCTTTGGCGCAAATTTGAACGTTCTACGACTATTATAGCAAAAGTTATAGAGGAATGACTGTTGCTATGACGTCATATTTAGTGACGTCAGGTGTCATACCTAAATAAAGCTGCCTATTGTTAAAAAATCAAGAAAAGAAAATAATGTGGGTTTTGAGTGCCAGACTAACGCATTTCATCACTAAAACTCGTAAATCACTCAAAGGATTTTTTTCTAAGGGCATGTATAAAAAAGTATGACGTCATAATCACGTTGCCGAAAATATGACTTCAATTTTAAGCCGGTTATGGACAAAAAAAATCAAAATTCAAAAAACATACGATTTTAGCCACCAACGTGTTTTATGATTGGACAAAATGTCATGCAACAATATTTACAACTCTACAAATTGAATGAAGCGATGTTTTCATAAATGCTTTTGTGGTGTTGATTTCCCGCCAAATTTTGGCGGGAAAATTGACAAAATTCAAACTTTCATAACTTTTGATTTCCTTAACCAATCGACATCGGGTTTTCGGTTCCTTCATTCTCATCACGAGTAGATTTTAACAATATACGACATTTCGTTTTTAGCGATAATGAACATTTGCAAGAAACGTATTACAAATTGATAAATGACGTCATTGTGACGTCACGATGGTAGTAACATAGCTTAAAAAATCAGGTTATATTCATTTTGCGATTCTACATCCTTTTACCAAAATTCAATCGTCTGCATTGAAAACTTTTTAAAATATAGGACTGATGCCGTTTTTATGGTCGTTTGTGCCCACCGGTAGGCTTGTTTGAAATGGTGAAAACTTGACCTTTACTGACCCATGACCACGTAAGAAAAAGCCTGGGTCGATTCTTGATCTTACGTCATCCAACTCATTCGACTTTGGAATAATTTGAATAAATATTTAGCATTTTGTCTAAAATAACTGTTTTCTTTACTAACAACTCACAGACTTTATGAATTCTCTATATATCGATGTTGTTGTGATAGGAAGGCGCCATGAAGAATAATGCATTAATGAGGTGACGTAAGATCCAGAATCGACCCAGGCTTTATCTTACGCGGTCATGGTTCAGAAAAGGTCAAATTTTCACCATTTCAAACAAGCCTAGAACATAGAGTATTATCTGTAAGCCAAAAATTGCTTCGTAGAAGTACTCAAAACCTTTCAAATATTCATATGTAGAAAAAATTGGAAAAGAGGTTAGGTGCACTTTAACCCTTTCACTCCCATGGGGTTTTAACTGATTTTTGGCTCTTTCTAGACTGCAACGAACCCTCCCCCCCTAAGAAAACTGTAGTCACTGTTACCATGGAATTTTCATCTGACCAATAATACTGGGGGCTCAAAGTTTTTTGTCGGCCATTTTGGATACGTTGACGTCGCATTGCTACGGAGCTGGAGGGAAGTTTGTTTTGGGGAATACAGAATTTAAGGCTTTTTAAAGCCTTTTTTTTCATTTTTAGAGTGCTGGAGGACATCATTAAGTCTGATGAGAGCTTGAATCAGCACTTTCTCGAAGAACCGACTCTGTGCCAGCTGTTGTGACAGAGAAAGAGCCTCATTTTCCACTCGTAAATGGGCCAGGACGTCTTCTGTAACTTTAGCGTGGGCTTTATAAATGGGAGTCTGCAGCCACCGTACCTATGATAGCTTTTTTGGAATATTGGACAATATTTACTTGCCATTGATTCCAATATGAAGGTATTAGGTCGAAATGGCTTTAGACTTCTTCTATATTTTGAAGAATGAAGATGGGGGAAGGGCCATGTCGCTGTTTGGTAGGATTTCCCGGCATCCTTTGCGGTCATTATGGATGAATTCAGCTTGCTGTGAAGTGCTTGTGGACAGAATGGCTTGGTTCTGGGCAAGTTTAGGTGTTGGGAGACAGAAAGTGAGGTTAGTGCAAACATGAAACTCTAAATTTTATGTGAAATATGCATTTTTGTGAGAAAACTTAGAATCTGAGGAGAACTATTTTTTTCTGTAACTGTCATTTTAGTCCCTTTTTCTGCAGTGAAATAATACCAACTATAGTTAACTTATGCAAAGAAAGGAGGATTTAGATGAAATTATTCATTTTTAATATGCCTAGTGCAGTTGAATAGGATCATTTGTCTATACATTAAGGTGTGTGGGAATCTGACAGGGCATTGCTCTTCGAACTTAGTCAGATTTAAACCCTCAAAGCAGGTAACTAGTAATAGTGCCATATGGCACTCTTGGGAGTGAAAGGTTAAGACAATACTTTCATTCCATTTTCATTGAGTTGAGTTTGTTTTTCAGCCTTACCCAAAGTGTTTTTCCTCCGGAATTTCCGGTTTTGCCCCCCCACAAAAACCAACATGTTACGTTCTAATTCAGATCTCACGATGATTTTGCCGCCGGCTGTCGGCGTAGTTAACTGGGTAGATATGGCCATGCTGCGGCCATGGTGTCGTCCAGGACCGGATCTGGGTCATCCAGCGACTTCTTAGTGTCATGGTCCGTAGCAAATACAGATACATCTCCTTAGTGTCATGGTCCGTAGCAAATACAGATACATCTCCTTAGTGTCATGGTCCGTAGCAAATACAGATACATCTCCTTAGTGTCATGGTCCGTAGCAAATACAGATACATCTCCTTAGTGTCATGGTCCGTAGCAAATACAGATACATCTCCTTAGTGCATGTCATGGTCCGTAGCAAATACAGATATATCTCCTTAGTGTCATGGTCCGTAGCAAATACAGATACATCTCCTTGGTGTCATGGTCCGTAGCAAATACAGATACATCTCATTAGTGTCATGGGTCGTAGCAAATACAGATACATTTCATTATTTAGTGTCATGGTTCGTCTTCCAGTCGTCGATATAGCCTTTCCGATTCAAACAAGGAACAAATCAGAGCTTTTAAATTCACTCTGAAATCATAACATAAGCCTACTTCAAATTATCTACCATAGATCAAGCATAATTTATGCTAATCATGAAAAATAGAAGAAAAAAAATCACGTTTTTGGGCTAGTGACGTCATGGGTAGAAATATTGGCTAACTCAGACAATCGAGAATGGAATGTCCCGTTAGTAGGACTAGCGTTTGCCTGACGAACCTCAGAATGGCTGCGTGACCAATCTAATAACGGCTGCGTGACGACCCTAAGAACGGCTGCAGCGACTAGGTGAGGGTTGGCACTATCCTGATGACGGTGAACCTAAATTATTATTTCTGTGCACGTTTGCTGTGATGCAAAAGAGAGGTACGCGCGGAGATTGGGTGGGGATATGGAGCGGTTCTAGAAAAGACTTTATAAGAATATCTGTCAGTCGCATCCTAACGCTCAGCAACCTCCTCTTTCCTTCTACCAGATAACAAGTCCAAAAATATATGACAACACTAAGTCACAAAAACCTTTATAATGGCGTTGACTCAATTACGTGATATGTCCAAATGGTAGCAATACTCATATTGTCATAGCCTCTAATATAAACTAAACATTCACGGTGGGCATAAATGACTCCGAAATCGCCAGGGTTGAGCGTGACCAAAATTCGATAAAATGGCACAATTTCCTAAATTCTTTCTGAAATTGAATAAAATTTTCACAGTTTACTATTCAAGTAAAATTTAAGGTTCTGGTTAAATTAGTTTTAGATAATGACATTATTGTGACGTCATAAGAGTAAGCTCCTTTTTTGGTCAAATTCCTTTTTAAATAGTCGTTTAAAGTAAAGTACGCTATAACGAAGATATGGCGATGCGTTTTTATTTGGCACAATTTTGAAGTCTCTATGATAAATATTCCCGAAGTTATTAAGGATTTAATATTTTCATGACATCATATTTGTGACGTATGTGTTTTACAAAAATGGGGCTTTCACTGTAAAAGAAAAACAAAAACTCGATATTACAACTATTTAGTGCGTTAGAAGTGCATTGGTAAAAAAATATAGATACAATGCTCACTCGCCTATATTTAGAGGGCGTTTCCAAATACTCATGACGTCATAGTGACGTTTACGTTTTTTCAATGTAATATCTCTCGCAAGGCACTGACACGTTTAGTTCAGATTTCCTTGGTTTTTGGCTTTTCGCCACACGTGATCACGTGTGACCCGATAACCAAGCATTTCTGTTGCTCGAAACTAGATGCTTTTTAGCTCAGTCCGGGTCGATGGTGCAGTGGTACCGAAGCCTGCGTACTGTTTGCTATGCCATACTGACGAGTTCTAATAAGAACGAAACAGCTGTCTATGGCTGCAATCTGGTCCGAGCGCTTTTCGTGTCAGGCCTAGCTAACCGTAGTGCTTTGTGTTAGATTTTTACGTTGTATATCAGCTTTGCTGTAGTCTTCGGACTTTTCATTCGTTATTGTTTATATTTTTGGCTGCATAGGTCCTCACTTCGGATCCAACGTATTTTTACAGGATTTTTGTCCACGATATTTGCTTATGTGTTTTCTAACCTTGAAAGCATTTATCCATTAAAAATTACAATTCAAAAAACATACGATTTTAGGTACTAAGGTCTTCTTAAAGTTTCTAGATTGTTATGTAATAATATTTAAGACTCCAAAAGTTATTTGAAGAAATATGTTTCATAAATGGTTTTATGCTGTTTAATTCCCGCCATAATTTGGCGGGAAAATTACGAAAATTCAAAATTAAATAACTTTTCTCCCTCTTAACCAATCGAAATAGGGTTTTCGATTACTTTGTTCCCAACAAGAGGAGAATTGAAAAAAATAACATTTAGTATCTTACGGCTACTTGAAAATATTAATGGGCTCCTGTTTGGGGTTATATCATCTTGTATGGAAGCCAATATATGGTCGAGTAATTAAAGTGCACAAACACCTCAGGCACAGCTCTGAGTGATTTATTTATTTCGACGGGTCTTTTGATACCACGGGCAGATACGCAGAACAACTTCTCAAACAATACCTGTATTGATAAATCAAAACTAAACGTTGTTTGCCTGGTATATTATACTGCACTGATACAATAGCCCAATCCAATTTGTAAAAATATCTGTAAAAATATCTGTAAAAATATGTTGGTGTTTTCACGGTCAAACAGTTGAAATCGTTCTTAATACAACATTTTAAAAAACACGCCAGTCTCTAACCCATCATTGCAACTGGCTGTGAATGGCATGCAGCGTTGTCGAAACCGGAAACGGAAGCACATCTAGAACATGTGAACACGCGAACATGCGCTGACATCATCGAGGCGTGACGGAAAATCACTGAGCGAGTGTGCATTCTTGATCTTGTAGCGAACGAAGTTGTGATGAGAGCGAGCGTGAAGTGCAAATAAAGAAGTTGTTGGGTTACTAAACGAGACTTTATTGTCGCTGGAAAGCATACACGACAGCGTAGGTAATCCTTGGTTTTCACTTGACGTCATCAAAAACCTAAAATCTAAATTCTAAGTCCTACAAAGGTGTTCTTTGCATATATTCTACACATCGATAATAACAAGTCTACACAGAAAATTTCACATCGATGGGTGTTTGTTCCGGAGTAACCAAGCGTGTTTTCCGGAAGGCATACAAATCCATGTAATTGTGTGAATTTCTTTTTTTAACTCGATAAATTTTTAAAAGTTGCATTCAAAGAGATTTGAAGTGAAACGCAATGATTTTGATGGGAAATCAAACTTTATTTGTATTTTCATTTTATGGCCCCAGAGAGGGACACAAAGATGGCTGCCACATACAAAGTACTGTAAAATTGTCTTACATTCCGCATTGGCCCACAGATCCGTTAGGAAATAATTTAATGTTCCAAAATGTGGGTTATAGGTGTAGTTTTGGTAGTTCTACGAGGACCAAGATGTTTTATTTGATTTTATCAATGCAAACCAATTTTGTGATCGCGTTGTCATGACGACGAAAACCACCAATACTCAACTTTAGTTAATGTGGAGTTCACTATAAGTGTGACCAGCCGCTATTGTTATGAAATTAAACAAGTGCTATGCCCCAAGCTATGTACAAATGCTATTTTTCAATTGCGGAATAAGTACATTGAGAGTTGTGAGAGTAGACTCTCGCTTCTTCGCCACTCAGGCTCTCGCAGCTTCGGCGCTTAGTGTCGACGTGAAAAAAACCCTCTGAGACCCAGATAGTCCTGGCATTGCTTGCGCTGCCCGAGCACTTAATGGGTATACTGAACTTATTTCTATCTAGCAACTCCGGCAAGTTTATCAAAATAAAATTTATTTAAGTTAGTGCTATCCCCTCCAGTTAGTTCATCCAACGGGAAGTCCTAGCATCTCCGCTTTACTGCCTGAGTGCTTTCAGGGATATATAGAACTATTTCTTTCGAGCGACTCATAACTTTCTCTAATTAGCGAGTCAAGAAGATCTGAACTAAAAAAAGTTTTTCATTTTGAATTGTGAATAACATAGGTACATTGTCAGTAAGCATTTTCTGGTACAGAATAAGATTAGCCGGATCATTGAATTCAGAATATAAAACAAAACCTGAGCTCTCTGCGGGGTACCTTGTGGGAATCGAGTAGCAGATGACATTTCGAGCGCTAGCACTTTACTCTGACAGAGAACTAACACTAGAAACGTCAGCTGCTACTCGCTACCCACGGTGGTTAACATACCTTGATCGACTTTTGGTTGATTATACCAGTACACATTGAGTATGAGTTCCAGTCCAGTCAACAGTATGCCGTATAAATGAGTTCGCTGTCTTCTCAGTTGGCAGTAAAACCTGCATACAAGTCATGCAAATTGTCCTTGGTACTAGTTACCGATATCACAGGACAGGCACACGTTACAAATTTTTGCTTTTTTTGTGGTTTGTCTATACTGCGAAATGAATTGGTTTAAAAGCGGAAAATGACCTTTGATCATGAAAGGTCCGGCGCGGCTTTGCAATGTTACACAAATAAAAATACAACTAGCATTAAGTGAATGAGTGGAAATTTACTTACAAAATATCAAACAGCCCATCAAGATAAGAAACACTTGGTCACTGTTCATCTGGAGGGAATTCAATGCCTTCTTGAATGCATCGAATTCTGCAGCCGTTGCATTGGAAGCCATGATGGAGAGGAGGAAAACTCTCATACGCATGCGTCGTCACATTCTAGTGAACTCGAGGACAGTTTGATGTGGAATATTGAAGTGGTGGTGAATTTTTAGTTCAGTTGGAATGGTAAACGTACTTTATTAAGCTAAATTATGAGCATGAGGCCTGAACATCCTGTGAATACATGTAGTTGGGTTTCGGTGTGCCGATGTCTTCCACATTGTTCACTCTTTCATTTCACGTTTCTTGTTGATCCTGGAATGTTTAATTACCAGTTGTTTCGGCAATTCGCCACATCACATCAAGTAACTAGCTGTGCGATTGATACTGTAGTTATAGTTAGGAAGTTGAGGTCTCATTCGCAAGGCAGTCCTAGAATATTACACCAGATTCGACCTGGCATTTGCCGACACACACGGTGGTGACCGCCAGAGATTTGTTTGATTCAAGATTCTTTATTGCACACTATTTACATATTGTTTAATTACAGTACATGTAAATGTATTATATAAGGAAAAAAGGAGATGGGTTATTAAATGCTTTAGAGGAAATGTGTTTAGTGGTCAAAGGAGTACGAAGCTTTCGAGTTGACCAATATCATGAGAACAATAAACGAGGACACTTTACGTATATAAGACTGTATATTAAAAATGATAATAAACTAATTACGATTGATCATAGTGCAGGTGCAAATAGAGTTACATCAAATGGGAATAAATATACATTACAATAATATTGGATTTGTATACATGACATATTTGGACACAACTAAATGACAATAATACAATTTTTTAAATTAGTATATACCACACCAGTGAATATCACTTTTCGCGCGCTCTGATTGGCTACTCAAACAATGAATAAGATTTCATATTCACCTCCCTGCGAAGCAGCGATCATCTCGCGCGAGTTTTTGCCCATTTGACATAAAATAAAATAACTATTTGGTGCTGGCTATTCGCCTGCAGTGTGGTATATACTAAAACAATTATTCACCTCGTGAATAGTGGTGGATATTTACCTCGTCGAAGCGGCTCGGTAAATATCCACCACTATTTAAATTATCAGGTCTGACTATTATAAGTATCATATCAAAGTCATTCCTTACAAAGTGGAACATTTGCTATTTCGTGAGCGTAACACGATCAGTTCCTAACAATACTTCTAAGTCCGCATGCGCAGTGACATCAAATTCCAAGATGGCGGAAAGATAAAAGAGATTCCCGGCCACCGAAACGTTTTCTAAATGAATTTTATACAGAAGCTGCAGAAGTAACTGAGCTAAAGCAAATAATTCCAAATGAGCTCATTTGATTACCACATTTAGTCTACTATGCCTTTTAATACTATGAAATCTACAAATTACCTCGTCGAAGCGGCTCGGTAAATATCCACCACTATTTAAATTATCAGGTCTGACTATTATAAGTATCATATCAAAGTCATTCCTTACAAAGTGGAACATTTGCTATTTCGTGAGCGTAACACGATCAGTTCCTAACAATACTTCTAAGTCCGCATGCGCAGTGACATCAAATTCCAAGATGGCGGAAAGATAAAAGAGATTCCCGGCCACCGAAACGTTTTCTAAATGAATTTTATACAGAAGCTGCAGAAGTAACTGAGCTAAAGCAAATAATTCCAAATGAGCTCATTTGATTACCACATTTAGTCTACTATGCCTTTTAATACTATGAAATCTACAAATTACCTCGTCGAAGCGGCTCGGTAAATATCCACCACTATTTAAATTATCAGGTCTGACTATTATAAGTATCATATCAAAGTCATTCCTTACAAAGTGGAACATTTGCTATTTCGTGAGCGTAACACGATCAGTTCCTAACAATACTTCTAAGTCCGCATGCGCAGTGACATCAAATTTCAAGATGGCGGAAAGATTAAAGAGATTCCCGGCCACCGAAACGTTTTCTAAATGAATTTTATACAGAAGCTGCAGAAGTAACTGAGCTAAAGCAAATAATTCCAAATGAGCTCATTTGATTACCACATTTAGTCTACTATGCCTTTTAATACTATGAAATCTACAAATTAACACAAGCGCCTCTATATAGATGGTAAATTCTAAGTTGGTTGTATTCATATTTGTTGCACGCTGTTTCCTGTTTCACGGTATGTTGGAAATTGTACAAACACTAATAATGTGTCTAACTTTGGTGTAGGTCACAAGTAAATCTCAATCTAAACCGAAACACGCTATAATTTTAAATTGTAACCGGGCTTAATTTCATAACGTATCAGTGGCTTTGTAGATGGCCGTATATTTGTCATTTTTAGATACATATCATGTTATACACCATACTATAGCTGTGAAAACAAGGAGTAAAATACCGAGTTAGAAAATTTAAGCCAAATGTATCGAACATGTAATGAAATAAAATTATAGTTCAGTTCCGGCCTTGGTCTTACGAGGCGAATCCCTCTCAGTTTACTATAAAGAAATGAGTCATTATCTCATTTCTAAAGTTTAATACAGTAAATATTTTAATTAAGACTTACTTATTCAGACTGGCGGAGCATAATCGAAGACAGAGAATCCCAATTAGCATCCCCGAGACCGCTCTTTTCGCCATAATGATCGAATCTCTCTCCAACCGCATCCACAGTGACCAAAGAGGTTAGGACTAGAATTAGCACCAGTGCTGAAACTTTGGAAGTCATTTTCCATGCCACAATTTCTCAAAACCTTGACTTTTTATTCCTCAAAATGTGCGAAATTTGTTAATCTTTTTGACCATGGCGGTATAATTGGTATTCAACCATGCGTGATTGATTCGTGCCCAGTGCAGTTTCTTCAGCTGGTGCGAAAAAACGCGAGAAACGCCTTGTGAAATCCTCCCAATTGACTAAAGAAAGTCTTTATTTCCCAGACCTAGAATTTTGAAAATTGAGTGGAAAAATTATGATAAACTTTTTAATTCCGTAGGTAAAATGGAGGTCTGTCCTAATCCATTCGAGAACGAGAACGAAATGTCCGAAAAATCGTATTTTTCTTGATCTTTCCAAGGCGTTTGATACTGTGAACGATGACATTTTGTTGGTCAAACTTGAGCATTACGGTATTCGCGGATTGGCCCTTGAATGGATCAAAAGCTATTTGTCCAATAGATTACAACTAGTTGAATAATAATAATAATGTTTGGCAGGGTGCACCATTCACCGAAGTGTTTTACAAGGTGGCCCTGTAATGGCAACAATAAAATTATATATATATTTATAACTAAGTAGTATGGAATAAAATAGATAATATTCTAAGATTAATAATTAAAATAATAAATATATATTGATAATATAGGAGCTAGTGAGCTTGACTTAATTTGAGTTTAAAAAGCGGTAATGAATTGACATTATTAAGATCGAAACCTAGGTCATAAAAATCTTTAGCAGCATGGTAAGTTAATGTATGTTTTCCCCAATTTGTCTTGACTGAGGGTAAGTGAATCTTAGACTTATTTCTAGTATTATATTGGTGGACATTACTATTAATTACTAAGTTAAAATTAAAGTCAATAAAATTGTTCAAACATTTGAAAATAAAAATACATCGATGTGCATGACGTCGTTTACATAACTGGTTCCAATTTAAAGACTCTAGAGCTTGTGTGCATGGCAGATGAACGTAGTGGTTGGTTTAAGATAATGTTTGCTGATTTATTTTGCTGGACTTGGAGAGCGTACCTGGTCATCGTTCTGTGCCGCACTTTCAGTCAAAAGAAACAGACAGCCCAATCAAGTCAGTAAATGTTTCCGAGTATTGTTTGAATCGAAAAGTCCAAAATGTTCGATGTTGGCTCCCATGTCGACAGATTGTTCGGATACCCTACCCATTTGACTAAGTATTCTGTCTTTCCCTGTCGTTTTCGTTGCTTGAGCACCTTCTCTGCATTAAAAATTGCCGGTTTGATTATCATTCAATAGTAATCTCTTTGCTTGGAAGGTCATGACATGGACCCGATTCCGTTCGTTTAACATCAGTATGGTTTTCAATTGTTTGGGTTTGAACACTCTAGTTATCAGAGTTAATTAGCACAGTTGAGTCTTCAGCGGACGGTATACTGACATTCTCGCCAAAGCTATATATCTTCTAGTCTAAATAAGGGTCATCGAGGTCATCTTGTTTTGGCGTGTTTATTGGTCTCTCGTTTGGATCGATATATGATTTCATTCTCTTAATGTGAACGGCAAGTTTTATTCGGCGTTTATATATCTTTAGGAAAATGTTGCACACTGGAGATACTGCTATTCTATTACTCTACACGATCCATACCAAAGGTCGTTTCAGGTCGCTCTTACTAATCCGTCTGTTTGAGGTTGGTAGCTCAATTGAGGTGCTAGGCCGAATCTTTTCCAGCCGAAATTTCACTGCATGCATGGGTTGGCAAATTCCCTCTGGAATATAACGACATATGAATTAAAAAGTACTCTAATTCTTCCAAAATGGTATTTGTTTCGTATTCACTGGGGTTGGCTAATTCCCTCTGGATCAACGAGACATTAATTAAAAAGTACCGTTTAATTCTTACAAAATGGTATTTGTTTGGGTTAGCCTTTCCACTCGTTTCCGTTAAAGGCCCGGGTCTCTCGCCTAGCATGCTTTGCGCGCCTCTTGAGTTTCGCGTAATTGAAAACCCCCGAGTTTTGGGAGGGAGATATTCGTCTTCGTGGATCTTGTTCCATCCTTCGTTAGAGAGCATCTTGATTATTCCAAACTGCCTTTGAATTGAGTTTGACTATTCATCTCGATCTGCATTGGGTTATTTTTGTTTTTTCGTAAGCCATTTTAGTTTATTTTAGCTTTGGTTAGAGGCAAAATGGCGGAGTCGCAGCAGTGTCGCGGTGGAACGCTGCGTTTCCCTGGCTGTGTCAGATAAATAAGACTTCGTTCGTCCGTATTTGGTATAGCAGCCCCTGGGGTACGCAGAGAAAACCAACAGTCTTTTCACAGTTTCTACTCCATCAATTTCCCGGGAAGTCTTTCAGCAGTGCAGGGTAAGTTGAAGAGAAATTATTCGAAATTTTCTACAGAACCTCTGTATTACTTCGCAATCTTTTTTCGTTTGCTTTAGTATATAGAGATAACCAAGCACAACTTCAAGATTCTACAGCAGTTGATGTGGGTTTTTGAAAAAATTATTAATAACCGCTTCCTAATAAATAACAAATATGGGTCCTTCCAAAAAATATACAGAGCAAAGTTGGATGATAGAGGAAAATATAAAATACCAAACTAGTCCAAAGCTGCTTAGACATTGCAGACCTTGGTCCAAACAGAAGTTTTGAAATCATTTTATATTTTTATAGTCTTAGGGAATTCAGTAAACCTTTTTATAGCTTCTACTGAGAAACTTGAATGTATACAATAATAGTATTTTCTCTTTTCATCAAAAGGTACTCATACTTTATCATGAGAATCAGTGTGACCTTGCTGCAATAGACCATAACATGCACCTCTTCAGAACAGCAAAGATGAAATTTCTTGTAGGAGTGATAGAGATGCTTTGACCCCAAGCAGATTTCACCTACTATTGGTATGACAGAGCCACCTCCCACACCAGAGCTGCATAGTGCACTGGTCTTGCTTTGCCATGAAGAAAACAACTAGGTCATCATCTACTGTTTTTAATAATAATGATGATATCACCTGGTTTATTTACCATTTTTATAGCAATCAAAGCTATTACAAAGGATTCAGCAGAATAGCAAAATGTTAAAAAAAATGTTGGGGAAAAAAACAATAGAACTCCTGATGAGTTATGCTGAATATTTAGATTGGATATTTCGAAAAGTTACATGTACCTGGTTTGAGAATTTATTAGAGGCATTCCAACATCACTGTGAAATAATATAACTGAAATCCAACTATTTAAATTATGTCAACAAATTTAGTGAAACTGAGTTTCCAACGGTTACAATAGGATTTTTTGTGTTACGATATAAATTATGTGACTAAAGTAACAATAGTCAAATAGTTAGATATTTCAGTTGTTGGAGCACCACTAATTCCTATACCAGATTGTTTGAATTTTATTATCCCTAGTTTAATATTCATTTCTATATATTGTTGTTCATGTGCTTGAACACAGTAGAGTGATTTCACAAAACCTGTGAAACACTGAATCTCTACCAGTTAATATCTACATGTACTAGTCAAATGGACACACATGAATCAGGAGTTCATAGCAGTTATTATGCTGATATCTATTTAACTGGTTTTGTGAAATCACTCTACACGGTGGGTACATAAGACATGAAATCGGAAGGGGCTTAATAACTTTCATTTTTTTTATCCAATTAGCTTGAAATTTTGTGCTGTAATATATCTCATTTACAAAATGCTATGTTTTTTATTTTCCTGTTTTAAGGATTTGTGTCTAACATGTACGTGTCCACCATGCTAACAAAATTTTAACCAAGTAAATTAAATGAACCACAACTTTGCTGTACACAAACAAAGCCACTCTATTGTATACAAGTATTATAAAATGATAATGTCCAGTAAAGAATGGTGAAATAAGGAAAATCATTGCTGAAATTATAATATCAAAATGTATGGTCTTTTACATGTAATAGTCGGCAAAAAACTGGCTATAGCACTCTTAGCTTGACCTAAATCCCATATACCAATTATCTGGTGCTTCATATGCTGCCCTGATCATGCACACTACAGATGCAGGAAGCACTCGCCTATTCGGCCCTCTACCTAACTTCCACAGAACAAACTGTCGATAACCAGCCTTTCGGAAACTCCACGGAGAAATTAAATGCGTCTGCTCGAATGTTGCACCTAGCTTTAATGCACACTTCGGAATGTCTCAATTGAGGCAAATGTTGGAGAATGGCTGGTTATAAGGATATAATGTATCTGACATGCTTGCAACAAACTTTCTCTTCTTCAGTGGGCACTGTCTGCAGACTCCACACTTGCACCATGGCAATCTGGGATGGGGGGTCTTGAGGCTCATCTGGTTCATGTAAGGCTGTGCACATATTTTTTATGAAATCCAAGCTGCCTCTACCCATATCGTAGTCTCGCTCGCAGCCTTTCTTAGTGTCTGGCTTCCTGTCCCCCCTCCTGGGTGTGACAATTTTTTTAGCTTAGAGCTCTGCACAAAATGTTTTTAAACTAATTTTTGTTTTTAGCTGAGAGCTCTGCACAAAAAAAAAATAAACTCATTTTTGTTTGATATTTGCAAATTTATACATCTACCAGAGGCTTACCCAGGTTTTTAAAATATGTAGGCCCACACGATTGTAGCCTGCAGAAAAAGTTGCCTCTGTTCAGGGTCCAAATGCATCTGTTGGGGGGCTCTCGTTTGACCCCGGAATTGCCTGCTCCCCTGGGAATTTTTTAGATTTCGCCTCCCATAAATGCCTTCACTTTCAGGTCATGTTTTATATTGAAAATTTATATGTAATAAGACAATTTGGCTAAACAAATTCAACATACAATGACAGATTGAATAGCCTAATTTGAGATTTGTCCAGTAGCATTCCCTTGTTATTTATACTTTGAATTCAAAACATTCAATACCGGCTGCATCCATTGTTCTCTATAGCAACTCTGCCATCGAAGTCTGCAGTGTGTGTTTTAAAGTTTATTTCCACACTGCTAATGGCAATTACAATTGGAGGTTATGGTAAATATCAATAGGTACAATGAGGATAATTAAAGAAATATAATAAGTTATCCTTTGCAGTGGACAAAGTAGCTGAAGGCTTTTGAGTTGTCCACTGCTTATATGTAAATAACAGATAACTGAGTATAATTGGTATTACTTAACAGAATGGGGCAACACCTAATGTGAGTTTGGAGGTGAGGATGCTAGAGGCACCCAGTAAAAGTTGAAATTGTGCCTGGAAATGCTTCTAAATTATGCCAAGTAGGGTTATGATAAATTCGTGATAAATTTACACTGCCTTAAACCCCCCCCCCCCCCCCCCCCCCTCCCCCCTCTTTGGTGTTGCAATAATATATTGATTTTTTTCTGTGCATCAAATGGGGGGAGGGGGGGGGGGGAATATCCCCCACCCTTTCTTCCCCCCCCCCCCCTTTTTCTTATTTTTTTAATTATGCAGCTAAAATTGGTGTGATGCATGGTTTAGGTAGTTTTTAGAATTCATATAACCAATTTTGACCTTTAAAAAGATAAACCTTTCACATGCTTGTATTAATATATATTTGTCTCAGTTCCCTTGCATGACTTTTTTGGGGCGTCTTGGTGCTTGCAGGAATTTGTTTCAGACTATTTTTCCTTGCTCAAATTTTTTGTCTGGGATTACCACCCCTCCCCGGATTTCCTTATGGTCCACGCCTAATAAGGTACGGTTTATCTGACAACAGTGCTGGATAAAGATTCACAAAAGAAGCAAAGTTCAACACACAATAGCAAGATAGAAAAGTATCAAACGGGGGACAGGAAATAGATCAACTGCATAATAAGGAGACCAAACCACTTTATTTGCGGAACATTCAGACAAAACAATATTAATTTTGGCAGTCCAACAAGCTGCAAGCAACTGTTTTTGTCACTTAAGACAGCAACCAGACTTGAAACGTCGACTTTGGTAATAAATAACTCAGTAAAGCAAAACATGACCTGAACTGGTGATAAAAAACATGAATTTCACGTTCGGAGATTATTGTCAAGAGTTCGAACCGTGTCACCCCATCCGCAATTCGCTCGCTTTCATATTTGCCTTTACAAGAACATCTCGCCCTATCCGTCCTCGCTACTATATCCTCGACGATCTCCTGTAACGGTTAAGCCAAAGTTAAACCAGAGAACGGGGGAACAACCAACGCGATCGCAAAACATATTCAGACAAAATAACTAAATCACAATGGAGGTTTGTACAAACCGCCATCTCGTCCATCTCTTTTGTTCTTTCAGCTATCAACGACCCATAGCGATTCCTTGGCTCATCATCTTCCACATCTAACATCGAATAGTTTGAATAACTGGATGATTCTGCCATATTCCAAGCCGGAATTACAAGTCTCTCTGCTTTGTCACTGGAAAACAGCTGAGCTAGCGCGCCACGAGCGACTTCAATCTTAGCGTGCTCGTCACAAAACAATAGCAGCCTCGTTTTGAGGCAACCACAACAATAACAAAGCCGCAAAGCATGCTAGGCGAGAGACCTGGGCCTTTAATCACAAGGGCACCCAACGAGTACTTTTTGAAATTCGTTTGAAACCAGTTGTATGCAGCTCATCTAGCCATTTTAAGGCGCCTACTATGTCTTTTGACGTATTCTAGAAAGCTATTAGCTGTTCGGATTTTAATTTCTAGGTGGAAATCGCGTCAACCGAAAATACTATGGCAAAATATTCCCGGCCTACGAATTTGTTAGTAGTCTAGAACATAAACGAGAATTTTCTAGCCCAAGTAACTTCATGTTGCAAAGTTTTTAAATATTTTTTTAGGGGTTCTTTTTCCTTTAGGCCATTAATTTAGGTGACCTCCATTTGCTAAAGGTTTATTCTTTCGGATTTTAGATGTCAGAATTTCTTAGAGAATGAAAATGTGTTCTCGAAAACATTAGGTGGCCGCTTCATTAAATGATTTGTGATAATATATGGTGTTTTTTTTCATTCCAACCAATGTTTTTTCCCGGATCGTTCTGACTCTATTGATCAGACGAATTGGGACGTACGAATATTTTAGGGGAAACCTTTTAGTCTCCCTTTTCTTCTATAATTTTCTAGGGATTGAAAACAAATTTTCTAGCCAGTATTTCAGAAAACAATTTTCTAGGGACAATCTTTTCAAATCCGAAAGTTTTAGGCTAACTTACTCTCCCGAACAGCTTTTTAACCGAAAACTTCGTTGGGTGCCCTTGTAATCATAGTAACAGCCGCTCGTGTGTCAATTAGAATTGAAATGTTTAATTCAGGTATTGCCAATTTTGCCTTGAAAAAGTTTTAAATTGTTTGGATTTGCATGGAATTCAACTGCATTTATTTGTTTGAAACATATATTGTTCAAAAACTGTTTGATTTTGGAGACTTACTTCTTCTTAGTTTTCCGTTTGTGAGCCTGTATCAGTATTATTGCTCTTCTATGTTACTTCTCGAGGTTTTGTTTTACCTTCATTATTTGTAATATCTTCAGTCAGTTGGCTTGTGCATTTTTCATCAAAATTTTCCTTTGAAAGGATTTCGCTCGTATCTCTCGAAATTTGAAACTGATTTGTGGACGGTACAGCTTCGATCTAATACATCTTCTTGTTGAAGGTGTTGAACGTTTTGTTCACTAATATTTGGCTGCACGCCTTGTTTTATTTCTTTAAACTCTTATCTCTTTGTTGTGTCTCCTTTTGTAAATGATTGCCTTGTAACTTTACGGTATTTTGTTTGCCGTCTCGGTTTTTAGACTGTTTTGGCTCAATATATATATTTTAGTCTCATTTGAACTTTCACATTTTTCACTTCTAAGGCTTTTATTCTCAAGTTTTCCTTTTTCTTTTGGACACATGTTTGGCTTTTTACTGATTAGTTTAATAGGCTTCGATATGTTACGGATCAAGTGTCCCGGTTGCGACTTGTAGTACTTACATGACACCACAGGCAGCCCAGACTCGACATATATTTCCCACCTTTTGGGTTACCTGTGGTATGTTTCATAAGCGATCTCGGAAGAGTTTACATAATTGCTCCTTGTGAATTCTCTTTTCCGATTCCTACGAAATAAATCTTCAATAATAAACGATTGATACTTAATGAAGTTTTGTGAGTGGTTTTGGGGTGATTTGGGGACTTCTAAAGCAGTTTATTAGGCCTCGAGGTTTTGACCGTTGGCCGCGTGTCTATCTCATAGCTACAAATATACACAAGGTATGCAGCTTCGAGCCGCTTTTCATCGATGTCACCTCACTCGCCGCCGAAATTCGACAAGAAATTCAAATCGATTTCGCCTCTGCTTTCGGCACACCAATCCAGACATGTGTAAGCACTTCTCATCCACGTTTCAGGCCAAACGACGTGAAAACGGCCTGGAAAATAAATCCCGAATTCAAAATATATCCATCGCTATGTGATCTGCAGATTGATCGGTCCACAAATCAGCGGTAGACATCGCAGGCGGTGCTTTCAAGATGCAGTTGCCATGCCCACGCATGAGCTCAAACTCAAAGTAAACAAACTCTACTCATGAGAACATGTGATTGTCTTTTTCAGTATATTTCTTAGGTCATTATAAACAAAAATAGCATGATTTATACGTGATATTTATCACTTGCTGTATTTATGCGGTGCTTTCAAGATGCAGTTGCCATGCCTACGCATCTTGAAAGCACCGCCTGCGATGTCTACCGCTGATTTGTGGACCGATCAATCTGCAGATCACATAGCGATGGATATATTTTGAATTCGGGATTTATTTTCCAGGCCGATTTCACGTCGTTTGGCCTGAAACGTGGATGAGAAGTGCTTACACATGTCTGGATTTGTGTCCCGAAAGCAGAGGCGAAATCGATTTGAATTTCTTGTCGAATTTCGGCGGCGAGTGAGGTGACATCGATGAAAAGCGGCTCGAAGCTGCATACCTTGTATATATTTGTAGCTATGAGATCGGCAGGTACAAAATGCAGACTGAAAAATGCAGACTGCAGAATGGAAAATGCAGACCGGAAAATGCAGACTCAAAAATGAAGACCAGACAAAATCCGAATAAGAAACATCTATCGGTCTGTATTAAACATACATACATACATACTCTTTATTTATACACGGAGTCTCATTCATCACTGATGAAAATTACAAAGATGCTCTTCCAGAGAGCCGTGTGTTTAGTTCTAAGTTAATGATAACAATAATAATATTGACAAGATTAATAATAATTAGATAATAAAAAATAAGAATATTCTATTTAAATATGTTCGCTTCTTAAATACTAAAAAATGATGCGGTAGAATTAAAAAAGAGGCTACAAGTATTTAGAAAACTGTTTAATACTTGTAGACTCTTGTGCTACTTTAGGTAGACTGTTCCATAGAGATGCCCCTCTGTATGAAAAACTCTTTTTTAGGGCTTCGGTGTTGGGTCTTGTAATGAAGAGACTATTCTGAGAACGGCGACTCTGCAAGGCTTTAGATGACTTAGATCCTTATTTGTTTGGTTTATACACGTCTTATGCGGGGTCCTGCTTTTTTCTTGACTGCATGCCAGCCACGCCGTGTATGCGAGCCACTGCGCCGAATACGAGCTTTTCATGACAATATTTCCTTAACAAACAGAAAGGAAAAGCTATCTATTCCGAGGTATTTTGAATTATTTACTTACTTTTTAATTACGTTCGTATTTAGCCGGGTCCTTTCTTCGTTAAATTGATTCAGTCCCATCTTCTTCTGTCCACCATTTTTAAATTATTGCTATGCACAGGAAGCCCAAATCAGCCTCTCCAATTATATATAAATTGTTCTTGGAGGGGCTATTAAATTAAGTCAATTAAGGACTTTCTTGAACTTTCTTGTCTATTAAAACGATCGTCCTTTACCTGTGAACTTAAGCCACAAACTAGTCCTCAACACTAAACGTCGTTTTCCTGGGCGCTCAAGCTTGAAACGTTTTCAGTTAACGGTTAACGTTGACGGGGTATAAAGTCGTAGGGGCCTAGGGTTAGTTCATGTGACGTTTTAATAAACCTCCTTTTGAGAACGAGTGCTAACCCTCTTATCCACGTTTCAGACCTAAAAAAAATCGGCCATAGGTATTGCTCCGTGAGATCTGTTGCCGCGTGGCCAGTCACCCATGATCCAACAACAAACGTCGCCCAATCCGTATAAAGTGGACACCCCAGCATAATAATTACTAGAACGATTATGAGTATTATGTTGCAATCAATCAACTTCACACCGGTGTTAGCTTAGAACTTTTCCGCAATTCGCTTTATCGGTTTATTTGATACAGTTCTAGAGCAATTACAGTATTGTAAACAGCGCTGTAAAGTAAACTGTCATCGAAATAATCTTGTGTATCGTATAAAGATACGATCAAGGACTTTGACCAGCCACTGAGAGTTCCAGTAGTTAATTCTGTACAAGGTGCGATGGAATTCGAACTTGCTAAGAAGTTGCAGACTTCTCTGACTGGCAAGGAAAAGAGCGACTGTCTCAAGCCGTTGCACGCGTCAATGGTATCTTGGTGGACATGCAACCTTCAAAAGTGATTTTCGCAAAAATGCGTTTACGCGGGCGCTCGGAGAACAAAATGTGGGAACCTATATATCAATGGAAAGGTTGATAACTGAAGAATACCAGTAAAAGGTTATTTTATACGGAATTACTCTAGATTTAAAACTACAGTCACTTTAACCCGATGTCGAAGACGTTTATAAACGCGAATTACCAGTGCCAGGTTTTTATACTTACGAAGTAATTACACTTGTGTCAAGTTAAGCGGTCATTGATCTCCAAAAGAGTGGGTGCGATTTTTGATATCTATTTTCTATGCGAAATTATTGCAGTTTAAAGTCGAGTCATTGATTATTTTTGCCAAGCCATCACGCTTGGACCGATACCTTTAAAACTAAAAACAAATCGGAAAAAGCACACACGCTTTCAGGAGATTAGTTATCGTAGAATCACTGGAAGAAATTTTAAAAAATTCCGGTAAATTCTTATATGCAATCACTTGAAGTCTTCAGAAACGTTGAAAAATTGTAGCCGAGAAATCGGCATTAGAAGTTTTAAAAACAACTGATTCACACCTACTTAATAGAGCGGCTTTCCGGACTCGACACCCATTCTCCAATCAGAAGCAACCTCCTGGAGTCTCCCAAAATTCCGCGGGAAAAACTAAAGGTAGAGTTTCAATATGTAAATATCATTACAAGTCAGAGTCTCCTTGTAAACTCTTGTTTTAATATGTGGGTTCCAGAGGATATTGTAATCTAGGAATTAGAGAAATATATATATTTGCCGAGATGAATATTATATTGTATGTTGATTTCCGATCAAAGGTACGCGCCGTATCTATAGCCGGCTTGTTTGACTTGAAAAAACAAAAAACAAAAAGGTGAACCGTCAGACCATTTGCGTTTCCATCTTAGCTTTCTTGGAAATAAATATTCTCTCGGCTGGCTCCTATCAATTCTTCTTTATGTTCAGATGTGGATCACTCGCACGCAAGTGAAAATATGAACCCTTGTCGGGTTTTGCGAGGACTTCTATTTGGCTCGAAGTCGTATGCGTATGGACAGAAGTAGATGGGACTGAATCAATTTAACAAGGACAGGACCCGGCTAAATACGAACGTAATTAAAAAGTAAGTAAATAATTCAAAATACCTCGGAATAGATAGCTTTTCCTTTCTGTTTGTTAAGGAAATATTGTCATGAAAAGCTCGTATTCGGCGTGGCTCGCATACACGGCGTGGCTGGCGCCGGCATGCAGTCAAGAAAAAAGCAAGACCCCGCATAAGACGTGTATAACCCAAAAAAATAAGGATCTAAGTCATCTAATAAAAGCTTTGCAGAGTCGCCCTGCTACAGACCGATAGATGTTTCTTATTCGGATTTTGTCTGGTCTGCATTCAGTTTTGAGTCTGCATTTTCCAGTCTGCATTTTCCAGTCTACATTTTCCAGTCTTCATTTTCCAGTCTGCATTTTCCAGTCTGCATTTTCCAGTCTGCATTTTCCAGTCTGCATTTTTCAGTCTGCAGTCTGCATTTTTCAGTCTGCATTTTGTACCTGCCGGCTATGAGATAGACACGCGGCCAACGGTCAAAACCTCGAGGCCTAATAAACTGCTTTAGAAGTCTCCAAATCACCCCAAAACCACTCACAAAACTTCATTAAGTATCAATCTTTTATTATTGAAGATTTATTTCGTAGGAATCGGAAAAGAGAATTCACAAGGAGCAATTATGTACACTCTTCCGAGATCGCTTATGAAACATACCACAGGTAACCCAAAAGGCGGGAAATATATGTCGAGTCTGGGCTGCCTGTGATGACACCAAAGGATGCCGTCCTCCCCTACTGTTCTTCTCTTATTATTCGTCTGATGTCTAGGTTTTACATGGTTAATAGGTTTAGTGAGATACTTCTAGAGGAATTTCGTACAAAAGTTCTGTGCTGGCTCTGATGGCTTTTCTTTTAAAGGTTCTCTCGACGGTCGTGGTAAATTTCCAATTGGACTTAATGGTTTTCTGCTTCGATTAAAATGTGTGAACTATCAGGTAATTGAGATTCATTTCAAATTTGGGAAGTTCCTAGATTTTCGTGCAGTTGATCTAAGGTTTGATTTAATTGAGTTGTAATTTCAGAACAAAAATCAGATTACGACTTAAATTTTGATTCCGACGAGTGCTAGCACGAGATTCTATATTGCTCCACGCTGAATGAAGGAAACTTGGATTGAACTGCGCCTATGAGATCTAGACATGAATAAATGGTTTCTTCAGGTTCTTCGGCCGCAGCCGGTCTAGGTTTATTTCTGGTCCATAAGAGTTTGAATTCGTTGTGTTACAGGATGTGAATTTGGGATTACCGGAAATGAAAAAGTATTAATTTTCCCTTTCATATTGGATAGATTTGGCCTAGCTTGTGAGTTCAGAAATCATCACATATATAAAAAAATTACCTCTAACCGAACTTAAATGAACTTATTACTATTAATGTTCGACATTCCCGTAAAAGACTACGTTAACTACTTAAACAATTCTATATGGGATTAAAAATTACAGAGATTTTACATAACTAATAAGTGCATTACTGAATGGCTAGTACCCCAAGGAAAGGCAAACATAGATCAACCCCCCTTAGTAGCATTTTAAGGGCCCATTGACATATTCCGTTGCTATGCAATACCGTTGCTATGCTGCAATTTTGACTTCCGGTTTATGCTTGCCTGACTGAAAACAGCCGACTCGGCTGTTTTCTCAGGCTAGTTTTATGCGTGTCCACCGGCCACCCGATAGTTTTAATACTTACACATGTTTGTAAGTATTATTCGTAGTTTACCTGAAAGGTTTTCATGAATGAATGAAGTATAAAAGTGTTCAAAAGTCGGAGCAAGCCGTAGCGGGTATCACTGTGTTGGCGACGCCGTACGCTTGCCGTTACTTTTGTGCTCTGTACAAATTATTAATTATTTCCCTTTCTCTCGGTTCAAGTACAGTCAGGCGCCTTTCGAGTCATTCATGGACGATTCCTTTAAAATTATCGGATTGAGTTTCTTGTCAAGTATTATTTTCTTTCACACGATAAACCAAGCTTTTCATTTTCCAGCGACAAAAGCTGAGTGAAATCAGTCAGGAAATCGCCGATAAAAGGGAAAGAAAACTTGTATTGGATTCTCAGATGTAGCCGAGCTCTTCCCGCTGTTGATAGATTGAAAGAACATCTTGTAAATAGTGTCTATAGTTGTCTAAGATATAGCAGCTGAAATGGCTGCTTCCAGCGAGAACATGGCTTCTAAAAACACGAAGAAAAGTACGCCGCCACTAAAGAAGTCAAGTGATTTCGACCGGCAGGTTTTCAACTTAAATCTTCCACAAACATGCACACTTTTGTCTCCAGATAATGCCTTCGGGTTCCTTGTGACTGGTTATGATTGAACCTCAGTGCAACTAATTAAAATACAGGTCAGTTTTCATCCTTAAAAAAGTATTTTTGATGTCGGAAAACAAACTGTTGTGAACGCCACGAGATTCAACTTCAAGTGAAATAAAAGTTGTCGAATCTCCGTCTAATTTTAGCTCGATTTCTATTGGGTCTTCGGTTTGCCGCGAAATGGGTTCCTGCATGGCATTTGCTCCACACAGTCCGAAGCTCATGCAGACAATCAAGCTAGCTCATTGCAGACTGGAGTATTTTTAAATCATTTTTAAATCTAGTTTTTACCTTTCCAAAATGTCTTTACGAACACTGTATTATGCAATGATTTATCCTTACCTTCAATATTGTAATTTAGTCTGGGCTTCTACTTACCCATCCAATCTTCGTCGTATAGTACTACTTCAAAAACGTGTCATTAGAATCCTAATGAAGACTAAATTTGATGCTCACACTGATCCTATTTTCAAAGAACTAAACATAATTAAATTCCATGACATTCTTTTGTTACAGATAGGTCAATTTATGTACTCCTACAAAAATGGTCTTTTAACAACATGTTTTTAACAAATGATCAAGTCCATAATTACAACACTAGAAATGCTCCAGCTTTTCGCACTCCCTTATGTAAAACCAACATAAGGCAGTTTTCTGTATACTTTCAAGGTCCAAAGTTATTTAATTCACTTGATACTGAACTTATTAAATCCGCCTCCCTTTCTCTTTTCAAAGTAAATTTTAAATCCTATCTCTTTTGTAAATATTAATCATGATTAATTATTATTAAGAATACAGGTAACGCAAAAAATAACAAGAAAAAAACGCCAGTTCGTCATAGTTACTCGTTATGTCTATCCACTTGCTGTTATTTTAAGAGGAAGCCTAAATTCACATAATTAGGCTTCCTCGCCATTAACCTTTATATATAATTACTTTGTATTATCTACTTTGTAACTTCTACTAGTAGCGAATAAAATACAATACAATACAACAATAGTATTCAACCAAGCCCCAAAACTGGCCATTGTTGGAAGAAATAGGAGAAAATGCACAACAGTTCTGCGACTATTTCACGACCACAAAACAGGCATTTTTGCGCATGCGTTAATTTACTCACTTCCGGTTTCTAAAAATCCTAAACATTTTACGCGCTTTCACTAAACACCAAACTTTTTCCCGTTAAAATGTTGTTGACCACGTTCTCCACAAATTCGAGCATGGATTTTGGAAACCGACAATAAATGCCAAAGTTATGGCTTTTCATTCGCCAAAACTGAAGTTTAAAATTGGACTGAAAAGTGTTGTAAAATCTTCATTTTTAGTCGTAATGGTAAACGCATGCTTTGTTTTATGCGCCTTAATTCTTAGGTTCGGAAAATATTCATAAATTACTAGTAGATCAAAAACCCTTGCAGAGTTTAGAAATTTTCTGATTTTGATGACGTCATCAAGTGACGTCATGATGACGTCATCAGACTACAAGACTTTATCCTAGGAGTCCTCTTGACAATAATTATTGCCCACTCTTTAATTTTCCGGGTTTTACGAGGCTGCAAACTTTCCCTAGCAACGGCCGATTTAAATATGTCAATGGGCCCTTAGCATTTAGTTCGAAGAATACCTTTTGCAGGTTCTTTTTCTCTCTGTTCTTTTCTTGTTCTTTGTTCACTGCCAAATGAAGTCCGATTCTCCACCAATGTTACGAGAGGATTACGACTCGGGATCTTCACTTCTGGCTTCTTTTTACTTTCTACTTGCACATGACATTACACTGCTACTACGGACTAACTACAGACTAACGAGATACTAACTATAATTTACAGATTTTTTACGCTTTCTTTTAAGCTATCGGACCAGACAGTATACCCGCGGGAGTCGTTAGATTGGGTAACTTTTTGAGGAGCTATCTCAGTTTTTTTTCATAATTTTCTACCAAATAAGGTTGCATAGTTTTGATGTTTTGATGCATGAAAGTTGTCAATGATGCCAATTTAAAGGAGCAGTGTCACGGTACTGCGCATGTCACAGTCTCCAGACATTGAATTGACAGCTGCATTGTGTAACATCCAAGGGGTGGACCATTAGAAATCCTGGGAGGGGGGGTGGAAAACTTTTGTGCACGATATTTTTTTTAGCAGTGTGAGTTCTGCAAGAATTTTATTTTTAAGGCGATAGCTCTGCACGATTTTTTTTTTCAGTGCACATTCTACAGAGATTTTTCAGTGTACATCCTATATAGATTTATAGCCTGTGAATACAACCATAATATAATAATAATAATGTTATTTATAGCAGAGAATGTGTCTCCGAACCGTTTTTCAATAGAGCCCTGCATAACATAAATAAGAAACAAAAATAAAAATACATTAATAATCTAGAGTTAAAAACTAGGCTAAAAATACATTTATAGAGTGACTAGAGCTAAATTTATGAGGCAATTTAAAAACATGTCTTTTGACATTTTGTTTAAAAAGAGTTAGGGATTCGATTTCCCGCAACGAATTATCTAAAGTATTCCATTCACTAAAACCTTGGTACAATAAACGTTGTTTGCCGTAATTAAGCTTGATTATTGGAAGTCTAAAATCGTTCTTTCTTCTTGTATTATACATGTGAATGTCACTGTTCTTTAAAGTGCCTATCACCCTTCTGCAATTTTGATAGCTTATGAACCTCTGAAAATTTTTGAGTACTTCTCTGAAGAAAGTTTTGGTTTAAAGTGAATACTTTATGTTCTATGCTTGTTTGAAATCGTATAAATGTGCCTTTCCTGACCCATGACCGCGTTAGTAAAAGCTTGGGTCAAACCTGGGTAGACGTCATCTTATTAATGCATTATTCTCCATGGCACCTTTTTATCACAACAACATCGATGCATAGAAAATATACACAGTTTTTGAGTTGTTAGTGAAGAAAAAATTCATTTTAGTCAACATGTTAAGTATTTCTTCAAATGATTGCAAAGCCGAATTAATTATATGACGTCAAGATGACGTCTACCCAGGTTTCGACCCAGCCTTTTACTTACGCGGTCAGGTCAGGAAAGGTCACATTTACACGATTTCAAACAAGCATAGAACATAAAGTATTCACTTTAAACCAAAACTTTCTTCACAGAAGCACTCAAAACGTTTCGGAGGTTCATAGGCTATCAACATTGCAAAAGGGTGATAGGCACTTTAATATATTAAATTCATAATCAATCCATTAACATAAAATATGACGATGTACAAGACGACGCCGGTTTGGAACGAGTAGGCCAATTGAGATTTGACAAGGCTTGTGCTTTAGAACTTTAAACAGGTAAATTCAAGAATTACCTTGGCCGCCTCATTTTGCAAACTCTGAAGATCGTCTATGAGGGTTTAGTTGTATTTGTCACCCCATATTGCATCAGCGGTAGTCAAAAAGTGGACATACTAAACTATTATACAAAGTAAGGCGTGTCTCGAGGGGCAATAAGTGCCTGATACGCTTGACCAGACCAATCCTTGGGTTTACTTTAATAGATAAGGCCTCTACCAGGTCATGCGAAGTCATATGCTTATTAATTATAATACCGAGGTACTTGATATTGTCAGAGCGTTCGAGGGGCACGTTGTCTATAATGACATCGATGCTAGAGCAAGATTTCAGTTTATGTGGGCTATCTATTAACATAAACTTTATAGATTTAGAAGTATTCAAAGTCAGGCGATGTATACGAAACCAAGAGGCCAATTTTGCCAAGTCTTCAGTGATTTAAGCAATGTTCGATGTCATTGATACTGAAGGATGGCTACAGTATATCACGGTGTCATCAGCGTACATGGTCACTTGGCAATGATCTACAGTAATAGGAAGGTCATTGACGTAAACCAAGAACAAGAGAGGACCGAGAATACTCCTGTGGCACGCCAACTCCCACTGAGCACGAAGAGGACTGAGAGTCGCCTATTGCAGTTATCTGGTGTCGGTTATCAAGGTAGGAGGTAAACCAATTTACAACTTCACTGCAAGCACCAATAGCCTTGAGCTTTGTCAGCAAAAGGTTGTGGTCCACAGTCACAAAAGCCTTGGACAGGTCTATGAATACTGCACCAGTCACCTTGCCATTGTCCATGTGTCGTAGAATGTTGTCAGTGAAGTGTGCTAAGCCAATTTCAGTAGATAACCTCGGGCGGAAACCAAACTGATTAGGCGTGAGGATTTTCTCTTACGAGAGATAGCCGTGGAGTTGTTGATGTACAGCCCTTTCAAGAATCTTACCTACACCAGGTAGAATATAATTGTGATAGGCCTGTAATTGTTAAAATCAGAGTGATCGCCGGATTTAAATAGGGCGGTAACTTTTCCTGGTTTCCAGATGGCTGGGAAAATACTTGAGTCCAGAGAACGATTAAACAGTTTGGTTAAAACTGGTCAGGGGTCATACACACAGCCGAGTCATTTAGTAGCCTCGAGCTGATTCGGTCTAAACCAGTAGCTTTGTTTGTTTTCAAACCTCTTAATTGTTTAAAAACAAAGCCCTCGGAAATGTTCGAAAAGCGAAAGACAATTTCACTGTTATTTGTCCTAGCTGGAGTAATGATGTCAATGGCGCCGACCAGAGATTGAAACTTTGCTGCTAACAAAGGTCTGATCGATCGACGCTGGCTCTGTTAACTGTACTCCATCAGATTCAGATTGGATAAAGGTCGGCTGAGAGCCATTATTAGATCTTATTACGGCAAGTCAATCATTTATAGTTTTCCATAGAGCACCTGAATTTCTTTGTTTTGTCTAATCAGATCTTTATAGTAATTTGCTTTACATTTCTTGACTTGTTTATTTACTTTGAGCCGCAGTTTTTTTGTAACGAACCCAGTGATGTGAGGAATTTAATTTGATCGCCTTAGAATGCATATAGTCCAGGTCTTTCATTGCTTGGCTCCGATTCAGGCCAAATCAAAAATGCATACCCCAAGATTTCATTGTCCATGATGTTTTGCACAGACTCTGTGCAAAACACAGACTCTGTAATCTTTGAAAATGTGGACATTGAAGTTTACTCAATGAAACCTGACGTTAAACTCGGTTGCAAAAACTGATGGCATCAGAGAATAGTTTGAGGCTTCAGTAATTGCAGAGAAGGTTTATTTGCCAATAATATAGCTGTTTTTATCTTGGCTAGTGTTTTAGACCGCAAATAAACTTCTCTCTTGGCCAAACATTTGAGCGTGTTTATTCTTGTGGTTTAACTGGCCTTAATTCCCCCGATACCGGTAGTGGTATTTCCATGACAACAGTGACTAAACTATTGTTATGAAGGTTGGGGAGGTTGTTTTCATCTGGAAATACCTGAAAATCAGCTAGGACAGATAAAAAATACTTGTTTAGCGTCCACCCATTTCAATGTTTCCAGGTTATAGGGAGGGAGGTTTTTTCTTTATTTTTTTTTCTTTGTGAAGTTCACTCACCTCGTGTTGTAGAAACAAAATGGCCTCGATGTTAAAATATTTAATGCGCCGGCGGCCGGGGCATATTTTAAGTGGTACATGTAGGGGTCTGGGTAAAAGAATTGGTGTTCGCGGGCGCATTTACACTTTCTAAACTGTTTTTTTATGAAAAATTAAAAATTAAAAAAGATTAGAGATCGGGGATATTTCTCAGGTCGGGCGGGGACGCTAACCAAGTATTTATTTTTATCTGGCCTTACACAGACTGTGTGGGTAATCTTTAGAACTATATTTTGAATTGGTAAAACTGAATTGTTAGTATTTTTTCAAAACAAAAATTGAACAATGCATCGGTTCCTTTGCACGAATTTTTTTTTGTGCCTTAGTGCTTTGCAGGAATTTTCTTTTGGGACATTTAGCCTTGCACGAAAAATTTTTTTGGACTACCCACCCCCCCTCCCAAGATTTCTAATGGTCCACCCCCAATGAGAATCAATCAAAATAATTTGAAGGAAACGCCAGACTGTTCGGGTGTTAGCCGTATTCACAGATTGTAGTTATGCACAGTATATGGCGAGATTTACAAGGATTTTATTCTTCCTACATCCAAGGTAAACAGCATTGAGTAAAGAATGGTATCTATATTTCATTACTTGCTTGTATTTTTTGCTGTTTCCAGTCGGAAACAGTCCGAATTTGACCAAAGTGAAACCAGCTGCTCGCGTCCGTAGATATATATTTCTTCGTTGTGCACTTTTGACATGAAATAATTCTCCAAATGGCACCATTGTTTTATTTCTACATAACTAATAACACAGTTCTCTGCTGTAAGAAATATAGAACATTCTATGGACGATTTCTTGTCTTAAAGTTTGGAAACGTAACACATACATTTGCGCTAAAAAGTTAAGTACTTTCGGACTACGAGTGGCTGTTTACTCAGTTTGCACTATCGGCTGTTATGGACTGGAAACTTACTTTCACAGCTTAATATTTATGTCGATTGGTCAGAAAGATATCTTGTTTAAGATTCTATGGTTCTTTCGGAAATTTTTAAACGGGAGTTTTCGTACAGTATTTCAAGCTATGCTGTAGCGCGAGTTTAGTACGTAGTCACAAATGTCCGTGAAACTAATAGCACGTTAGATCATTATTATCAGTTTGCTCTATGGGTTCTCATGTATTCAATAATCACTTCTGGAGCTTCATATGTATGTATGTTGTTTGGTCACAAGGATTTTCTCTTTCAGTTTTCCCCGTTAGTTTGGACATTAGGGATTTATTCTTGGAGATTTCGTACAGTTTAGCGACCATGTGTCGAAAGTAGACAAGTTCGCTTGTCACGAAAGTGCGAATACTGACAAGCGGTTTCATAGCAGTTCGATGTTTGCAGACTCTCACGTAGTCGATCATAACTTCTATAGCTTCATATGTATGTCGATTGCTCACAAGGCTATCGTGTTTGAGTTCATGAGGTTTTTTTGCCAGCAAATAAAGGTTTTATCTAACTTTTCGTACAGTCTTTGCACTCCGGTCATTTCATATAATTTCAGCCTCGTTTCTAAGCCGTAGATATATATTTCTTCGTATCGCTGTTGAAAACTGCCATATCATTGATCATCATTATAATACGACTTGAAAAGTTGCCATGTGTTTCGTGAACTCTACTGGACATCCAAACCCTCTTCGCTTCTGGTTGGAATGCCAAAAAGTTTCCAATTTCTTGCGTTTTTCGGCTGCTGTATTCAGAGTACTGAGTGGCCGTTTTCCCCGCCGGTAAGCATCACTTATGCTTTTTTGTTTTAGTTGTGTTGCAGTCTCAACGACTAATTTTGAATAAACAAATAACTAAAACTTATTTAAGCACATCTTACATTTCCATAAATGACCAAAGGAGGCAAGGATGAGTTCAAAAAGAACACTGATGAAGTCGATTTAAAAATCGATATTTCACCCCTCTGAGAACTTCGTTCCGGGCCGGAACGTAATTCTAAAATCATCAGATTTTCACACATGCGCAGTACCGTGACACTGCGACTTTAACGTAGGCACGCACGCTGGTCTGATACTGCCTGTTCCTGCATAAACAACCAAGGGTACAATCCTGATATCGAGGCCACAAGCCCAAGTGTCAATCATTCATTTGTTTAACTAATCACGAGATTCCCAACTTTTTCATAATTTGTTTCATATAGACATAAAAAGCGTAACTAAGAATAGGGAACTAATTCATAAACGTTCCTAGTAATTCATGGACTCACTTAATTACAAAAGCTCTCGAAGCGCTCAAAATCAACTGCGTAGCCAAAAGTGTAAATTAAGTAATAGTCAGCAAGTTTTCTCCTAGTTCCATAGGTTGCTAATTTTGAGACACTATAGCACTTGAACTCTGTCTACAATTAATTAACATGATATTCATAGTAGAATAAATTTAGGATATGACTTCAATGATAAAAAAAATTAAAATATAAGTTGCGTGACTATTGTCGCGTAACATGCCCCTAATGGCAAAAAGAACAGAAGTCCGATTGTAATGAGGTGGCCCAGAACCTTACGAGCCTTTATAGTTTCTCTTGGGCTACCCCGCCACTTATTTTATTCTTTGTAAGATTACTATTTATATTTGTGGCAAATGAAATTAAACTGAAATTAAACTGAAACTGAATGTTACGAATTCAAAATCCTTTCCAGGGGAAGGTATATGGATGTGCCCGGGGGTGGGGTATTTTCTTTACTTCTTTGACTCGCCGTGGGGTATTTGAGCACCTTGCTTGTCCCCAGTCAGTAAAGACTAAAAAGCTACACTTATCGATAGAAAAAGCAGTTCTGGAAATTGTCCACGGCTATTCGTTGTACACGAGAATGTTGGTCTTAATTTTCAATAAATTTAAATTCTACATTTTCACAGTAAGACGCGCTAGACGAAGGGCCACTGATCACAGTCTTGATAGTGTGTGATACACCAGGGCCCAGACAAACCGCTTTGTCCAGGTTTATAGTAAACCCATAATATCCATCTGTTATCTCGCTATCCGTCGTGAACGTCAATGGGGAAGGGATTTGGTAATTAAAGAGTAGATGTAAAGCCTTTATTCCCTCTTTTGTAAATGGTAAGGTCTATTTTGTATTGTGACACAGAACTGCCGAATAATCTCACACCAGTGAGGTGAACCTAACTACTGACGGTGAACTTGACGCAGTTGGTGATTGCGTTACCAAAGTATCCCCACTGAGGTGAACCAGGTGAGCCTCTAGGCAAATCACTGACTCCTCTTACATGAGCCAATCTTTTGGATACTTTTTCTATTCTTTGCATGAAATGTTTTAAAGTGATGTTGGTTTCCCAACAGAATTAAGATAAGTAACCAATTCGATTACCTCTATCATATCTAGGATTTCGGTATGAAGAACATTTTCCACAAATTGTTGTGGTGACATCAGTGGAAACTGCTTATCAGGTGAATCGCTTTATGGCCGAGAACAGCTCTCTTTGATTTCCCATTTTCACTCAGTTCTTGTTCTTCAATCTTCTTACAAGCCCAGCTATGTACGGCCTGGAATAGCTCCACCTCTGTTATGCAGAGAGTGTCCCTCTCTAGAATGTCACAGAGTGTTTCTTGCGTGACAGTAAAGAAACGGCTCAGACGCCACGGCTTGCTGGGTCTCACAATCAACAATATTCCAGCAGATTTCTTCCAGCTTTTCATCCTCAAGTTTCGCGACCTGTGGTAGAACAGTGAACACATCCTCTGGTCCCAGCTCTTTCTCAAGATACTGTGTGCATTTCTTAACCAGTGAAGGAACAAAGTACTTCTTAGCGAGATACAATACCTCCATAATATGACTTCCGGTCAACTGCATTTCATCGATCGTAGCAGTTCCAGTAATCCTTCAGCGGTACAGTCTGGTAGGTCAATAGTACGTAAGCTTGATTGTGGAAATGAAAAAAAAATCGCAACATTTCGTGAATGGCTTGGAAAATGTGTTGACCTCATTTTTTTTCTGATATTATCCTGCCTGGATAAAATGAGTATATCTCAAAGGACAGACAATAAAGCGAAATGGTAAATTCTCTCGAACTTGGCTGAAGCGACGTATTTTGGGGCCGGAGGCGCAAATCCTGCGATTTTGAACGAATTCGCCGCCATATTAAACATCCCAGCATGCAACACTGAATAAGAAAAAAATTATACTCGCTAGGGAGGGCTTAGTAAAAAATGTCAAGGTCGTCCGAAATAGGCTAAAAAATTGGAATCCGGTCTTTGTAACTTTTTAAAACGCACGGTGACCCCTGTTATTTATGTAATAAAATTAAAGCAGAAAGACAGTTTAGCGTTTGGATATATTTTATTTTAGAGAGAAAACTGATTATCATAGTGAAATGAACAAGATGATTCTAATAAACGAAAAGAAGACGAAGGCGATGGTCATAGCGTCGTCAAGAATAGTGTCAGAGTTCTCCGAGGACATTGCCGTCACCATCAACGGATCTCTAATTACTCGGGCTGCCTGTGGCAGTCACGAGTCTAAATGTACAGGCCGTTTTTACTCGGACTGCCTGTGGCAGCACCGAGTCTTAATCTGCAGGCCGTTATTTGTTTTGTTCCGTGAAGCAAAATTTCTGCGCATTCGTTAAATTATGCATTAACTGACCTCGTTTCGCCATCGGACGGTATTCTTGTTTGAGGTACGTTTCGTAGGTTATATGCCACATTTCGTTTTACTCTCGGTCATAATACATACCAGCCCAAACACCGTGATCGGTAGGCCAACACTAAAATAGGTTTGACCGTGTTTTTACCGGCTTTACCGATCTCGTACGATCTCTCTGTGTACCGCGTTATACAAGTATACTGAATAGCTGATTTATACCGGGGATTTATAGCGAAATATAGCGATTTACTAGCAAATATACTCTGGTTGAGCAGTTATGGGTTACTCTCCTCTATCGAAGTCTGAAGACATCTGAACTCCTGAACTGTGAGAGCAACACTGTCCTCGCCAGCACAGAATAATTTATGATGACCCAAGCAATATTCAACTCTCAAGGTAAACTTAAACAAGAAACCTCTCACGGCCGAGGTTTTGGTTCGAGAAATTAAAGGCTTCCAACAATTCCCTTTATAGTTCTGTAATATAATGAGCAGACTGAAGTTTTGGAATGAGGGTAAGGCTTTTAATTAGAGATCCAACAGGCATTTCAGTTAATAACATACCAAGATGGACTCGTAATGACAAGAACAACAGATAAAGTTACACACAAATTGACATAGCTAGCTCCATCACAGTACTCGGAACCTATTAAAACTCGGAGCCTGCAGTATAACAGAACAGCAGACTAAATTACAAACGTGTGTTACATGAATAAGTAGTGTTTAAATTAAAAGGTCAACATACGAGAAAAACAAAAATATTAAATTACATATATACTAGGGGAGCAGACAATTACCGGCCACCCCTAAAGACTGCTAAATTCAGCTAATAATTCTTCCCTTTGGTTATTACTAAGAGGATTTCAAATGAAAGTGTATTTCATCTTCAATCTCATGTGGCCCAAGTGAAAGCCCAGATTGGCTCTTGTTCAAACGAGAAATTACTTGGTGTGCATCTGGACCAAACTTTGAGCTGGTCCCTTCATGTAGATAACATATGCAAACTGAAGATTTCCCAAAGACTTGGGATACTTCGAACGGCGCATTAATTCGTCACCTTCTCCCCCTTTATGCTCGTCTTGCATTTTATCAGCTGCTTAGTTATCTCTCTAATGGACTATTGCTGCGTCATTTGTGGGGCAATACATCCGAGCAGAATTTAGACAGGATTCATCGACTTAATTCAGAAAAGGGCAGCTAGGTTGATTATGGACACTGACAGTAAAGCGACATCCATCCATGATAGAATTAAGTACTTTCGTTCTGTCACCTTTATCTCCTTCCTATCTTACTAGTTTATATCATTGTACCTTTTAATTCTGTTTATAGTTTTCATACCCGTTGCTCTGTAAATGATACTTTGAAGCTCCCTAAAGTGACTACTAAGGCCGGGATGCACACTTTTGCCTTTCTGGCTTCTAATGAATGGAACTCTTTGGACTGTAGTATTAGAAACGCTAATACACTCTCCTCTTTCCGCAAGAATTACTTAAAGATGGCCGTCTCCAAGCTCAAAGAAAAACTGTGATATTCTCTCCCTCCGTCTATGTAAATATACCTAGTTGTAATGTTTGTGTAGTAATATTCAAGTTTTAGCTTTAGTGTTATTTTACATTAGTTTTACTTAGCTTGTGTTATCTATAGTTACATTTAAGCAGATCATTATAGTGTTTTAAACCAGTATTATTATATTATATTAGTATTCTAGGGCCTAGATGAAAATTCCTTTTGTAATTCTAGTTACCCTGTTTAAATAAAGTATAAAAAAATCATTGTCAAAGTCGATTATGGCACCGACACAATTAATATTTATTTAAATAATCCATTAACGTGGCCTTAGGTAATTAAGCTGTTACTGTACTGAGGCACCGCCATTTCGAGTCTTCTTACTCATATTGATATAAATCACGCTTCATTCTTGGAAAATAAGAACAATTTTCATGTGTTTTAAAAAGTGCTGAGTCAGCATTTTTTACGACATTTAACCTTGATTATCTCTGAAATATGCACGGTTATTTATTTATTTATTTTAGGGGGGGGGGGGGGATTTTGATAGCCCTATATGTGACCTAAAATGTCCACTTGGTCATAAAAAAAATATCCTTGTATTAGGGGCCTTAGTCCTTAAATAAAAAAAGTCTGCTAATCTCCACAAAAGAAACCTCGGATTTTAATGAATGTGTACCACCGTGGTCTTGTATTCATATCATCTTCACTCCCGTGTACAGTATACAGCCCTACTGCATGGTACTAATGCATCAGTCAATTCCACAAATACCCATCAGCCCCCTCCTCCACCCCCCAGGACAGTATGGTGGGCATTGGACACTACCGAAAATAATTACGGAAAAGGGACTAGCCAGCAGCAAACATTCTAAATGCAAGCGTTTATTGACAAAAGCGAGGATGGACTTTGAGGCTGACTTGGTTTATCCAGCAGTTTCTGGTGTATCTAAAGGTATAACGTTTCCTTTACTTTATAAAGTCAAGCCCGACTCTTATTCATTTCACTCTGATTCAAATTGACTCGTAGTCGTTCATTTATACGAATTCGAAATACTTTCCATGCAGGAGAAGGTATATAGATATGCCCGGGGTGGGGAATTTTCCTTACTTCTTTGGCTCCACCGTGGGGCATTTGAACAAATTGCTTGTCACCACTGTGGGGAATTTGCAACAAAATTCAAAATCACTGATGACTAATGCCCGGGGGTTGGCCTGGGGAAGGGATGGGCATTGCTGGAATTGACTAGTACGTAAATACCTACATTCGTCGATAAAAAAACAGTTCTGGAAATTGTCCACAGCTAATTGTTGTACGGGTATTTGAATTTGCAATAAATTTAAATTCTACATTTTCACATTGAACTACAGCCCTGCCATTCACTCCATAGTAAGTCCAATAGCCATTGATCACAGCCTCGATCGTAAGTGAGATACCAGGGTCCAGACAAACCGGTTTGTCCAGGTTTATAGTAAACCCATAATATCCATCTGTTATCTCGCTATCCGTCGTAAACGTTGATGAGGAATAGTAGAGCGAAGATGTAGAGTCTTTCTTCTCTCCTTTGTAAATGGTAAGGTCCACTATGTACTGTGACCCACGACTGCCGAACAATCTCACACCAGTGAGGTGAACCCGACTACTGACGGTGAACGTGATGCAGTCTGGGCTACCATCGTATGGGTTACTGCCCCATTTATAAAAAGGGAACCTTTTACACGAACCAGCTATCTTTGTACTACCGTCTCTATTCTTTGCATTAAATGTTTTGAGTGATTTTGGTTCTTCTCCGACTGATCCAAAATATGTACTAATTCAGTGACTTCCTTCATATCTAGAATTGCGGTACGAAGAACAAATTCTGAAAATTGCTTCAGTGACATTAGTGGAAATCTTATCAGGTGAATCGCTTTATCGCCGAGAACAGCTCTCTTTGATTTTCCATCTTCAGCTCAGTTCTTGTTCTTCAATCTTCTTACAAGCCCAGGTATGTACGGCCTGGAATAACTCCACCTCTGTTATCATGAGAGTGTCCCCTCTCTAGAATGTCACAGAGTGTTTCCTGCGTGACAGTTAGAAACGGCTCAGATGTCACGGCTCGTTGGGTCTCACAATCAACAATTTTCCAACAGATTTCTTCCAGCTTTTCATCCTCAAGTTTCGCGACCTGTGGTAGAACAGTGAACACATCCTCTGGTTCCAGCTCTTTCTCAAGATACTGTGTGCATTTCTTAACCCAGTGAAGGAACAAAGTACTTCTTAGCGAGGTACAAAATCTCCATAACATGGCTTCCGGTCAACTGCATTTCATCGTAGTACATGTAGCGAAACAGTTCCAGTATCCTTCAGCGGTACAGTCTGGTAGGTCGATAGTACGTCGAGTCTCGGCCAGTTCACCGTAGAACATGGCCTCGAATACAGGACTACCGATAGCCAGTACGTACTTATGGGCAGGAACGGTGATCGTGTCGCCTTTGGAGTCGACAACCGAGAACTGTACATCACTGAACTATGCTGTTGTTGTACATGTACTGGTTACGTTCCTTGATAGTGTCGCGTACAGTTTGCCATTTGGTATCCATTGCTAAACTGTGTTGATGTTGAGAAGTGTTTGTATAAAGCAGGTTGCTTCCGTGTTCTCAGGAAAGTGAAAGCGCAGGATTCGTAGCCGAATTGCATGCTGGTATACGAGTTCGTTTGGTATAACGTTGGTCCCCACCTCTCCGGCTGATTTTGTCAACATCAAGATGTGGAAATTATCATCCAAGTGCTGCCCCCCTCCTCTCCCCTCTGGGGCAATGCTCTCTTACAGCAATACAAATACGTGATTTATTGGGCAGTAGCTATATATATGTGGTTAGGTGTGGTGGCACTTAGGCCCTTATCGATTAATCTTGCTAGCATTGCACTGCAGCATTTCTCTTTTTTTAGAAGCATAAAAAACTGAGAAACGATTCAATTGTTAATTCACATTTTCCTCCTCAATGGAAAAGCTGGAAATTTGCGGAAAGTGTCGTATAACTAGATGGATTGGGGCGGCGCAAACTGGGTAAGACCGGAAGTTTAGTAACAACCCGGTTATTCTGCCTGCATTACAAGGGTACCGCGTTTAATAATTACTAAAGTTGATTATAATCGCTCACTCTGGAAATTGTGGCAATTTAGTATTCATTCATTTATTTATTTATAAACTTCGCCACAAGTGGCAGGGAAGCCCCACAGAGCGTGGTACCATTACGGGGTCCCATAAAAAAAAAAGGTGAAAACTATAAAAAGTACATAAATATGCTGACAAAGGGGACGATACGAGTCATGACATTTTACACTTTTGAAGAATTTCAACGACATAAACATCTTCAGTAAAACAAACATAATGTTTGAGGAACTCCTTAAACTGCCCTAATGAGCAGTTAGTGCCTCTCAAATTTGGTGACAGTGTGATCCATATCCTCAGTCTGAAAAGTTACAGTATTAACCGTTTTGGGATATTTCAGAGTAGCATGCCTATGGATGGATCTGTGCTCCTGGTTCAGGCTCTCGTAGAAGACTTTACAGAAATATATGGATCACATGAAACAACTAAAGATTTAAAATTGCATGGTGCTTGTTGTATACAACACTTACAGGTTTTATTTAGTATATAAGATTCTCGTAATGCAAAGTTTTGTGCATCAGAATGGCTTTCGTGATTGTATGTTGATGGTTTAGTTTGTTCCCTCTTAATATACGGAACAGTTCAGCGTTACCTCGCGTTTTTATTAAGTTTCTGAGAAATGCTCCCCTGGGGGAAGGGGGTACTCCTGTTTGTGACGTATTATGTATGTGCCGCCGGGGTGGGTCAGGGTTTTGAGCTCAGTTTGGGCAGGCAGGGTCAGGATTTTGACCTGATTTGGGCAGATCAGGGTCAGGATTTGAGTATAACTTGGGTGCAGTCAGGGTCGGGGTTCAGTATTTTTAGGCAGTTAGGGTTCATTTTTTTTAGCTATTATGTCAAAAATAGACATTCTGTTGCAGCATTTTGATCGCCTGCCCACAATTTGTACTTCAGTACTTATCTATGTACTTCATCTGCTGATTTGTTTACCCAATGCCACGTCCCGACTTGAAATGTTCCGTATTTTGCATGCAATCCCTGTATACGCGGTATACCGGCCGGGGTATATATCCGACCGTGTTTTGAAAACAATTTAAAGAAGGGGCAATCAGGTTTTTTTTTCCTAAAAAAGGGGCAATCAGGGTTTTGGAGCTCGGATTGGGTCAAACAGGGTCAGGGTTTGAGCCTCTTGGCCTCACATACATACCCATTTACACATACCTCACATACATACCCCCCCCCCCCCCTTTGTTATAGTTTCTCGGTCATACGACACTGAAGTAATTAACATGCGGTTGTACCAAAGCGTTGTAGATGGTAAGTAGTGTTTCACGAGGAACGAAATACTTAAAGCATTTGATTGCACTAATGCCAGGAACGATCATTCAGTTGAGAATATGGCTTTCCCAGTTTGGGTTTGATCTTGAAAAAATAAAGGCGAGAAAGAAGATAAGATAAGAAAAAGAAGAGCCTCTGGTATCCGTTGAGAATCTCACTTCCATGCGCTGAAAACATGTCAAACCGGTTTTGTTGAGCCGTTGGTAAGCGAATGAAAATTACCGTTACATCCAGCACTCACTGTTGGGCCTGGTAAGGAATAGATTATCCAATCAGGGATGATGTACAAATTCTGAATAGAATGTTCGCATGGAAGTGAGATTCTCAACGGATAACACCAGAGACTCTTCGTTTCCTCGCCTTTTAGTTCTTCGATCGAGCTTCTGGTACCCAGGGTACATGCCGAGAGATTTAGTAGTAGAAGTGTTTGAGGCCAAAACCAGACTTTCAGCTACAACCACAATTCATTTCGGTCTGAGCACGTCGCTTGTTGTTTGTTCGGGACAACCTTTTTTAACAAGCTGTATCACCTACTGCATGGCACACTCGACTAGAAAACGGCAATTCTGGAAATTGTCCATCGCGATACCATGTACGGCCGTTTGGTCTTAAGTTTTCATTAAAATTAAATTCTACATTTTCACATTGAACTTCATCTCTTCCACTGTACGCATAGGAAGACGACGGACCACTGATCACGGCCGTAATCGTGTATGGTATACCAGGGTCCAGACAAACCGGTTTGTCCAGGTTTATAGTAAACCCATAATATCCATATGTCATCTCGCTATCTGTCCTAAACATTGCTGGGTAAGGGGTGTGGTAGATAATTGAGTTCGGGTGTTTGTTAATAGTACGTTCTATATAATACAGGTATACAAGTGATCTACAAAATAAATACAATGGTGTAAGTCAGCGACCAAGTTAAGTATTTTAAATTAGATTTCGAAAGAAGAATCTAGAAGGTGTTTATCGTTTTCTAAATAAACTAAGAGAAGTCGATTGTTTTTAGTTAAGGGTATTTCATTCCAAATTTGTACTGCACCAAATTTTATTGAGAATTTTTCCATAATTAGTATTTTGTCTTGGTAAAAACAAATTCATATTTGTTCTAGACCGAGTGTTATGAGTGTGGACTTCAGCTATACTAGTCAATGGCTGTCAAAACTGGTTGGCAAAAGATTATTAGAATGTTTATAAACAAGTTCACCTAGCTGGAGTTTGATAATTTCATAAACGTTAAGAAGGTTAAGACGATAGAATAACGGTCGACTATAATCTTGGTATTTTGAGAATGTTATTACTCGAACAGCAGTTTTTTGCAAAATGTAAAGGGACTTTAAGTTTGTTTTATAATTACTACCCCAGATTATGGTACAATAGGATATGTATGAATATATAAGATTATAATACAGATTGAGTAAGATCTGGTGATTTAAACATGAGCGACACTTTATACCAACTGATTTTGCTATTTTATTTGTAACTTGATCGATTTGATGACTCCAATTTAAATATTTATCAATTACCACTCCTAATAGTTATCAATTACCATTCCTTACTACTCTTGTAACTTGTAGCCCCTCTGCAGGCTAAACCCTTGACTTTGGACGCAAACCATTGCTTAGCGGGTTGTATTTATGAACAAAGGAGACAGCATCCAAATAAAAGGCCATTTCCTTTGTCCAAAAATCGTTATCAACAGTTTACAACATGGTTTTCCCATACCTTGCCCGTTTTTGTCTGTCCGTTTCACTTAGCAACCCTTTTTTCCTGGCTTGGAGAAACCTAAACCCATGCTCATTCAAAATTCTTTAAAATGTCCGTTGACTTGCAATAAGATAAGATAAGATAAGATATTTATTTCAACTCGGGGGCTTGAGGCTTGTTAAACCTCTAGCAAGTACATGCTAATTAGCCGAGACTATCTACTTACAGCTAGTACATAATTTGAAATCTTATATACAATTACATATGAGTACATTATATTAACCATAACTAGTATTAATTACAAGTGGACTATATAAATATATATATATATATGTATCGGTAAAAGTTAAACCAATATGGAATTGGAAATTTTAAACTAGAAATTGAATTTAACAGAGCTGATTTGTTTTTTGAATGATTTTAAAGTAGGTAATGTGCGCAGAGCATCAGTTATGCATCAGCGCAATGCCAGACAAACCACTTTCCTGTACTAGTTGTTTGACTGTAAAGTTCGGGTTAGTTCTCCTAAGTTTCGACAACGTGTGAAGCAGTGCACGCACATTTAGATCTGAAACTTTCCTTGATTTGTGCCCTCCGTGGCGCTTTGGCTCATTCGATTGCTCAGTGCAGATTCTTATAACTGTGGTCTTAGAGATCCCGCATTTTTTGGCCGGCAATTCGGCTAAAAGACTGCGAAGTTGTCTTCCTTAAACACAAAGCCAATGCTTTTTTCTCGAGTGGTATATAGCTTTTCATTGTAATCGATTAAAAAAGAAACTAGACGCCTGACTTTATAACCTTGTTTATATGATACCAGCAGTCGATTCACAGAAACACGCAAGGTCGATCATTGTGTTTTTGGATCTTATCGCAGGTAAACATATACACATGCACGCACAAGAACATGATATTCAGCATTACTTGTCGAGGTTAGCACGAACTGGATTGTGAAACACGTACGTGATAAAGTTAATCACGCATGCTTCTAGCAGAGTCGATCAGCGCAATGATATAAAACTCTAATGCACCAGAATTAATACTGAAAACAGTGGAAATGGATATATCTACAGCATAAACGAAGCCCCTTTATCCACTTTTTTGAGCATTGAGTATGATCATGCAGTGAACCTAATTGTGCGGGAAAACATTAGTAAAAGATTTGGACACGCCCTCGGATATTTTTTTCATCCGGGGTATCGTTTTTTTTCCATAAAATTTGCATTGACAAGCCCACCCGTATTCCCAACATGTGCTTACTACCACCTCCCATTTTGAGCTGTTTTCGTTACATTGCCTGGACGTTATCAACAATTATACATGTGAGCTACCTAGAATCTCGCCTCAGACAACCTTCGCCATTCAAGTACGGACCGCCCGACATAATAAGGCTATTCAGAATACTGAACAAACTCATTTGACACATAGCGGGTATTTTTTTACTTCACTTGTCCCCCTCCCCCTTCACAATGTTGGGATAAAAAGGCAACATTTCGGTCTTCTCGAAAACCAACATTGAAATAGGGGAGGGGGTTTGTGTTAAAAATAGCCGCAAATTGCTGAAGAGATCCGACTTAAATGGCAAGGGTTGTAGCTGTGCTGGGAAGCGTGCAATCGTGTTTTCAGTTTTCCATATATTGTCTGTAAAGACGAGTCAAATTCCGCGTAAAAATTTGGTCTGAAACGGGGTAGGGGTTTTTATCTACCAGCGGACCACCCCCAACTAAACCACATTCAAGTACCCCCCCCCCCCCCCCCCCTCCAAGTATTCAAGAGTAATTGGCGGGAAATAAATAGCAAAAAAAACATTTAAGAAAATATCGCTTGTTTTAACTTTTTCAGTTCGAAATACTGGTGCATCATTTTGCACAATAATAGATCTCAGTTTGTAATAACGTTTTCTTTTCAGAATTTAGTTTTTTTTTAGTATAACAGCTTAGCATTGAAGCCCCATTTTTGGTATACGTCATTATGACGTCACAAGAGACCATCACCTAGGCGATGGTCTCTTGGACGTCATAAATATATTTGTGCACCCTCAGAAAATAACCAGTTCAATTGTTTTGGAATTTTATCGATGAAATGCATTTGGCTAACCTCGCAAGTCATAGTATTCTCTTTAATAATATTTTTATAGTCGGCAATCTGATTTAAGCTTGAAGTATGACGTCACTAATAACTTTGAATATATTTATCGTAGAAAGTTCAAATTTTCGCCTTATGAATATATTTCGTAAAGGCAATCTGATGACGTAATATTTTTGGAACGTGTTTTAAAGGTTAATTTTCACCAAAAAAGGAGGCATTCCTTATGACGTCACAACAACGTCAGAATACAGAACTGAACAATTGCACCCAAAATTGTAGTTTTACTTGGTTACCAACATGCCAACATTTCCTCAAATTTAGAGTAGAAGTAAGGAAATGGCCGGTACTTAAATTACGCTTACGGAACAATCAACTGCCGTGGATAACACCAAACATCCAACGAGAGATACGTAACGGAATCGCCTATATAAGAAGTTTCGTCGAGTCTGCACTGACGCAAACTGGGCTAAGTACAAGGAACAGCGAAACAAAGTTTCCAGTTTAAAGAGAACAGCAGTCCGCAACTTTTGTTGGGAAGCAGCCAAAAGTCCTAGTCATTCAGCTGGACATTTCTGGAAAAAAATGAAACCACTTCTACCGAATACAAAATCTAACATTGACAGCGGTACAATTCAACTCATAGAAGGAGGGAAAGTAATCTCGAATGTTCCTGCCGCGTTAAATGGCTACTTCTCTACTCCTTGTGTTGAAGAGGTGGTCTTAAAACTTACAGAGGAGGAGCTTATGGACCACCCTAGTGTAATCTGTGTACTGACCTAGACTTCTCCTTTGAACCAGTCAGTCCTAATTACATTTCTTCCCTCATAAAAAACCTTGACATTAAGAAGTCCTGTGGTCCCGATGAAATTCCGCCAAAATTTCTGAAACTGTCTGTACCTACCATCACTGCCCCAGTGACGAAGCTGATTAACTACTGCATATCGACTAGTACATGGCCGCGTGATTGGAAACGCAGTAATGTGAGCCCTGTTCATAAGAAGGATGAGACTACTTTTAAGAAGAACTATCGACCTATTAGTGTACTATCTGTTATGGCGAAACTGTTTGAAAAAGTGAAATACGATCAGCTGTATGCAACGTTCTCTCCTATATTCTCTAGCAACATTCGTGGCCACTCATGTTGTACAGCGCTAGTTAAGATGACAGACGACTGGCGCACATCACTTGATAAGAGTCATGAGGTCGGAATTGTGGCCATAGATCTGTCCAAAGCTTTCGATTCTATCAGCCACAACCTTCTACTAGCTAAGCTAAGAGCATATGGTTTCAGGGAGTGTGCTTTATCGCTAATTCGGTCCTACCTACATGATCGTCAACAAAGAGTTAAATGTAACGGGCAGTTCTCTGACTGGCTCCCAGTTCGTTGCGGTGTCCCATAAGGAAGCCTGCTAGGCCCCCTCTTATTTAACATCTTCGTGAACGATGTTAATCAAGCTGTTGATATTTCATCACTGCGCCTGTATGCTGACGACACTACCCAGTATGCAGCTGACGTGAGTCCAGCTGCACTTGAGTTCACCATTAACCATGACATCAAGTCGCTGAAGAACTGGTTCTCTGATAACTTTCTTCAAGTAAACGCCTCTAAAACGCAGGCCATGACTTTAGGAAAATCAAAGTATGCGTACGACCTAAGAGTCCATGAAGATACTATTATTGTGAAAGACACCTTGAAAATTCTAGGTGTGACTCTAGATAAGGACCTTACATTTAAACCACATATTAACGAAATGCTAAAGAAAGCTTACGCGAAAATAGCGGCACTGCGCCGGCTCAAGCGCCTTGTGCCAACAGCTCACTTGATACGACTCTACAAGGCGTACGTATTACCGCATTTTGAATATTGTAGTCCCATTTTGTTAGGCATTGGTAAAGGTCTTAGCAACAAAATCGAATCTGCAAATAGCTATGCTATCAGAACACTACTTAATTTAGGTAATAACGCAAATCATCAAGAAACACTATTATATAGACATGGCCTCAATGCGGTCATTATTTATTCTTTAAATGCTTCAGAAATCAAGGTCCTGTATACATATCAAATATTTTTAAACCTAGAGTCACTAGCTATAACTTAAGAGGTAGCGGTAATAACGTAGTTCAGCCATCCTATAACAGGCTTTTCCAGCATAATTCTTTTTCATACACAGTATCTCACATTTGGAACCAGCTACCATCGGCAGCTAAAACTACAACTTCTTTAACACAGTTTCGGTAATATCTTAATAAGTCTGACTTTATTGGATGCCAGTGTAAAAACTGCCTCTAACTAGCTCCTGCACACATGCACCTATATAATTGATCTACTTAGTTTACATTGATATCTTTAAATTTTGGCACGTTTAACTTAGAGTTTGTATATATATCGTATGGTATTAGTATAGCTAGACTTGCTTACTTATTATTGTATATATGTAAATAGTTTGAACTAGAGTTCTCTTAGCCTTTATCCATATTGTTATGTACTAACAATATTACTATATATATGTAAATAGTTGAAACTAGAGTTATCTTAGCTTCCATTCGTGTTATAATGTCATGCCCTAGCTTTATTGTCCTACTACAAATTTTATATTTTGTTACTATTAATTTGTCGAGCGCTTATATCATGAGCCCCTGGCTCGGGAGATTGGGCAACCACTTCCTGCGTTACCGACGGTAAATAAATTATTATTATTATTATTATTATTATTACTTTTACATTTTATGTCACACTCAACCCCGCAGTTTTTTACAGTTATTCGTGCCCGGCGTGATATACCACTGTATCTATTTTGTTCTTTACATAGTACCTTGAATGTGTGTTATTTGTGCAGTCCTTTTAGTGTATTCTCATGTAATAGCTATTTTAGATAAGTTTCCTAGCTAAGCTACCCAGCTTGTGGAACAAATGTAAAACAAATAATATTGTTTACATAAAAAAAGATTGCTAATCTCCACAAAAGAAACCTCGATTTTTAATTAAAGTTTATCACCGTGTTCTTGTATTGATATCATCTTCACTCCCGCATACAGTATACAGCCCTACTGCATGGTACTAATGCATCAGTCAATTCCAGAAATACCCAGCCATCAGGCCCCTGCTACACCCCCCCCCCCCCCCCCCCCAGGGACAAGTCTCGTAGTTTCCCTCGTTGTTGACTGTATGTGTACTTGCAGCAAACACTCTAAATAAAACTGAGCGTTTATTGACAAAACTGCGAGGATCGACTTCGTGACTGACTTGTCTTATTCAGCAAGGCCAGCTGCAAACGTTGGTGGATGCCTTTAAAGGTATAACGTTCCCTTTATTTTATAAACTCAAGCCCTACTCTTATTCATTTCACTCTGATTCAAAATGACTCGTATTCGTTCATTTATACGAATTCAAAATTATTTCCATGCAGGAGAATTCGAAGGTATATCGGATATGCTTGGGGGTGGGGCATTTTCCTTACTTCTTTGGCTCCACCGTGGGGCATTTGAACACATTGCTTGTCCCCACCGTGGGGAATTTGCAACAAAATTAAAAATCATGACTAATGCCCGGGAGTTGGCCTGGGAAGGGATGGGCATTGCTGGAATTGACTGGTACGTAAAAACCTACATTCGTCGATAAAAAAACAGTTCTGGAAATTGTCCACGGCTATTTGTTGTACCGGGATTTGATTTTACCATGAATTTAAATTCTACATTTTCACATTGAACTACAGCCCTGTCATTCATTCCATAGTAAGACCAATAGCCACTAATCACAGCCTCGATCGTATGTGAGATACCAGGGTCCAGACAAACCGGTTTGTCCAGGTTTATAGTAAACCCATAATATCCATCTGCCATCTCGCTATCCGTCGTAAACGTTGATGAGGAATGGTAGAGCGTAGATGTAGAGTCTTTATTCCCTCCTTTGTAAATGGTAAGGTCTACTGTGTACTGTGACCCACGTGACCCACACAATCTCACACCAGTGAGGTGAACCAGACTACTGACAGTGAACGTGATGCAGTCTGGGCTACCATTGTATCCAAAAACACCCCCATGAATAGATCCATTTGGGAACCTTTTACACGAACCAGTCTTTGTAATACCGTCTCTAGTCTTTGCATTAAATGTTTTGAGTGATTTTGGTTCTTCTCCGACTGATACAAAATATGTAACTAATTCAGTGACTTCCTTCATATCTAGAATTTCGGTTCGAAGAACAAATTCTGAAAATTGCTTCAGTGACATTAGTGGAAACCTTATCAGGTGAATCGCTTTATCGCCGAGCACAGCTCTCTTTGATTTTCCATCTTCACTCAGTTCTTGTTCTTCAGTTTTCTTACAAGCCCAGCGATGTACGGCCTGGAATAACTCCACTTCTGTTATGCTGAGAGTGTCCCTCTCTAGAATGTCACAGAGTGTTTCTTGCGTGACAGTTCGAAACGGCTCAGATGTCACGGCTCGTTGGGTCTCACAATCAACAATCTTCCAACAAATTTCTTCCAGCTTTTCATCCTCAAGTTTCGCGACCTGTGGTAGAACAGTGAACACATCCTCTGGTCCCAGCTCTTTCTCAAGATACTGTGTGCATTTCTTAACCAATGAAGGAACAAAGTACTTCTTAGCGAGGTACAAAACCTCCATAACATGACTTCCGGTCAACTGCACTTCATCGTAGTACATGCAGCGAAACAGTTCCAGTAATCCTTCAGCGGTACAGTCTGGTAGTTCGATAGTACGTCCAGTCTCGGCCAGTTCACTGTAGAACATGGCCTCGAATACAGGACTACAGATAGCCAGTACGTACTTATGGGCAGGAACGGTGACCGTGTCGCCTTCGGAGTCGACAACCGAGAACTGTACATCACTGAACATGCTGTTGTTGTACATGTACTGGTTACGTTCCTTGATAGTATCGCGTACGGTTTGCCATTTGGTATCCATTTCGTAACTGTATTGATGTTGAGAAGTGTTTGTATAACTGAGGTTGCTTCCGTGTTCTCAGGAAAGTGAAAGCGCAGGATTCGTAGCCGAATTGCATTCTGGTATACGAGTTGTTTTGGTATACGTACTCCCCACCCCTCCGGCTGATTTTGTCAACATCAAGTTGTGGAAGGGTAGGCACCCAATTATCATCCAAGTGCCGTCCCCCTCCACTCCCCTCGGGGGTGATGCTCTCTTACAGAAATACAAACACGTGATTTATGGGGCACTGTGTAAGTGGGAGCTAGCTATATATATATGGTTAGGTGCATGTGATGGCACTTAGGCCCTTATCGATTAGTCTTGCTAGCATTTATTTTGGCATACTTTTGCAAAACTTTTTCTCTCTTTGAACACTGCAGCATTTCTCCTTTTTTTTAGAAGCCTAAAAAACTGAGAAACGATTCAATTGTTAATTCACATTATCCGTCTCAATGGAAAAGCTGGAAATTTTCGGAAAGTGTCGTATAATTAGATGGATTGGGGCCGGGCAAACTGGGTAAGACCGAAAGTTTAGTAACAATTAACCCGGTTATTCTGTCTGCATTCCAAGGGTGCCGCGTGTAATAATTACTAAAGTTGATTATAATCACTCACTCTGGAAATTGTGGCAATTTACTGAGTATTCATTCATTCATTTATTTATTTATAAACTTCGCCAAAAGTGGTAGGGAAGCCCCACAGAGCGTGGTACCATTACGGGGGTCCATTAACAAAAAAACAAAAGATGAAAACTATAAAAAGTACATAAATATTCTAACAACACATGCAGACTGTTAATTAAACTTGAAAGGGGACGATACGAGTGACATTTTACACGTTTGAAGAATTTCAACGACATAAACATCTTCAGTAATATAAACATAATGTTTGAGGAGCTCCTTAAACTGCCCTAATGAGCAGTTAGTGCCTTTCAAATTTGGGACAGTGTTCCATATCCTCGGTCTGAAAAGTTACAGTATTAACCGTTTTGGGATATTTAGCAGCATGCCTCTGGATGGATCTGTGCGCCTGGTTACTGTCGTAGAAGACTTTACAGAAATATATGGATCACATGAAACAACTAAAGATTTAAAATTGCATGGTGTTTGTTGTGTACAACACTTACATGTTTTATTTAGTATATAAGGTTCTCGTAATGCAAAGTTTTGTGCCGAGAATGGCTTTCGTAATTGTTTGTTGATGGTTTAGTTTGTTCGCTCTTAATATACGGAACAGTTCAGCGTTACGTGGCGTTTTTTTTAAGTTTCTGGGAAAGGCCTTTCTTATAGTTTCTCGGTTATACGACACTGAAGTAATTATAATGCGGTTGTACCAAAGCGTTGTAGATGGTAAGTAGTGTTTCACGAGAAACGAAATACCTAAAGCATTTGATTGCACTAATGCTAGGAACGATCATTCAGTTGAGAATATGGTTTTCCCAGTTTGGGTTTGATCTAGAAAAAATAAAGGCGAGAAAGAAGATAAGATAAGAAAAAGAAGAGCCTCTGGTATCCGTTGAGAATCTCACTTCCATGCGCTGAAAACATGTCAAACCGGTTTTGTTGAGCCGTTTGTAAGCGAATGAAAATTACCGTTACATCCAGCACTCACTGTTGGGCCTGGTAATGAGTAGATTATCCAATCAGAGAATTCTGAGAATTCTTCCACTTTGATTGACTTAGTGTTTTCTAACACAAGCCACCGCATCACTGACCATGGCATAATACATGCATCAGGAGTTCCGGACTTCCGGTTGGATCACAGTGCATTCTGGGTAGGTGGGCTCAGAAAAGTGGGCACAACTTCTAGATCGGCCATATTGGATTTGAGTGCAGTCAATGTTTGCTCCTTTGCAAGTTCAAAAACTTACTACCTAATACACGGAATATCTTACCTTTACAGATTCTTCAGTTGGGAGTTCTAAGTCGATGTTTAAGCTTTAGAACGGGATTAATAAAGTTTCCAAGTTGACTGCGCTCAAATCCAATATGAACGCTCTGGAAGTTGATGCCCACTTTTCTGAGCCCACCTACCCAGAATGCAGTGTGATCCAACCGGAAGTCCGGAACTCCTGATGCATGTATTCCATTGTCTCTTAGTGACCATTTTATGGTCTTTTGTGTCGCTCAAGCCGGTGTTCCAAAAGCCCCCGGGAAAACTATAGAGTATCGTTCGTATAAACATTATGATAAGAACAATTTCATTCGGGATCTAAGAGGTATTTATTGGGACACTGTTGATACTATGCCTGATATTGACTCAGCAGTAAAGTGTTGGAATGATATGTTCACTACTACAGCAAATCGCCACGCTCCAATTAAACGATCCCGCGTCAAAGGTATCCAAATCCCATGGATGACTTCCGACTTGAGTCAGGCCATGCAAGACCATGACTATTATCACCGTAAAGCAATTAAAACTCAGTCAACTTATCAATGGGAAATGTATAGAAAATCAAGGCTCTACGTCAGCAAACAAGTTCGGAAGCGTAAGTCGGAATATTATCTTGATCTGTTTGAGAAGAACAAAAGCAATCCTAGCAGTTTGTGGAATACTCTAAATGACGTCACTGGTCGCAAGAATGTCTCAAGGCCTACATGCATTGTTGCTGATGGCGTAACTAGGACTGAGCCGAAAACGATTGCAGAAACGTTGAATTTCCATTTTTCTACTATTGGATTAAAATTAGCCAATCAGCTGAAGTCAAGATTAAGATGCGGCATTTCTGATCGCCACACTTTACCGATAACGAATGATGGGCCTGGAGCCAAATTTGTTTTTCAATCAATTACGGAGAATTTTGTTTTAAAGCGGCTGAAGGAACTTAAGACCAACAAAGCTATTGGGTTAGATCGGATTAGTGCAAGATTGCTTAAAGACACATCTGGAGTCATAACTACATCTCTCACACGCTTATTTAATCGCTCTCTTCTATGCGGAACCTTCCCAGATGTCTGGAAAATGGGCAAAGTTTCTGCATTATTCAAGAGTGGTAGCCATACCGATGTAAATAATTATCGTCCGATTACTGTACTACCAACAATAAGCAAGATTCTCGAAAAAGCAGTTCACACTCAAGTTTATGATTTCCTGAATAAGAATAACCTTTTGACGTGTAAGCAATTTGGATTTAGGGAGAAGCTATCTACCGCTGTTGCGCTTGCCCACGTCACCGATACTATTCTGCAGAATATGGATAAGGGCCGCATAACTGGCGCAGCGTTCTTGGATTTGTCCAAGGCGTTCGACACTGTCGATCATAAACTGCTCTTTTCCAAGCTCGAATCTATTGGCCTCTCAGATCACGTCACTGATTGGTTCGACTCCTATTTGTCAAACAGACGCCAAGTCACAGTTGTCGACAACAATCATTCATCTTGTAATCACGTCCCAGTCGGGGTGCCTCAAGAAGTATACTCGGCCCTTTGATGTTTCTTATTTACATCAATAGTTTGCCAAACTGTCTCAACTCGTGTGAAGTTTCCATGTACGCCGACGACACTGTTATATATTACTCCTCGTCATCTCCCAAGGATATCGAAATGAAGCTAAATAGTGATTTAGCCAATGTTGCAAATTGGCTTAATGACAATCTTTTGACTCTGAACATCAAAAAGTCGAACTTTATGTTCATTGGAAGTGCTTACAAGTTCAAGTCTTGTGGTAGTGTCTCGCTTATTATAGATAGTGTCACACTTGATCGGACCGATACAATCAAATATTTAGGAGTCACTATTAATCAAACCATGACTTGGTCCGATCATGTTGACACTATTATATCAAAGGCCAATCAACGCATTGGGCTTTTAAGACGTATTAGACATTTACTACCCCGGCGAGCCCGTTTTACTCTATATAATGCCATGATATTGCCAATTTTAGATTACGCTGATATCGTATGAGGGGATAAAGACAATGTTACCATCATGAATAGTCTACAAATAGTCCAGAACAAGGCTGCAAAAGTGATTTTAGACGCCTCCCGGCCCCTTTCTCGTCCTCAACAGAAGCCCTCCAGACTTTGGACTGGAAGACGCTTAGTCAACGGCGGCGAGCACACAGATGTACACTAGTTTACAAACTTATGAACAGTCAAATTGACTTTGATTTTAATATTTTATTAAATAAAGATGTACATAATCATAACACAAGGCAGAGAAACAATGCCCATCTTAAACAAGCAAGAACAAACTGGGGAAAGCATTGTTTTACCTATCAGGCTTTGGACGAGTGGAATTCCCTCTCATCCGAAATACGAGATTCGAACTCATTAGCCAATTTTAAAGCGCATTTAACTTTTTAACTTTTTAGATTTCCTATTGTATATACATTTTTATCAATTTTTACTTATCATTGTTGTTAATTAGTTGTAACTATTATCTCTAAACTTTATTTTACTTATTAGTTATGTTACGCAGGGCCCCATTGAAAAACTCCTCGGAGATATGGGCACCCTGTCTAAACATGGTTATTATTATTATCAGGGATGATGTTCAAATTCTGAATAGAATGTTCGCCTGGAAGTGAGATTCTCAACGGATAACTTCGTTTTCTTCTCTTTTCATTTCGCCATTTACCTTAGCGGCACCTTTCCTATGAATAAATAACCTGCTAGTATTAGGGAAATCAAATCCTATGACTATTTCAAGAAGCAGCTCAAGACTTACTTATTCAGAGAGTCTTTAGCCTTTAGCTACTATTTACGACTAGTTTTATTATCGCTATTATCGACCAAACTTTATCATTACTCGTAGTAATAGCATTTTATTGAACTGTTATTCTTAATTAATTAATTAGTTAATTATTAGTGTGTTAGTGTATTTTAAAAGTAGAGATTTTGTAAAAGCGCATCTGAACATTTTCCATATGCAAACTTGCGCTATATAAGTGCATAATAATAATAATTATTATTATTACACTCAGGGTACATGCCAAGAGATTTGTGGTAGAAATCTACTTGACAACGATTTGGTCAATTTGTTTTGGAGGTTAAAACCAGGCTTTCAGCTCAGTACAACCACAATTCATTTCGGTCTCAGCACGTCACTTGTTGTTTGTCGTTAGTTCGGGACAACCTTTTTTAACTAGCTGTATCACCTACTGCATGGCACTAACCACTCCACTAGAAAACAGCAGTTCTGGAAATTGTCCATCGCGATACCATGTACGGCCGTTTGGTCTTAAGTTTTCATTAAATTTAAATTCTACATTTTCACATTGAACTTCATCTCTTCCACTGTACCCATAGGAAGACGACGGACCACTGATCACGGCCGTAATCGTGTATGGTATACCAGGGTCCAGACAAACCGGTTTGTCCAGGTTTATAGTAAACCCATAATATCCATATGTCATCTCGCTATCTGTCCTAAATGTCGATGGGTAAGGGGTGTGGTAGATAATTGAGTTCTGGTGTTAATAGTAAGTTCTATTCTGTATAGTGACCCAGGACATGCGCACAGCCTTAACCCAGTCAGGTAAACTTGATTACTGACGGTACGAGGTCTCCAAGATGGCGGCTTGGTTAGTTAGTTCATAACATAACACCAGGCCTAGGAGCCCATTACCAGGAGCGTCCATCTTCCCCATTGGTCCTGTTCCCAGCACAGGAGTAGATGTGGCTATATTTAGAATTGCATTTCGCGCGAAATAAACAAAGGTCATGTACATGTTGTCTTAGCCAATCAGATAGCTATACGTCACTTCTCATTATTATTCATTATTATCATTCTTCTTACTTTCAACGCGGGAATTCTAATTCTAAATATAGCCACATCTAGGAACGCTCCTGGTAATGGGCCCCTGATACTAACATATAACAAAATAAATAGATATAGATAATAATAATAAAAACGTTATACCGGCTATTACACAAATATAAGTATAAATTATAATATTTACATCATCGTATAACCACTCTCCTTCATAACAACGACACACCCCTAATTAAGATAGCTAATAAATTTTCAGGTTAAAATTACCCACAACCCCACCTTACCCCTACCAATAGAAGACTTTAAACACGTTCCAGAGCAACGTTCTTTTCGCAACTAAATAATAATAGCCTATCGCTGCCAAGATGCAGAACTGACCGATTTAAGAAACGATTCTTGCTGGCAATGGCCTATCATTTAGCTAACAGTAGTAACACGTAGTATGATTTATGCAGTAGCAGGAGCCACTACCCGCAGCGTCCATATGTATTATTTTCCCACGAATAAATGTGTTTCCTTTATGTTTTTTTCACGAATGTTTTTCTTTGTTCGAAAGAAAAACAATAACGGCAATAACAGTTAATGATTTATAACAAAGGTCATTCTGCGCGATGAGATGGATGCTCCGGGTAATGATATAGTATGGGAGATGGACACTCTGGGTAATGATATAGTATGGGAGATGGACGCTCTGGGTAATAATATAGTATGGGAGATGGACGCTCTGGGTAATGGGCTCCTGGCAGTAGGTAGTTTACTCCAACAATAATTTCTTGCAATTATAGTTTTTTTTAACTTCTTCTTATTAAGTATGTGGGGGTTGTATTAATAATTTGTAATATTATATTTTAGTGTATTTACCTTTCTGTAACCCAGTCCCGACAGCTCTATATTTAGCATCGAAGTTTCTACCTTCTGATAGCTGACTATCTACTGATAGCTCCGAGCCAACTATCAGCCATAGAAACTGAGAGCGAGTAGTCTAATTGTTTTAGTTCGAACAAACTGAAACAAGAATGATTTTTTGACATTTTGACGACTTGGTAGCCATTGTTTTGCTTTTGAAAACCGGCTTTTTCGGTACTCGTAGCTTAGCCAATCAGTTATCGTATCTACTAAATATAGTCGTGATCATTCGATGTAATTTTTATTGACCATTTCTAATTTGTAAGACATATTGTAATTCACTCTAGTGAATAACCGTGACATAACCGTTTCGTTGCAAATTAATTCATATCATGTTGCGTTGTAATCGGTACCGGTTTTGATTGGCTAACTCAAACAATCGAGAATGGGATGTCCCGTTAGTGGGGTTAGCGTTTGCGTGACGACCCTAAGAACGGCTGCGTGACGACCCTAAGAACGGCTGCGTGACGACCCTAAGAACGGCTGCGTGACGACCCTAAGAACGGCTGCGTGACGACCCTAGATAACGACTGCGGAGACTAGGTGAGGGTTGGCACTATCCTGGTGGCGGTGAACCTAAATTATGATCCCTGTGCACGTTTGCTGTGGTGCAAAAGACGTACGCGCGGGGGTGGGGTGGGGGTTTGGAGCGGCTCTAGAAAAAGCTGTATAAGAATATCTGCCAGTCGCATCCTAAAGCTAAGTAACCTCCCCTTCCTTCTACCAGATAACAATTTCAAAAATATATGACAACACAAAGTCACACAAACATTTATAATGTCATTGTCTCAATTACGTGATATGTCCATGCTAATAATACTCACATTGCCATAGCCTCTGATATAAACTAACTCTTGGAAGTTTAATTACATTTGTCATATTTTAGAATACATTCATTGATAATAAAGCATTACTCTATTTCTATGTTGCTACTCTGCGATCACGCTTTCAGTGACTGAATGAAACATTGCGTCCCGGGAGGGGGGGGGGGGGGGCGCATTTTTGGGTAGGGGTGTGCCGCGAGACCTCAAACCCTGACCCTATCCCAGACCTGAAAACGCCGTTTACCATACCCAATCCCAGACTTGAAGCAAAAAATCTATACCCTTTCCCAGACTTGAAGCAAAACATATATGAGGGTCTGTACAGGTCCGCAAATGATCCCGGCCCGCAAATGATCCCAGGCCCGCAAATGATCCCTAAAATGGACCGCAAATGATCCCGCTCCGCAAATGCTCCCCAATGGGGACCGCAAATGATCCCGTGAAAAAACATTGAATGGCATGGAGTTTTGCCGCTGGATGGTGGATCTGTACAGGTTCGCAAATGATCCCAAAAATGGAACGCAAGTGATCCCGGCTCTCAAATGATTCCATTGGGGACCACATATCATACCGCGAAAAAATGTGGAATGGCACACAATGACTGAGAAAGCACAAAAAAGCCAAATAAAAGTATCTTACTTTATAGATGTACCAGGTGCGTAAATCCCAAAAGCTTCGCGTTGGCTCGTTCCAGCGTTAGATGTCCTTTTTTCGTAGGTTCAAACAGTATAAACTCCGGCAAAACTGTGTTGAAGTCCTGAACGCTGAGCTGTATATAATCGTGTGCAAATATGCAACATTTGCCGTACATAGCCAAAGTATTCAGCTTGTAGTTTCATGTCAGTTGTAGCTGGTCAAAGTGCGAAAATCGTAAGTTGTAGTTCGAAGAGTGTTTGACGATTCCCGTTAGTTCGTTTGACAATCAATCTTCAATAAAGTCCGGCACTTTTGGATGTAAAACCGATGAAAACAGCTGAAGTAGCTAAAATCATGTTCGACAAGAACTGGCCATTTTGAGTTGGTTTCTTCGTATTTTGGCTTTAGTTGGTCCGCTATCTTGAAATATACAACAACAAGAGGGACTGGGTCTAAGTTTACGTCAGAATGACGTTTTAGGACACGATCAGACTCGATCTAGTAATTATTTTCGTCGTAGTACCACAGGTAGCCCACTAAAAACCACAGGTAGTTCATTTTCAAGTATATTTCGCAAAAACATTTTTAGAACTATATAACATTTCAAAATCCCCAGCAATAACAAATTCCATCTATCTAAATACAGTTTTACATTTGGAATATCTTGTATATATCTTGAATACAGTTGTATACTGTTCAGTCAAAACTTCAGAATATGCGCCCGCTAACCGTACCGCTGAACTGTCCTCGATTCTTGGCCATGCCACCGTGGTCTTGTGTTCATATCATCTTCACTCCCGTGTACAGTATACAGCCCTACTGCATATGGTACTAATGCATCAGTCAATTTCACAAATACCCATCAGCCCCCCTCCACCCCCCAGGACAGTATGGTGGGGCATTGGACACTACCGAAAATAATTATGGGAAAGGGACTAGCCTAGTAGTTTCCCTCGTTGTTGACTGTGTACTTGTAGCAACCATTCTAAATGCAAGCGTTTATTGACAAAAGCGAGGATCGACTTTGTGGCTGACTTGGCTTATCCAGCAATGGCAGCTGCAAACGTTTGTGGTCTATCTAAAGGTATAACGTTCCCTTTACTTTATAAAGTCAAGCTCGACTCTTATTCATTTCACTCTGATTCAAATTGACGCGTAGTCGTTCATTTATACGAATTCAAAATTATTTCCATGCAGGAGAAGGTATATAGATATGCCATGGGGTGGGGCATTTTCCTTACTTCTTTAGCTTTGGCTCCACCGTGGGGCATTTGAACACATTGCTTGTCTCCACCGTGGGAAATTTGCAACCAAGACAAAATTCAAAATCATGACTAATGCCTGGGGGTTGGTCTGGGGGAGGCATGGGCATTGCTGGAATTGACTGCTACATAAAAAGCTACACTCGTCGACAAAAAAAAAACAGTTCTGGAAATTGTCCATGGCTATTCGTTGTACGGGTATTTGAATTTCCAATAAATTTAAATGCTACATTTTCACATTGAACTAAATCCCTGCCATTCACTCCATACCAAGTCGAAGGACCATTTATCACAGCCTCGATCGTATGTGATACACCAGGATCCAGACAAACCGGTTTCTCCAGGTTTATAGTAAACCCATAATATCCATCTGTCTTCTCGCTATCCGTCGTAAACGTTGTTGAGGAATGGTAGAGCGTAGAGTTTTTATTCCCTCCTTTGTAAATGGTAAGCTGTACTGTGAACTGTGACCCATGATTGCCGGACAATCTCACACCAGTGAGGTGAACCTGACTACTGACGGTGAACGTGATGTAGTCTGGACTACCATCGTATGGCCAACCCGCCAGAAATATCCATTTGTGAACCTTTTACACGAACCAGTCTTTGTAATACCGTCTCTATTCTTTGCATTAAATGTTTTGAGTGATTTTGGTTCTTCTCCAACCGATCCAAAATATGTAACTAATTCAGTGACTTCCTTCATATCTAGAATTTCGGTTCGAAGAACAAATTCTGCAAATTGCTTCAGTGACATTAGTGAAAATCTTATCAGGTGAAGCGCTTTATGGCCGAGCACAGCTCTCTTTGATTTTCCATCTTCACTCAGTTCTTGTTCTTCAATCTTCTTACAAGCCCAGCAATGTACAGCCTGGAATAACTCCACCTCTGTTATGTTGAGAGTGTCCCTTTCTAGAATGTCACAGAGTGTTTCTTGCGTGACAGTTAGAAACGGCTCAGATGTCACGGCTCGTTGGGTCTCACAATCAACAATCTTCCAACAGATTTCTTCCAGCTTTTCATCCTCAAGTTTCGCGACCTGTGGTAGAACAGTGAACACATCCTCTGGTCCCAGCTCTTTCTCAAGATACTGTGTGCATTTCTTAACCAGTGAAGGAACAAAGTACTTCTTAGCGAGGTACAAAACCTCCATAACATGGCTTCCGGTCAACTGCACTTCATCGTAGTACATGTAGCGAAACAGTTCCAGTAATCCTTCAGCAGTACAGTCTGGTAGGTCGATAGTACGTCGAGTCTCGGCCAGTTCACCGTAGAACATGGCCTCGAATACAGGACTACTGATAGCCAGTACGTACTTATGGGCAGGAACGGTGACCGTGTCGCCTTTGGAGTCGACAACAGAGAACTGTACATCACTGAACATGCTGTTGTTGTACATGTACTGGTTACGTTCCTTGATAGTATCGCGTACGGTTTGCCATTTGGTATCCATTTCTTAACTGTGTCGATGTTGAGAAGTGTTTGTACAAAGCAGGTTGCTTCCGTGTCAGGAAAGTGAAAGCGCAGGATTCGTACCCGAATTGCATGCTGGTATACGAGTTGGTTTCCGGCTGATTTTGTCAACATCAAGTTGTGGAAGGGTAAGCACCCAATTATGCCGCCCCCCTCCTCTCCCCCCGGGAGCGATGCTCTCTTACAGAAATACAAACACGTGATTTATGGGGCACTGTGTAAGCGGGAGCTAGCTATATATACATGGTTAGGTGTGATGGCACTTAGGCCCTTAGGGACGAGGTCAAAACAATGGTACTCGATAGGGACCCAATTTTAGGGGGTGGGGTATGACCCGCCACCACCAACCTTTTTGGACAGTGAGGAAGGGAGGTTGTACCCGAGACCCACCACCTTTTTGGCTGGTGAGAGATGGGGGTTGTACCCGAGACCCACCACCTTTTTGGCTGGTGAGAGATGGGGTTGTATCCGAGACCCACCACCTTTTTGGCTGGTGAGAGACGGGGTTGTACCCGAGACCCACCACCGTTTTGGGGCTGGTGAGAGAGGGGGTTGTACCCGAGACCCACCACCTTTTTGGCTGGTGAGGGAGGGCAGGACTGTTGTGACTGGCTGGCTGGCTGGCTAGGACGACCAACATATGTTATTAAACTACGACGACAGCTCAGATTTAAGATCCAAGGACGCGGGCAACGCTGATGATGACGTGATTGGAATTAATGGTGGTAAATTTGCATATATTTTTAGTCTTACGGATGCTACTCCGCTTCAATGAACTGTTCTTTCCCGTAAAAGAGTATTTTTTTATCCTGCCATGCTTTTCTACTTTTCTGCTGCATGATTTACAAACGGTAACTCTCTCCCTATCTCGAACCGAACGGCAACTCCGGCGAGAGACTGCTGTTTAATTGCCTCAAATATTATAACGATTTGTTGCTTCAAAAAGGTATTCACAACATACACAATTAAGAGACACTTGAGAAGCAAATGGTTGCAGCCAAGAAGGGCCTTAATTTTGACATAATCTCAAATAATTTCTCAAGGCAAGCGTTTGTTTTAATACTTGACCCAACGAACTCATTTTACAGCCGCCATGGCAGTTATTTGCATTTGTTAAAAATTTAATCCACTTTGGAGTCACTGGACGGCATTATTAGACGTCCGGCTCGGGCCGGTGAGTATATGGCTGAAATTTAGGCTAAGCATTGCCCAAATATGGTGAAAACATGCTTGGAGATATTCATCAAAGTTTTGTGTGCCATTTTCGATTCTGTCATGTGTAGGTAGGTACACAAAACTTTGATGAATATACAGTTTAACGTCAGAGTTTGTTTTGTTATCAGTGTACATGTGTTGATTGACTAGTCTCTATGGGTTAATATCCGACAGAAGCTGTCACTTTTATCACCCTCGGTTGAACATTTCCAGAAACGTTTTCCTCAGAGAGAGAAACGGTCGACGCTCAGTATGTATTCGCAAATTACAACTTTGCAAACTACAACTACAACTTCGCTCGAAGTTGTAATTTGCGAAGTTCTAACATGACTATTTCCGCGTAGCCGATATAACACCCAAGGAATTAGTCTGCGTAGCCAGGGATTTACTGTACCGCTGCCGGCTAGGAACAATTTGTGTAGGATATGGCAAACTTCAGAGCTGACCGTGCCGTGTAGCTTTCAACTTTGAAGGACTACAAATTTCTTTAGACCTGAAAATTTCATATTCTCGGAAAACTTATTCAAATTTGTTTTCTATCTCTCTTTCTCGCTTTGCTGCCCTCGTTTGTTTTTTTGCTGTGTCTCCTCGCTACTTTCATCTCACTACAAAGTAGTGGAATACTGAGTTTTACCGAATACAACCTCTGTTCTCGTACCGCGAATTTCTGGATCATTCATATTAAAAAGCCACAGGGATCATTGGCTGGTTGGCGACTGTTGACAGAAGCTTTCACGAGGTGTGAAGTTCTTACGAAACAGCCTCAAAACTCTCGGACCGGCGATTACTGCGCAATGGATACGATGATTTTTTTGGATTTTGACAGAAACTTCGACAAAATAAGTATTACTTATTAAGGAACAAACAAAAGCGTCACTCGTAAATGTTTCAAAGTCAAACTTAAAGGATGACTTATGTACAAGCAAAGTAAAAGATCTGCAAACCACGTACACTTTTGAAGGTTGTCATTATCTGATTAATATAGCGCTGTTGAATCAGTCAGAATAACCGCAAAATGTGAGTATTTTTTTTTATGGTGGACACCCGCGAAGGTATACGGTAACCTTAAAGTCTATTTTGGATAGTATTGGGTATTGAAAATGCTTGACTTTTCCTAAGAAGAGAAAGTAGAAGAAACTACAAAGTAACCGAATTACTCTCACGCGTACTCGACATCGGTGAACTACCCATCAAATAACTGATCTAAACAGCGATGCACGCTTACCCAGTGACTAAGCGAGTTCGACTTGGAGCAAGTCTAGGAACAACAGAACGAAGCTGTCAAAAAACTGGCAATTTGATTCACAGATAGCCCAAGCTTGGGATCTGTATAATATTTAACAGAATTTGTATGGGATTTTTTAGTTTTTCATGTACAACGTAAATCTTGAATAAAACTAGCCTGAATTTCAGCCGGGAGGAACGAACCGGAGGAGACGGCTGAAATTCAGGCTAGAATAAAACTCGACAAAAGCCTATACAGTGGCTTCTTGTGTTCCTTGACTATGTCTGTGCCATGTTCACAGCTACTGAAAATTCACACTGATATTGAACGTCGACCGTTTCTCCCAAGGAGAACGTTTCTGGAAATTTTCAGCCTAGGGTGATAAAAGTGACAGCTTCTGTCGGATATTCATCCGTACCGATGGGACTTGTCATCGAGATGTGCACGCTTCAGCATCGCAGCATCTCATGTCAAAGAGTATCGGTACTTTTCGTGTAGTCCAGTGTAGTGCGAGTTTAATGTTTGTAGTCAAACCGATCATTCGGAACCCTGCTAGCAGAGGTTCTTTTCTCTTACCCTCTCTTCTCCAGGAGAAAATAACTTTTCTCCCTCGTTAGTGGAGCTGGAGAGAGGGTCTCTGCTAGAAAAAGAGAAATTCCTGCGTTGTTGTCAATAAAAATGACCTACCGAAATGAATATATCGGTGGCAACCCATAACAATAGACCTGCAAACATGGCCCGAAATACGGTGTTTGTATGGGAATACGATGCCAAATAATTTCCGTAAAATCAAATTTCTGAAATCTTCACTGTCTACAAACTTAAGATACCAAGTGAAAGATTAACTGATCAAAATACGAGGGATCAGTAGCTGTGCTGGGAAGCGTGTAATCGTGAACCCTCAAATTTAGATCAGTTAATCTTTTACCTGGTATCTTAAGTTTGCAGACAGTGAATATTACGGAAATTATTTGGCATCGGATTCACATACAAACACTCTATTTCGGGCCATGTTTGCACCCCTTTCAGAATGTCGAAATTAACCGCGAACTGGACTAAATGGCCCAACATCAAATTTACCAGTGGCCCGTACGGCCGGTACACTTTATTCAGCATAGTATTAAACTTTGTATCAGTCCTGGCAAATATCATATTTTTGAAGGTTTTCCGGCTAGTTCATCAGCGTACAATGAAGGGGTTTTAAGTTACCCGACATGGTGTCATATAACTTATTTCAACACCTTCACAAAAAGTTCCTATAAGCTGTCGGCGTGGGAAGTTAATTCCTGCATGGACTATTTGTTTGTTGTAGAAATAAAGTCGCGCGGCTAGAACATGTGGTGATGTGGACATATGCGGGTGTTACACGGCGCAAGCTGTCACTTTCACCACCGTCAATGTTCTCCAGGAACGTTCTCCTCAGTAGAGCCGGAAACGGTATGACTGAATGCGGTCTATGTTTTCTCTGCTAGAAGTCTCCATTTTGAGTTACTACTTGAAGACATTGATACACGGAGAAAGAGCCGAGAAACGAGACGATCAACGCTACCTAATTATAAGTTAACTTTCCTCTGCTAGCGAGCAGTCTCCATTTTAGCAGTTATAGAGATCTCTGCTGGGAATCTTCACTATGTATAATTTGCTTGCAAATTACAAGTTCGTTTCGTTTCGCAAAATAAAGTAAGCTGCTTTTCAGCCGGTTAAAACAGCAAAATTTACAAAGAATGATGTTAATGGCTATGTGGCAAGATTGATGGAGTCAATATGCAATAACTTTATTTGCATTCCCATATACATAAATGGTATTGCTTTACAAGTAAATGAGCTGTCACTAAGCGAACGATTTTAAATCTCTGTGGTACGTGTAAGCGATCGGTTTTTTCCGATCAAATGCTTCAAAGATGAAGTATCCTACTTTTTTACATACAAATGGCTCAACATTGTTGAATAAGAACAAAATCTTGTGATCATTATCTAACTGTAGAAAATTGTGATAATGTGTACTGATCTCATCAATTAGTACCTTCCTGATGTCAGCATATTCATTTATGAAGCACAGTTGAACACGAAATGAGTTTCATCCTCAACATCTGATGACGAACAATGGTGACAAATTCTTAGTTCTCTTGGTAATTTAGGATGAGCATGTCTACCAACTTCTATATTCAAGTTATGATTTCCTGATCGTAATTTCGCTATGTGCTTCATATTCTTAATCATGTCAAGGTAATCGGAACTATTGGTATCATGTTTAAATGTAGAATAAAAGACGAGCTTCTTGTTCAATCGAATGAGTTTCAGTTGATGTACCTTTGATTCTTTTATAATATTCATTTCAATATCAGATAAAAACTTTTTAATTGGATTAAACCTATCATTAGGATAGTAAGAGCTTTCTTGTCTTGGTGTTTCGAAAAGCTCTAAAAGTTTATTAATTGAGGTCATGAAGCTCGTTTTATTGGACGATGCTAGATCGTTTGAAATAAGAAAACATTGTTTGGCGATACAATTTTCAGGAAGATTCTGAAGGTGCATCCAAAAATGTAACATGTTGCGATATATCAAAGACTTTAAAGAAATCCTTCCAACTTCATTACGAGCAGCTACATTAGGGGCTCTTTTGTTAAGCCCAAGATAATACTTGAAGAATTTGCGAATGAAGTCTTTCTATTGAATCTGTTTCCCACTTTTGAAAATTAAGTTTAACGTAAGCACCCCATACTTCTGAATTGTATAATAGAATTGGTGAAACTGATAGGTATCAAATAGCTTATTGCACATATTTATAGGCATTTTAGAAAAGTTAAGATATCGTTTTGCTCCAAAAATAGAACGTCTTGTTTTCCCGGTGATGGAAGTTAATTTTGACTTTGTAAAACTACCATTACTCGAAATCGTATGTGTACTCAGGAACATTAGTAATTCGTGAATTGTTCAAGAAGAAAGCATGCTTCTCAAGAGTAGACTTGCGACTTTGTTTTTGAAAAATGACAACTTTAGTCTTCTTATCACTGACTGACATCATCCAGTCCTTGCAGTACTGCTGGCTGCTTTAGAATCGATGTACGAGGAAAGTCTATCAAAGGACTACGTAATAGATCCTACGTCAGTAGGCACAAACTCTCATAATTTTCGACGTTGTTTATTAAATCAGTGGTGATCGATACCTGAGATTATGGTTACTGGCTAGCTTACTCTACTCCGATTCTGGTATCTTTACAGGATCTACCGACCCCCCATCTTCTTCTCTTACAGTCCAGCCCGGCTGTTCACAGGCTACGAATTAATTTACACCTACAAGTAGCCTGCGAAAGAAAGCTGACTTTTTTGCGCTCGAAGACAACTGTTTTTATTGTCGGAATAAGAGGAAGAAAATGGAATGTTGAACTACCCTGGTTCCAGAGGTTTTCTTAAGAGAGACTCAACAGCCCGCGGCGAAGCGGCGATCAGCGATTCTCTCAGCTCGCCACTTCGCGGCTCTTTCTCCGCGGCTGTTCTCTCTAATGAAACCTCTGGAAAATGTGGGTAAATGGGTAAATGTTGGGTTTCCTGGCTCGCAAATTGCAAAGAAGTCGGCTGTCTGTCGCAGGCTAATACATTACTTACACCACGAAAGTACGAACACGTCGACAGAACTACTGTAGAACCGTTCACTTGTGAATTTTTTAGCATGTAAACCACAGTGCTGTTTGTATAACTTCCGGTTTGAGTTCGGTACAGTGCCTTTTTTACTGACAGCCTGTGGCAACTGATAGAACAATTAGATTGTATACACGCAAATTAACTAGTGCCGGATTCAACAGACTAATCTGTACTACAGTTTATTCTACTGTCGAGTAATTGTTTGATGTATTACACACAAACGTTTAGATCGAACTGAACGTTTTTCTTCTATTATAAATTTTGTGTGCTAGCTGTTAACATGATGTGGCACATTTTGTTCCGTTATGACGTGACAAGTCGAATAGCTGGTCTCAGTGAATTATCTGACCGCTAAAAAATAACTGAAAGTGTGCTATGGACATATGAGTGTAACTATTAATTTAAAAGGCTACTTCTTCTCAAGACTTTGGAGTTGTCTTATAACACCATGTCCATAATTTCCCACTTTGGGTTTGAACGTAAAAATCCAACATCTTGACCTTTACCCACTCGTTTCGCCACAGGAAGCCACACAACGTGTTTGCATTGAATATTATAGGAAATGAGGATTACCGAAAGGTTTGAAGTGTGGCAAAATATCGCGAAGAACATGCATATTTGAATACGAAATAAACATAAACTTATCTTACCTGGTGTGTTATGTCATTCATGTGGCCTGAAACGCCAAATCTTAGCGATTTTAAAGGGTTTGCCTTTGCTGTTCACTCAAGAGTTAACTGACCTTCTAAAATCGCTAAGGCCACATGAATGACAAAACACAGCAGCTAATAAATGCATGTTTATTTCATATTCCAATATGCATGTTCTTCGCGATATTTCGCCATACTTCAAACGTGCTTGAGTCATCAATGTGAATATGATTCAATTTACATAGCCTGAAATACAGTCGACTCCTCAGCTCGTTCCAGGGCCCACCCAACGAGGCGGCTGTATGTCAGGCTACTGAATTTACCACCACCGCTTTGTTTTTGTGTGTTTGTGGGGGAGGGAGGGGGGGGGGTGCCGCCGCCACCACCACCACTGTAAAAAAAAGGGTCCCTAGACGATTTTTTTGGAGGGGGGGGGGGGGGGGGGGGGGTCACCGCCGGCGCCGCCACCATCAAATAAATTTGGGGGGGGTGGTGTCACCCCCACCTCCACCACTGGCAAAAAATGGGTCCCTAGACGAATTGGGTAGGGGGGGGGGGTTACCCGCCACCACCGCCAACAACGTGCGTATGTGGAGGGGGGGTATCACCCGGGACCCACCAACCTTTTGAAAAAAAGTGGGTCCCTATCGAGTACCATTGTTTTGACCTCGTCCCTTATCGATAAATTGTGCTAGCATTTATTTTGGCATACTTTTGCAAAACTTTTTTTCTCTCTCTTTGAGCACTGCAGCATTTCTCTTTTTTTTAGAAGCATAAAACACTGAGAAACGATTCAATTGTTAATTCATATTTTCCGCCTCAATGGAAAAGCTGGAAATTTGAGGAAAGTGTCGTATAACTAGATGGATTGGGGCCGCGCAAACTGGGTAAGACCGGAAGTTTAGTAACAACTCGGTTATTCTGCCTGCATTACCAGGATGCCGCGTGTAATAATTATTAAAGTTGATAATATATATAATCGATCACTCTGGAAATTGTGGCAATTTAGTATTCATTTATTTATTTATAAACTTCGCCACAAGTGGCAGGGAAGCCCCACAGAGCGTGGCTCCATTACGGGGTCCCATTGCAAATAAAACAAAAGATGAAAACTATAAAAAGTACATAAATATGCTAACAACACAGACTGTTAATTACTCGGGCTGCCTGTGGCAGCGCCGAGTCTTAAAATGCAAGTGGTTATTATTATTATTTTTAATCAGTGTCAGACGGCTTCTGCGCATGCGTTAAAGGTCAAATTCGAACCAATCAGATTGCACTATGCTGGTCACGCAAACAAAGGTTAGATTTCTTCAGGCGCGCTCAGATAAGAAAAAAGCTCAGACTAGGCGAGACAAGGAGATATCAATTTCAAATAGTCATTGTCAGAAATCTATTCCATCGTGGGCAATGATGCAATACAACCTAAATTTGGGTCAGGTCCATGTTTTACGACAGAACAAGAGCCCATCTGGGCTTTCACTCGGGCCACATGAGATTGAAGATGAAATACACTTTCATTTGAAATCCTCTTAGTATCAAGTCGTGCTTTAATTCGCCAGTGAGAACGTCAAAAAAACAGACTGGTCTATTAATCGCTTTTATGGCATGACTATGATAACGCAGGATTCGAACAACAGAATACTGGCAATTCAAGTGTATAAATGCAATACAATGACATCAAAAACTCGGGGAAATGTCCGGCTAAAACTGTATGAATAAATGTGAAATGAAACATAAATTTCATAGCAAGAAAAAAAATTGTAATTCCTATAAATGAGAAAGCTCTTCTATTAAGCCGCTTCTCATATACACAGACTGTTTCACAAAAAACATTTGCGCTTATCGACACAAGAATTCAGTTGACCTTTCAAATAATTTATTCTGAGGTACGCATACTCTAAATCACAGATGTTAAATAAAGCGATAATTAGAAGAAAAAGTACATTAACAGACAAACTGAGAGGAAATTTATTCAAATCAAAAAGAGTTTACTTACAGAATGAAAGTCGAAGCCTACCTCGAACTTAACTTTCAGCTAACCTGTTTCCTTTCATTCCACAATGAATAATAATCTCATAAAGTAAGCCCGTAGCTTTCAATAAATTTGCCAGTGTCTGAATGAAACAGCTAGATCTTTTCCAATTTCTCTCACGAGTCACGGCAGAAGACAGTCTGAAGCTACAAAACTTGAATTTTGATCCTCTTCACAGTAACGTAATTTAACGTCTCAGATATTATATATATGCCCTATTTCAGCTAGCGCTGTGCATTTCAAATACTTTTTCCTCTCTCTTTGCTGACAGTTCATGCTTCTTGAAAGTGATATCTCCTTGTCTCGCCTTGTCTGAGAGCTTTGAACTTTCTTATCTGAGCGCGCCTGACGAGATCTAACCTTTGATGATAATTCGATACCCGTTGACTGATCCAAACGTGTTTGGATATTGTATTTCGCTTACGTTTCTAAATGTACATTGGATCTGTCCAAACAGCGCTGATCGAATGTATTACGGCTCCTGGTTGTTCATGTATTTTTATGGTCAACAAGAGCGCCAGTTGAAATATCCTGAGCCTGTTGGAAGGCTTTCGCCCTCGCGGGTCGACCATTTTGATTTACTGTATTAAATTCTGTAAATACATTAACCTGGCGATTGTTGCGTGACCAGCACAGTGCAATCTGATTGGTGTGAATTTGACCTTTAACGCATGCGCAGATCGCGTGCTACACTGAATAAAAAAAAAAAAAAAAAAACGACTTGCATTTTAAGACTCGGCGCTGCCACAGGCAGCCCGAGTAATAACCAGAGTCTTTCTACTGGATTCGGAGAGCTCGAGACATTATACAAGTCTGCTAATATGGGGAAAACTGAAACAAAAAATGAACTTTGACGGCAGAAACCCTCATATTTGAGCCAAGCGGAATATTTACATGATCCGCTAAGATTTTTACAAATCTAATTAGTTAAGCAGATGTACGCAGTGTATGCCAACTGAAATGCTGTGCTCGTTTTATGGTTACGGCTCAGTGGGGCGACTACATGAACAAGAAGCATGAACTGCCAGCAAAGAGAGAGGAATTGATCGGAGACGTTAAATTACGTTACTGTGAAGAGGATCAAAATTCAAGTTTTGTAGCTTGAGACTGTCTTCTGCCGTGACTCGTGAGAGAAATTGGAAAATATCTAGCTGTTTCATTCAGACACTGGCAAATTTATTGAAAGCTACGGGCTTACTTTATGAGATTATTATTCATTGTGGAATGAAAGGAAACAGGTTAGCTGAAAGTTAAGTTCGAGGTAGGCTTCGACTTTCATTCCGATTCAGTGCATATGTGCACGAAGGTGTCAGTTACGTAAGTACTGTAAGTAAACTCTTTTTGATTTGAATAAATTTCCTCTCAGTTTGTCTGTTAATGTACTTTTCCTTCTAATTATCGCTTTATTTAACATCTGATTTAGAGTATGCGTACCTCAGAATAAATTATTTGAAAGGTCAACTGAATTCTTGTGTCGATAAGCGCAAATGTTTTTTGTGAAACAGTCTGTGTATATGAGAAGCGGCTTAATAGAAGAGCTTTCTCATTTATAGGAATTACAATTTTTTTTCTTGCTATGAAATTTATGTTTCATTTCACATTTATTCATACAGTTTTAGCCGGACATTTCCCCGAGTTTTTGATCTATTTTCAATCAAATTCAAAGTCTGAATATGTCATTGTATTGCATTTATACACTTGAATTTGCCAGTATTCTGTTGTTCGAATCCTGCGTTATCATAGTCATGCCATAAAAGCGATTAATAGACCAGTCTGTTTTTTTGACGTTCTCACTGGCGAGTAAAGCACGACTTGATACTAAGAGGATTTCAAATGAAAGTGTATTTCATCTTCAATCTCGTGTGGCCCAAGTGAAAGCCCAGATGGGCTCTTGTTAAGCTTGAAAGGGGACGACACGAGTGACATTTTACACATTTGAGGAATTTGAACGTCATAAACATCTTCAGTATAAATATAAAAATAATGTTCGAGGAGCACCTTAAACTGCCCTAATGAGCAGTTAGTGTCTCTCAAATTTGGTGACAGAGTGTTCCATATCCTCGGTCTAAAACGTTACAGTATTAACCGTTACGTTTTGGGATATTTAGTAGTATGCCTCTGGATGGATCTGTGCGCCTGGTTCAGGCTCTAGCTCGTAGAAGACTTTACAGAAATATATGGATCACATGAAACAACTAAAGATTTAAAATCGAATGGTGTTTGTTGTATACAACACTTACAGGTTTTATTTAGTATATAAGATACTCGTAATGCAAAGTTTTGTGCATCAGAATGGCTTTCGTAATTGTTTGTTGATGGTTTAGTTTGTTCCCTCTTAATATACGGAACAGTTCAGCGTTACGTCGCGTTTTTTTTTTATTTCTGGGAAAGGCCTTTGTTAGTTTCTCGGTCGACATACGACACTGAAGTAATTAAAATGCGGTTGTACCAAAGCGTTGTAGATGGTAAGTAGTGTTTCACGAGAAACGAAATACCTAAAGCCGCATTTGATTGCACTAATGCTAGGAACGATCATTCAGTTGAGAATATGGCTTTCCCAGTTTGGGTTTGATCTAGAAAAAAAAAAATGCGAGAAAGAAGATAAGAGGGCGATAAGAAAAAGAAGAGCCAATGGTGTCCGTTGAGAATCTCACTTCCATGCGCTGAAAACATGTCAAACCGGTTTTGTTGGGCCGTTGGCCTTTAAACCAATGAAAATCACCGTTACATCCAGCACTCACGGTTGGGCCTGGTAATGAGTAGATTATCCAATCAGGGATGATGTTCAAATTCTGTATAGAATGTTCGCATAGAAGTGAGATTCTCAACGGATAACACCAGAGGCTCTTCGTTTTCTTGTCTTCTCTTTTAATTTTGCCTTTTATTTGTTCGAGCTTCTGTCACCCAGGGTACATGCCGAGAGATTTAGTGGGAGAAGTTTTTGAGGTCAAACGCCAGACTTTCAGTTACAACCACAATTCATTTCGGTCCGAGCATGTCACTTGTTGTTTGTCGTTAAATAGGTGTATCCGTCCTACCGCATGGCACTAACCACTCGACTATAAAACAGCAATTCTGGAAATTGTCCATCGCGATACCATATGCGGCCGATTGTTAAATTTATTCATTAAATTTAAATTCTGTATTTTCACATTATTGAACTTCATCTCTTCCATAATATCCATGTCATCTCGCTATCTGTCCTAAACGTCGATGGGTAAGGGGTGTGGTAGATAATTGAGTTCGGGTGTTTGTTAATAGTAATTTCTACTCTGTATACTGACCCAGGGCATCCGCACAGCCTTATCCCAGACAGATAAACTTGATTACTGACGGTACGAGGTCTCCAAGATGGCCGCTTGGTTAGTTAGTTCATAACATAACACCTGGAGTCCGATCCATTACCAGGAGCGTCCATCTTCCCCATTGGTTCTGTTCCCAGCATAGGAGTAGACGTGGCTATATTTAGAATTGCATTTCGCGCGAAATAAACAAAAGCCATGTACATGTTGTCTTAGCCACTCAGACAGCTATACGTCACATCTCATTATTATTCATTATCATTCTTCTCACTTTCAACGCGGGAATTCGAATTGTAAATATAGCCACATACTACTCATGTGCTGGGGGCCCATTCCATGACATAGGAACGCTCCTGGTAATGGGCTCCTTATACTAACATATAACAAAATAAATAGATATAGATAATAATAAAAAAGTTATACTATTACACAAATATAAGTATAAATTATAATATTTACATCATCGTATAACCAACCTCCTTCCTAACAATGACACACCCCTAATTAAGGTAGCTAATAAAATTTCAGGTTAAAATTACCCACCACCCCACCTTACCCCTACCAATAGAATACTTTTCTTTTTTCTTTTCGCAACTAAATAGTAATAGCCTATCGCTGCCAAGATGCAGAACAGACCGATTTAATAAAAGCTTCTTCCTGGCAATGGCCTTTGTTCGAAAGAAAAACAATAACGGCGACGATAATAGCCTGTATCGTTCGTTATGCGTTCAGTGTGCTCAAGAAGGTACATTATCTGTTAGTAAAACAATGAAACGTGGTTCTATAAATAGTCCAAGGTGTAAATACGCCAACTCAAAGATATAGTATGGGAGATGGACGCTCTGGGTAATGATATAGTATGAGAGATGGACGCTCTGGGTAACGATATCGTATGGGAGATGGCGTTCTGGGTAATGATATAGTATTGGAGATTGAACGCTCTGGGTAATGATATAGTATGGGAGATTGAACGCTCTGGGTAATGATATAGTATGGGAGATGGACGCTCTGGGTAATGATATAGTATGGGAGATGGACGCTCTGGGTAATGATATAGTATGGGAGATGGACGCTCTGGGTAATGATATAGTATGGGAGATGGACGCTCTGGGTAATGATATAGTATGGGAGATGGACGCGATGGGTAATGATATAGTATGGGAGATGGACGCTCTGGGTAATGATATAGTATGGGAGATGGACGCTATGGGTAATGATATAGTATGGGAGATGGACGCTCTGGGTAATGATATAGTATGGGAGATTGAACGCTCTGGGTAATGATATAGTATGGGAGATGGACGCTCTGGGTAATGATATAGTATGAGAGATGGACGCTCTGGGTAATGATATAGTATGGGAGATGGACGCTCTGGATAATGATATAGTATGGGAGATTGAACACTCTGGGTAATGATATAGTATGGGAGATGGACGCTCTGGGTAATGATATAGTATGGGAGATGGACGCTCTGGGTAATGAAATAGTATGGGAGATGGACGCTCTGGGTAATGATATAGTATGGGAGATGGACGCTCTGGGTAATGAAATAGTATGGGAGATGGACGCTCTGGGTAATGATATAGTATGGGAGATGGACGCTCTGGGTAATGAAATAGTATGGGAGATGGACGCTCTGGGTAATGATATAGTATGGGAGATGGACGCTCTGGGTAATGGGCTCCTGGCAGTAGGTAGTTTACTCCAACAATAATTTCTTGCTTTTGAAAAACCGGCTTTTTCGGTACTCGTAGCTTAGCCAATCAGATATCGTATCTACTAAATATAGCTGTGATCATTCGATGTAATTTTTATTGACCATTTGTAATTTGTAAGACATATTGTAATTCACTCTAGTGAATAACCGTGACATAACCGTGTCGTTGCAAATTAATTCATATCATGTTGCGTTGTAATCGGTACCGGTTTTGATTGGCTAACTCAAACAATCGAGAATGGGATGTCCCGTTAGTGGGGCTAGCGTTTGCGTGACGACCCTAAGAACGGCTGCCTGACGACCCTAGATAACGACTGCGGAGACTAGGTGAGGGTTGGCACTATCCTGGTGACGGTGAACCTAAATTATGATCCCTGTGCACGTTTGCTGTGGTGCAAAAGACGTACGCGCGGGGGTGGGGTGGGGTGGGGGTTTGGAGCGGCTCTAGAAAAAGCTGTATAAGAATATCTGCCAGTCGCATCCTAAAGCTCAGTAACCTCCCCTTCCTTCTACCAGATAACAAGTTCAAAAATATATGACAACACAAAGTCACACAAACATCTATAATATCATTGACTCAATTACGTGATATATCCAAATGCTAATAATACTCATATTGCCATAGCCTCTGATATAAACTAACTCTTGGAACTTTAATTACATTTGTCATACTTTAGAATACATTCCTTGATAATAAAGCATTACTCTATTTCTATGTTGCTACTCTGCGCTCACGCTTTCAGTGACTGAATGAAACATTGCGTCCGGGTGGTGGGGGCATTTTTGTGTAAGGGTGTGCCGAGAGACTTCAAACCCTGACCCTATCCCAGACCTAAAACTGCCGTTCACCATACCCAATCCCAGACTTGAAGCAAAAAATCTATACCCTATCCCAGACTTGAAGCAAAATATATATGAGGGTCTGTACAGGCCCGCAAATGATCCCGGCCCGCAAATGATCCCAGGCTCGCAAATGATCCCTAAAATGGACCGTATATGATCCCACTCCGCAAATGCTCCCCAATGGGGACCGCAAATGATCCCGTGAAAAAACATGGAATGGCATGGAGTTTTGCCGCTGGATAGTGGATCTGTACAGGTTCGCAAATGATCCCAAAAATGGAACGCAAGTGATCCCGGCTCGCAAATGATTCCCATTGGGGACCACATATCATACCGCGAAAAAATGTGGAATGGCACACAATGACTGAGAAAGCACAAAAAAGCCAAATAAAAGTATCTTACTTTATAGATGTACCAGGTGCGTAAATCCCAAAAGCTTCGCGTTGGCTCGTTCCAGCGTTAGGTGTCCTTTTTTCGTAGGTTTAAACAGTTTAAACTCCGGCAAAACTGTGTTGAAGTCCTGAACGCTGAGCTGTATATAATCATGTGCAAATATGCAACATTTGCCATACATAGCCAAAGTATTGCGCTTGTAGTTCCATGTCAGTTGTAGCTGGTCAAAGTGCGAAAATCGTAAGTTGTAGTTCGAAGAATGTTTGACGATTCCCGTTAGTTCGTTTGACAATCAATCTTCAATAAAGACCGGCACTTTTGGATCTAAAACCGATGAAAACAGCTGAAGTAGCTAAAATCATGTTCGACAAGTCTGGTTTGCCAAAACTAGCCATTTTGAGTTGGTTTCTTCATGTTTTGGATTTAGTTGGTCCGCCATCTTGAAATATACAACCACAAGAGGGACTGGGTCTAAGTTTACGTCAGAATGACGTTTTAGGACACGATCAGACTTGATCTAGTAATTATTTTCATCGTAGTACCACAGGTAGCCCACTAAAAACCACAGGTAGCCCACTAAAAACCACAGGTAGTTCACTTTCAAGTATATTTCGCAAAAACAATTTTAGAACTATATAACATTTCAAAATCCCCAGCAATAACAAAATCCATCTATCTATATACAGTTTTACATTTGGAATATCTTGTATATATCTTGAATACAGTTGTATACTGCTCAAAACTTCAGAATATGCGCCCGCTGACCGTACCGCTGAACTGTCCTCGAATCTTGGCCATGCCACCGTGGTCTTGTATTCATATCATCTTCACTCCCATATACAGCCCTACTGCATATGGTACTAATGCATCAGTCAATTCCACAAATAACCATCAGCCCCCCTCCTCCACCCCCCAGGACAGTATGGTGGGGCATTGGACACTACCGAAAATAATTATGGGAAAGGGACTAGCCTAGTAGTTTTCCTCGTTGTTGACTGTGTACTTGTACTTGTAAACTTGTACTTGTACTTGTACTTGTTGACTGTGTACTTGTAAACTATGAAGGGACCGGATGACCTAGCAGATTCGATAGTTTCCCTAGCTAGCCAAGTCGAGGATAGCTGTGCAAGAACTACAGTGTCAATTTCTGCGTTGCTTCCCAGGAAGGAAGAAGAGCTGAATATAAAGATCAAAGATGTCAACAAGCTGCTTAAGCAACGCTGCAGATCAGAAGGCTGGTCATTCATCTCTCATGACAAAATCACCAAGCGTCATCTAAATAAGGGCGGCCTCCACCTAAACGCCGAAGGCTCTAATATCCTTGCTTCCAATTTTAGTGACCATATTAATAGTAATTGAATAGATATTCCCAGGCAATGCATTCCTGACGGCATGCGGACTAGCACTCATTGCGATACACATATCCCCGAGTTACGAGCTGAGTTAAATCTTCTCCCGGAAGCAAGAGGATTTAAAATGGCTTGTCTAAATATTAATAGTTTGCTAGCCCATATCGATGAACTCAGGGTTTTCATGAGCGATAAAAAACTAGATATTCTTGCTATTAACGAAACTAAAATCGATGATATCATTAGTGACAATGAGCTAAATATACCCGGTTACGAAATAGTTCGTCGTGACCGTAATCGCTCTGGGGGCGGAGTCTGTATTTATATAAGATCAACGATTAATTACACGACTCGCATTGACTTAAATGTCACCCAGCTCGAGAATATTTGCATTGAGATACGTAAACCCCGAAGCAAATCGTATATTATCGGAACTTGGTACAGACCGCCCTCCTCGAACCTAGACATATTTGATCAATACGAGTCGCTAGTAGGTATTATTGATGCCGAAGGCAAAGATTTATTTCTCTTGGGCGACACAAATTGCGATCTGTCGATACCAAATTTAAGTTGCCCCTCAAAAGCCCTAACGCGTATCAATGGTATCTACGGGTTAAGCCAAATTATTACTGAGAAAACACGAGTCACTGAACATTCTAGCACCCTCATCGATCACGTGATCACTAATGCCCCGGAAATAATTAGCTGTTCTGGGGTGTTAACACTTGGCATTAGTGATCACAACTTAGTCTATGCATATCGTAAATTAACAACTAATTCGAGGGCTGGTCACCGGTTCGTTGAGTACCGTGACTTTTCTAAATTCAGCTCCTCTGCATTCCGTACTGATCTCAACAACCAGTCATGGGATGCGATATATGCAACGGCAGATCCTAATGCCATGTGGACAACATGGAAATCAACGTTTCTAAACATTGTCGACAAACATGCTCCCACAAAACGACGAAGAGTTAGACCTAAGAGTAGTCCCTGGATTAACCACGATCTTAAGTTAGAGATGTATAATCGGGATAAGCTTAAGGCACATTCCATTAAATCAAACCGATCTGATGACTGGTTGGCTTATAAAAACGCTCGGAATATCGTCAATAACCACATTCGAAAGGCCAAGGCAGATTACTACAATACTTGTATAAATGATACAAACGGTCGCGACCAATCTAGAATGTGGAAAATCGTGAACGAATTAACCTCGAGGAAGTCGCCCGCGACTGTTATCAATGAGCTTAAGTACAACAACAGTCTTCTAACCGATTCTCAAGATATTTCTGAGGCTATGAATGACCACTTTACTAATATTGGTCCAAAACTAGCTGATGCCATTCCTAATAGCAGAATATCGTTTAAAACTTATCTTGATAGAGTAAATAGTACCTTTGAAATAAAACCGGTTGGTAGCGCAGAAGTCTTAAATAATCTAAAAAAGTTATGTGTTACCAAAGCAACCGGCCTCGATAACATTTCATGCAAAATTCTTAAAGAAGCCTCTGACATAATATGTAATTCTATTACGGATATTTTTAACACCTCTATTAGATCAGGAATCTTCCCGAACGAGTGGAAGCTAGCAAGAGTAACTGCTATTTTCAAAAAAAACAGCAGATCGGATCCGAACAACTACAGACCAATTTCTGTTATTCCGGCTATTTCAAAGGTCTTTGAACGTTTAATTTTTGACCAACTTTACGATTATTTTCAGTCAAACAATCTCTTAACGGAATGTCAATCCGGATTCCGGGAGCTACACTCAACAGTTACGGCGTTGCTAGAGGCGACCGATGATTGGTACGGAAATATTGATAAAGGGCTTATTAACGCTGTCACATTTCTAGATCTCCAAAAAGCCTTTGACACTGTAGATCATCAAATACTCTTACAAAAGCTTTCATCGTATGGAATTAAGGGTGTATCACTACAGTGGTTTCGAACATATCTATATAATAGACAACAAAATTGCCACGTTAATGGTAAGTTCTCTAGTACCAAAGCCGTAACATGTGGCGTCCCCCAAGGTTCTATCTTGGGACCACTATTGTTTTTAATTTATATTAACGATTTGCCTAAATGCTTACCCAATGCAACTACTCGAATGTACGCTGACGACACGATCCTCACCACCACCGGAACCGAACATGACCAGATCCAACACTCAGTTATTGAAAATCTTGAAGAGGTGAGCAAATGGCTTGGTGCCAATAAGCTTACACTGAACACATCTAAGACAGAGATCATGCTTATAGGCTCCAAGCAAAAGCTACAAGGTCTTCCTTCGGATATGGTGTTTTCTGTTGGGGATGGGGATATCAAAAGGGTGTCGTCGGTTAAGTATCTCGGAATACACCTTGACGATTCGCTGTCTTGGAACACTCATATAGAAAAGCTTACAAAAAAAATATCGTCTGGCCTTGGTGCCCTTAAACGCCTAAGACCGTTCATTCCATACTCGGCACTGATGAGTGTATACAAATCCCTAGTTCAATCTCATTTTGACTACTGTAGTTGCGTCTGGGGTAACTTAAACAAAGGTTTGGCAGACAAACTTCAGAAACTACAAAATCGTGCAGCCCGCATACTGACAAATCTCCCATTCCAAACTCATATCGATGATCTCTTGGAAACCCTCAGTTGGAAAAGGCTCGACAGTCGGAGAGCCACCCAAAAGGCTATCCTAATGTACAAAGCCCTGCACGGTCTGGCTCCCACATATCTAACTAAAAAGTTTGAAAGACGAAACTCGGCCCTAAAATATGATCTGAGAGGTGCGAGTTCCAAAATATCTATGCCACAACCCCGGACTAACTTTGGCAAAAAACGAATTTGCTACAACGGGGCTGAACTTTGGAATTCATTGCCTGAGGATATCAGATTATCTGATACAATTAATATTTTTAGAACTAAACTACGTAAACATACACTATTGTAATCACAATCTTATAAGACACGTCAAACATGTAAAGCAGTAGGCATTCTTTTTACGATTTTAAAATTTTACTTTTAATGTTATGCTATTACTGATGGTTTCTTACGTGTATAAATAAAGTATGTATGTATATGTATTGTACTAAACATTCTAAATGCAAGCGTTTATTGACAAAAGCGAGGATCGACTTTGTGGCTGGCTTGGCTTATCCAGCAATGCCAGCTGCAAACGTTTGTGGTGTATCTAAAGGTATAACGTTCCCTTTACTTTATAAGTCAAGCCCGACTCTTATTCATTTCACTCTGATTCAAATTGACTCGTAGTCGTTCATTTATACGAATTCAAAATTCTTTCCATGCAGGAGAAGGTATATAGATATGCCCTGGGGTGGGGCATTTTCCTTACTTCTTTAGCTTTGGCTCCACCGTGGGCCATTTGAACACATTGCTTGTCTCCACCGTGGAAAATTTGCAACCAAGACAAAATTCAAAATCATGACTAATGCCCGGGGGTTGGTCTGGGGGAGGCATGGGCATTGCTGGAATTGACTGCTACATAAAAAGCTACACTCGTCGACAAAAAAAAAACAGTTCTGGAAATTGTCCATGGCTATTCGTTGTACGGGTATTTGAATTTCCAATAAATTTAAATTCTACATTTCCACATTGAACTACAGCCCTGCCATTCTGTCCATAGCAAGACTGAGGGCCACGGATCACAGCCTCGATCGTATGTGAGATACCAGAGACCAGACAAACAGGTTTCTCCAGGTTTATAGTAAACCCATAATATCCATCTGCCATCTCGCTATCCGTCGTAAACGTTGTTGAGGAATGGTAGAGCGTAGAGTTTTTATTCCCTCCTTTGTAAATGGTAAGCTGTACTGTGAACTGTGACCCATGATTGCCGAACAATCTCACACCAGTGAGGTGAACCTGACTACTGACGGTGAACGTGATGTAGTCTGGACTACCATCGTATGCGGGCCAACCCCAACGAAAAGATCCATTTGAGAACCTTTTACACGAACCAGTCTTTGTACTACCGTCTCTATTCTTTGCATTAAATGTTTTGAGTGATTTTGGTTCTTCTCCGACCGATCCAAAATATGTAACTAATTCAGTGACTTCCTTCATATCTAGAATTTCGGTTCGAAGAACAAATTCTGCAAATTGCTTCAGTGACATTAGTGGAAATCTTATCAGATGAATCGCTTTATCGCCGAGAACAGCTCTCTTTGATTTTCCATCTTCACTCAGTTCTTGTTCTTCAATCTTCTTACAAGCCCAGCTATGTACGGCCTGGAATAACTCCACCTCTGTTATCCTGAGACTGTCCCTCTCTAGAATGTCGCAGAGTGTTTCTTGCGTGACAGTTAGAAACGGCTCAGATGTCACGGCTCGTTGGGTCTCACAATCAACAATCTTCCAACAGATTTCTTCCAACTTTTCATCCTCAAGTTTCGCGACCTGTGGTAGAACAGAGAACACATCCTCTGGTCCCAGCTCTTTCTCAAGATACTGTGTGCATTTCTTAACCAGTGAAGGAACAAAGTACTTCTTAGCGAGGTACAAAATCTCCATAACATGGCTTCCGGTCAACTGCACTTCATCGTAGTACATGTAGCGAAACAGTTCTAGTAATCCTTCAGCGGTACAGTCTGGTAGGGCGATAGTACGTCCAGTCTCGGCCAGTTCACCGTAGAACATGGCCTCGAATACAGGACTACTGATAGCCAGTACGTACTTATGGGCAGGAACGGTGACCGTGTCGCCTTTGGAGTGGACAACCGAGAACTGTACATCACTGAACATACTGTTGTTGTACATGTACTGGTTACGTTCCTTGATAGTGTCGCGTACGGTTTGCCATTTGGTATCCATTTCTTAACTGTGTCGATGTTGAGAAGTGTTTGTACAAAGCAGGTTGCTTCCGTGTCAGGAAAGTGAAAGCGCAGGATTCGTACCCGAATTGCATGCTGGTATACGAGTTGGTTTCCGGCTGATTTTGTCAACATCAAGTTGTGGAAGGGTATGCACCCAATTATGCCGCCCCCCTCCTCTCCCCCCGGGGGCGATGCTCTCTTACAGAAAGACAAACACGTGATTTATTGGGCACTGTGTAAGCGGGAGCTAGCTATAGGTATATGGTTAGGTGTGATGGCATTTAGGCCCTTATCGATAAATTGTGCTAGCATTTATTTTGGCATACTTTTGCAAAACTTTTTTTCAGAAGCATAAAACACTGAGAAACGATTCAATTGTTAATTCATATTTTCCGCCTCAATGGAAAAGCTGGAAATTTGAGGAAAGTGTCGTATAACTAGATGGATTGGGGCCGCGCAAACTGGGTAAGACCGGAAGTTTAGTAACAACCCGCAATCATTCTGCCTGCATTACTAGGGGCCGCGTGTAATAATTATTATAGTTGATAATATATATAATCGATCACTCTGGAAATTGTGGCAATTTAGTATTCATTCATTCATTTATTTATTTATAAACTTCACCACAAGTATCCAGAGCGTGGCTCAATTACGGGGTCCCATTACAAATAAAACAAAAGATGAAAACTATAAAAAGTACATAAATATGCTAACAACACAGACTGTTAATTAAGCTTGAAAGGGGACGACACGAGTGACATTTTACACGTTTGAGGAATTTCAACGTCATAAACATCTTCAGTATAAATATAAAAATAATATTTGACGAGCACCTTAAACTGCCCTAATGAGCAGGTAGTGTCTCTCAAATTTGGTGACAGAGTGTTCCATATCCTCAGTCTGAAAAGTTACAGTATTAACCGTTTTGGGATATTTAGTAGCATGCCTCTGGGTGGATTTGTGCGCTTGGTTCAGGCTCTAGCTTGTAGAAGACTTTACAGAAATATATGGATCACATGAAACAACTAAAGATTTAAAATCGAATGCTGTTTGTTGTATATGTTGTGGTTCAATTATTACCTCTGGTACAAATATTTTTGAACCAGTACAATTTTTTTGAACCAGTACCATTTTTTGGAACCAGAACCATTTTCTTGAACCAGTACCATTTTTTTGAACTGGTTAATTTTTTCAAGATTCTAAACTGGAAGGGATCCCCTTTTTAGAATCGACAATTTCTTCGACAAGGCCAAAAGGTTCTTAAAAAGGCAAGCCGAACAAGAACTCGTAGCAGAAAATAACGATGCCGAAGCCGAAGGCGAAGACAACAAACTGAACTTGTCCAAAGAAGAAATTATGACAATAAAAAGAAAGAAATGGGCCTACAGCAATTCAACGATTCTAACGGCAGACAAACAGAAAGTTGTCCCGAAACGGGAATTATTTGATGTCTTAACGTAAGCTCATCAGCACGTCGCTCATCGAGGACGCCAAATAACATCTAAATGGCTCAAAAGAAAACTATGCTGAAATTAACGTACGAGTTGTGAACATATTCGTCTCACTGTGTCGCCATCACGCCGTACAAAAGCCAATAACAAGTCGAGTTAAGTTAGTGGACAAACCTCTACAAGCAAGTAGTTTTTTATCCATAATAGAAATGGATCTAATGGATTTCCGAAACTGCCCATGTGCACTAAATACCACAGATCATTTTACGAAGTTTGTGTTCGTTGCACCTATTCACAACAAGTCGCAGACGAAGTGCTACAAATATTCACAAACTACTGTTACTCCTATGGATTTCCCAGAAAATTAATAACAGATAATGGCCGGAAATTTGTAAATAAAAAGCTGGAGAATTTTTGTAAAATACATAACATTGAGATAGCACACGGATCTCCGCGCACACCTACCACCCAAGGACTAGTAGAACGATCTAATAAAAGCTTGAAGGAGGATATGAGGGCAACAATCTCCAGTGATCCCAACAAAAATATCCAAAACTGGTGTCAGTATACCCAAGAAGTGGCATACACCGAAGAAACATAAGTTTCCATCGGTGAATAATTGTTAATTATTGTTGATTTAATATAATCACTCACTGGAAATTATGGCAATTTAGTATACATACATACAAACTTTATTTGAGTGTCCCCCGAGGGGCTTTTCTACACACATTACAACATTAAAAATATATAAAATGGTTAATACCAATTCTAAGATAATCTAAAGTCTAATTTAATGTACATTGTAATATAAATATTATCAACCTCGTTCCCAGGGTCTTCTCGGTCAGATCCAAGATGGCGGCTACTCCGAGAGAAGACCCTGGTAAAGGCTGGATCACGTGATCAAATACTCCCAGATTTGGGGAGTATTTTGTCACGTGATTTGACGATCTAAGATGGCGGCCAAGCTAAATATGGGTATAGTCCATGACGTGTACAAACCATAGGTATCCCAATCCGGAGTGGGCGAGATGCGATTAACGGTATTTCCAAGGGCCTGACCAGGAGACTCCCTCTCTGTACTCTATTTTCTCTAGATTGTACTTGCTGCGTGTCTCTGAGTGTTCGGTTCACTGATGGCAAGCTCAATGATGGACGTCCGTTTTTTAGCTCCGGCGAAAATGGACTTTCTTCACCGGTTTAAAGCTATATAACTTCTCTTTGACCATAATTTTGGAAGTACAAACTCGTTTGGTTATTGGTCTTCTTGCTATTATGTTCTTAAACAGTCCAAACAGTCCAGCACTTGGCTTCGTCACCAGAAACACTGCTATTTCTCTAAGAAATTTCAATCCTTATCTCAGGAAGTGCTTTCTGAAGCAAATAATTAAGTACACAGCAAAGTCAACGGCCTCGTTTAATCTGGCGATATAGTTATGTTAACGAGAAGTGGAGTAAATCTGCTCCAAACCAACGCGAATTTACGGAGGCGAGGAACTTGCGGGAACAATCCCCGAACGCTATACCAACGACCACAGGCAGAAGTATTGTGCCTCATATCGATGAATTAAGACTGATATTTAAAGACTCTTTTCCTTCAGTCATTGCTATTACAGAAACATGGTTGGATGATTCCGTCGCAGATTCTGAAGTCGCAATCGGCTAATTACTCAGTACATCGTCTTGACCGAAGGAAAAATCGTCGCCGTGGAGGAGTAGCGCTGTATGTATTGGAAGGCTTAAAGTATACTACAAGAAAGGATTTAGAAGAGGAATCGGAAGCAATTTGGATTCAAGTTCAACTATGCAACACCAAATTTTTAATTGGATGTGTTTATAGAGCCCATGTCGAATCCCTTGAAGTTTTTGTCTATATGGACGACGTATTAAGATATGCTACACGAAACAATTTGGAAGTCATTATTTTAGGTGATCTCAACTGTGACTGTCTTAAACAAACAGTGAGACTACAAGAATTTCTCATGGCTAATGAACTCGGACAACTAATTAAAGAACCGTCTCTTGTAACACGCAACACAAAAACTCTTATTGATGTACTAATCACTTCTACTCCGGGTCTATAGATGAAGACAGCAGGAGCACTCGGTTCACCTTTAAGCGATCACTATCCCATATATGGAACTATGAAAGGTCCAGGAATTCATCTAAATAATCATCGGATAATAACAACGCGATCTTGGAACGATAATAGCATTAAAGACTTTGTAGCTGACTTGCAAAATGCTCCTTGGAGTCTACTTGACTCTTATAATGACGTCGATAACATGTGTTTTGTTTGGGAGTCACTTTTTAAATCCTTAATTGATAGTCATTTCCCACTGAAACGAAAACGATTACGTAAGCAAACACACCCTTGGCTTGATAACACTGTTCTTCGTTTAATGAGAGCACGTGATCAAGTGCATAAAAAAGGCAATTAAATCTGGTTCACCTGCGGATTGGGAAGAGTACAGACACCTCCGTAACCAAGTGACGAGTATGAATAGAAAGAAAAGGAGGGACTATTTCTCTAACAAATTAGAAGAAAATCGAGCAAACCCCAAAGCTTACTGGAATACCTTACGCAAAATTCTCCCAACAAAAAGCAAACGTGCTGAAATTGACAAGCTGGTGGTCGACGATAAAGAACTGTGCGACAAGCAAGACATAGCAAATCCCCTGAACGAGTACTTCACAACTATAGCCTCTTCGCTTCTAGCCGACCGGCCATCCCTGGATGTACAGCCATCTAGGCTTCCAAACACCTCATCTCACATCTTCAAGTTTCGCACTTTGCACGAGACAGACGTGTTTAAAGGGGCAGTGTCACGGTAACAGGCTTCGCGTTCCGGGCCGGAATCGAAACGGCTATTTCCATCGTGTTTGATATGAACTACCGAACCTCTCGGCCATGTGGGATGCTTAAAATCAAAACAAATATGCAAAAATGACCAACAAATAGTGTATATAAACTGTCTCCTGGGAAAATATTGCAAATCCTTTCAATCAAGCATTGAAGGAGGGAAGTTTAACTGTTTGTATCCAATTAAAGCCACCAACCGAACGATTACTCGATACATGCGCAGTACCATGACATAGTCCCTTTAAAGAATTGAGAACGATGGATCCAACTAAAGCCACTGGTGCAGACAAGATTCCTGCTAAGTAAGGTATTCAATGCATCCTTTAGTAGTGGTAACTATCCAAAACTGCACGTGACAATCAAAGACCCATATCAGTACTTCCGTGCATCTCCAAGATTCTTGAATCTTTTGCTAATTTAGATTTCCAAGAATTTGCGCACGAGGTTTGGACTTATCAAACAACACCAATTTGCATATGTGAAACACTCATCAACCACAGTGGCTCTTATTAAAGCTGTTGATTCGTGGAAAATAGCCATTGATAGAGGCGAGAAAGTGGTGTGCGCCTTTCTCGATCTTAGGAAAGCCTTTGACGTCATTGATCATAACGTCCTCCTGCAGAGGCTTGCGCAACATGGTGTGAAGGACAACGAATACGACTGGTTCAAGAGCTATCTCTCTGAGAGGCTTCAGTTTGTTTCGTGTAACGGAACTGAGTCCAAACAGCGGAAGATCACCTACGGAGTCCCTTAGGCTCGGTCCTTGGACCGACTCTATTTAACTTACATATAAATGTGATCTCCGACGCTTGTCAAAGCAGTGACGTTGTGTTGTATGCTGATGTCACATAAATCCATGCAAGCTCGAAAGATGTTAATGTAGCTGAACAGTGCGTCAATCAAGACCTTAGTCGCATAGACGCTTGGCTAAACCGTAACGGTCTCATTAGTAATCACAAGAAGTATGAGGCAATGATGATTGGATCTAGACATTCAGTAGCTAATACACGCGTCCTACACATTACTCTCGATGGAAAGCTATTGAAACAATCTGAACATTTTAAATACTTAGGAGTCTATTTTGATGGCTGTCTAAATTGGAACAAACACATCTCTTACATATAATCAAGAATTTATCCCAAGCTTAAAATGCTTAATAGAATTTCATAATTCCTTAGTAGTAGCGTATTGTTAAAAATCTATAAGCAAACAGTACTACCTATTCTAGATTGCAGCTGTATTATATGGGGTGATTGCGGTAAAGGCAATTCACAGCGCTTACAGAGACTGCAAAACCAGGCTATGCGGATTATTCTTGCCGCTAATCGTTAGACGTGTTCACAAGACATGCGTGCGAGCTCTGTTTGTTATCTCTTAACAGTACACTGTAAATTCAAAAGAGCTGTTTCGGCCCAAAAAGCCAAATCAGCCCCAACGGCACTAGGGCTGATTTGGCCTTTATAAGGGTCGTTTTGAAAAATGAGGCCAAATCAGCCCCAATAAAAACCAAATTGACCCCATAGATTTCTAATTTGGCCCCTTTATGTCATTTTAGTGCTACAATAAGAGCCAATTTAGCTTTTAAGCAAGGGTGATATTGACCCCATTTTTTCTAATTTAGCCCTTAGACCATATTAGTCCTACAATAAGGGTCAATTTAGCTTTTTGGCATGGGTCATATTGACCCCATTATATCTAATTTGGCCCTTAGGCCATTTTAGTCCTACAATAAAGGTCAATTTAGCTTTTTGGCATGGGTCGTATTGACCCTATTATTTCTAATTTGGTCCTTAGGCCATTTTAGTCCTACAATAAGTGTCAGAGATAGAGATAACGCCCACTGAGTAATAATTCAAGGAGTTAAAATCACTCAACCGAAGGAGTAAATAACTCTACCTTGGAGTTAATTGAGAGCTCTTTGAAACCACATAGGCATGAAGTCTAATCTGGTGTCATGTGGACTCATTCCTATACCGTAGTCCGCAGCGAGTGGATATAACATAAAGCCAGAGTCCGGAATTTTTCTCAGATGCGAAGAACTATTTAAATAGTTTCTACTTTATGAGGAAGTTAGAATGTACATCTTTTTTGCTTATGCATTAATAAATGAAAAATAATTCTAAAGTACGAAATAATATTATCAAAATAGTCCAGAAGAGTCCGCAGTTGTTCCTCGAGTACAACCGTGTCTCCTGGTGCACAAGTAGAGACTGGTAACTACAGTACTGCAAATTTGTCAGCGGCAACGCTCATGAGTATATCAGGTTTCGGCGGTACTTCAACGGTCACAATCAACGAAGCAGTTTCTGGTTTTGAGCGGTCTTTTCCTACAACTTCAATGGATTTACAGAAGGTTAGCTAGTTTAAGAATTTTGGAACCAAGCTAAGAACTTATCAAGACTTCGTTTGGACCGTGAATGGCTATTTATGGGCTGGTATCCTTGGAGGAAAACGAAACACTATAGACAGTTCGAAGATGATAGATGGTAAGCCTTGCATCAGTTTTAAAGTAATTCCTAATTTACCTACAAGTAGATATGTTGATCAGTAGGTCCCTTAATAATACTAACAAAAAGTAAAAGAGTATTTCATGGACGAACTAACTGTGCAAAAACAGGATGAGCCGGAGTGGCGCAGTGGTTAAGCGCTTCTCCTCTCACCTCTGGCTCTGTGGGAAATGGCAAGATGTTTTTTTAGCAATCTAGCCTTCTAGGGCCCAGGTTCGATCACCAAAGCAGCGCTATACTGTATGTGAGTTGAGTTTGTTGGTATTTTATATATTACCCTTGCTTCGAGGGTTTTTCTCCGGGTTATCAGGTTTTCCTACCTCTATAAAAACCAATACGCTAAATTCAAATTCAATCTGTAATTTAGCCAGGTCCTGGCTAAGAATAAGATCAGCCCCGTGGTGCCATTGCAAATTCAAGGTTATTTTTTATCTGACAACATGCACCTCTGTAGGTTTTCGCATGGTCTGTTTTTATTTGGATGAACAGGTACAGTAAATGTTGAAGACCTAATTTTGTAGGCAGGACTCCTTTGAGGACTTACAAAAATGTAAGTTGGGAAGCATTAATTACAAAATAATATTCTTGGCTTCATGCTCAGTCCTGATATGTAATAGCTACATGTACAGTATATACATGTAGTGTGTGTTAATATTACCCGCTTGTTTACATTTATCAATAGGTTGTTTGTCAGTAATTCTTTATTTATTTAGAAAAAAGGTTTATCATTTTCATGACTAAGAAACCAGAGAGTAATCCTTAAAATTTTAATTTTTGGGCTAGATTGCAGATTGCAATCGGCCGCCAAAGTACATTAGGTGTTGATGTCAACATGTCAATGCATTGACATCATACATGTTGATTTGTTCTACTGTGAACAGAGAGACTCACTCACATCCAGATATACATTGTATATCTCCAACGCGTTGACGTATTAACATCATACATGTTGCTTCGTTCTACGAGACTCATTCACATCCAGACATATCTCTCAAGAGAGAGAACCATATATGGACTAACGCATTGACATGTTGTCGACTCCACCTAACCTACTTGAGCGGGGGTATTCTGCAATTGCTTCGATTTTAGTTTTAATTTCTTAATTAAAATAGCATTAGATACTTTTATTGTTAGTGGGGCTTCTAATGGGCACACAGACAACTTGAAAATCAAAACAATGACTTTAATTCCCCAAATAATGTAAATTAAGTGGCTAGAACACTGCGAACCGTAATGTTGTACATGTATACTCTTCCTTTTTTGTTCAGCAAACGTGTATGCCAGAAAAGCAAAGATACAATGTACTGTAGAACAGGACTGGCAGGCATACATGTACAATATGGAAAGCAACAAGACTGCTGGTTGGCTGAATACACGTGGGAGAAGACCACAGATAAGACTTATAAAAGCATAAACTAGGCCATTTTAGGATAATTAATGTGTCCAGTTACTGTATTTCTCAAAATTATGCTTACAACATTTTCTGGAATATTTCCCCCCTCTATTTTTGGGGGGTTTAAACTCATCATTTGCCTATACATCCTAGCCTTAGGCCAGTGACAACTCGTTGTTTACCTGTGAACCCTAGCTCTATGTGGGCGAGACCTCGTCGTTTACCTGGGAACTTATTTATTTACGGTTAGGGTTAGGTTTATGTTACGGGTTTAGTGTTTAAGTGCGTGTGAACTCTACTTAGTTTGTGAGGCTGAAACTTTCAAAATGGCTGATTAAACGAGTGGGACTCGAAAAGATTCATGGCCGCTTTCCTACAACATTTTGCAAAACTCACGGTCACTTTGGCCTTGCCCGAGTAATAAGTGACAGAAGTGAGTTTCTTGAAGTCTTAGAGTAAAAATTGTGCCTTGTGTTCATGTTGGTTGACAATCAACACTAACCTAGTTTTCCCATGTGATAGAATGCACATAACAATTAATTTCACTATTGTCAAAAATGTTTGCCCTCTATGTCAGTTAACAAGTGATCGCATGGGTCCTCGTAAAATAAATTAGGGAAGCTTAGCTGAAAACAATGTTTGTTCTCAAGTGTTTGTAGATGCCTAAATACATTGCTGACAGTGTTCATCTTCAGTCAAGTGTACACTACATGTACATGTAGATGCAGGTTCTCCCAACACGTATAGTTGGGGGAGAAAAAAAATTAGTACCTTGGGGGAATTTATTTCAAATCCAGACTTCTACTGTTAAGAGTGGTAAGTAAAAAGAAAACGTGTAGCTGATGTGGTCAAGTAGTCTAAGAGTACACTGAGAAAATTGGCGGTCGCCTAGATGCTTTGGGAGAACTCTATACAATGTAGATGTCATTTATGCACCGATTTTCCTGACAATAACACTCATTTGAATTTTCATACTGTGCATCGGCATCTTGGATCACATGACATCACAGTGTTGTCCCTATTGTTACACAACAAAAGTGCTATTGTTTTCTGACAATAAGGCAACACTGTGATGTCATGAGATCCAAGATGGTGGCACACAGGAAATTCAAATGAGCCCTATCGATTGGAAAATTGGTGCATAAATGACATCTAGTGTACAATTTACTGGAGACAGATGCAGATACAGACTTAGGCATGCATGTAATAATCATTTGAGAGCAAACATTGTTCACTCTTTATGATCAGATTTGTAAAAAAAAATGGAGTTATTAAGGGATAACTAGCAAAATAATACTAGGATAAGGGAATAACAAACCAGAATTCAAAACAGTAGGGATAAGGGATAACCAAAGTCCATTGGGATAAGAGATAATTAAAAACAGCCATCTGCATCTCAGGGATAAGGGATAACTATCCTGAAAACAGGGATAAACCACACTACCTCCCCTAACCGGGCCTCTAAATTGAATTATGTATTTAAGCCTCTGTTATTTACTGTATTTAAATTAACAAATTGAAGTTAGTTTTTTATGTGTCTGTCCTAATATTGACAATCATTTTTGTCATAACATGGTCAAAATAGCTGTGAATCCACGAGGCGTCTTTTTTTACAACATTTTTTACAACAACAACAAACTAAATAGTCAATTTTACATTAACAAAGCACTTTTAGCTTCAAACGAAAGCTGCACGCGTATTCCTTGACAAATGATGTCAGCTTCTGTTGTCTCTCAAAATATTGCATATGAAAATAAACCAATCGGATTGCGAGAAATTTGGTGGTGGTTGTAAAATGTTATATTGATTTGACGATTTCATACTTAGACTCTGTTCTATTGACAATTTATAATTGCCTACTGTTCTGTTATTTATTTGAATATTATATTGATAATTTCAAATGTAAAAGAAGTTATTGATACGATTAAATATGAATAATTACAAAGCTTACCAACTTTGTTATCTTAATTTGTAAATATCAGTCTGAGTGACATACAACTGACACTGATGTGAATCATTTCTGAATTCAGAAAAGTGCATTAAATGCATTCAATATATCCATTTTGTTTGGGTCCGATCAGCCCTTATGATATGCTAGGTCCAAAATAGCTCCTAAATTGGGTACCAAAACAGCCAATTTCTAGAGCTATTTCAACCCCCTGAATAATCAAATTGACCCCCGTTTTTTTTCAAATCAGTACTTAGGGTGGGTCTATTTGGCACCTAATTAAGGGCCATATCAACCCCTAATGTAGGGCTAAAATACCTCTTGAATTGGGTACCAAAACAGCCAATTTCTAGGGCTATTTCAGCCCCCTGAAAAATCAAACCGACCCCAGTTTTTTCCAAATCAGCACTTCATGGGGTCGATTCAACCCCTAACAAAGGATCAATTCAGCCCTGAATAAGAGTCAATTCAGCCCCTAATTTTAGGGCTAAATTAGCACCATCGAAATGGGGCCAAAACAGCTCTAAAATATGTGCCAAATTTTACTCACCGTTTTGGCCCCATTTTTGGGGTGAAATCAGCTCTTTTGAATTTACAGTGTAGAAGGCGCTTCTTAAAGGGGAACTCAACCCTAAAATCAACTCAACGTCTTTATAAAGATGTATTCAAAAGAAATAAGCTCTGCCATTTTATTTTTCTGTGTTGCGCGTCTATGAGGAGAAAATTAGTCTCCAAGTTCGATTTTCCGCTGAAAAATCTATATTGTGTGGCGGCTCAATTCAGTGCAAATTTCCCAATAACGTACGTCACACATACCAAGGAAAAACGATCACACCTCTAGCACAAAGAAAACACAATGGTCCGCAATTAGAAGCCGTTAGTCCTACTATTCAATGTTGGGGACAGCATGGCAAAACTAATTTATTCCCCGTATCTGACGTCACAAATTACAAGACTTGAGCCGTCTGTACATAGCGGACGTTGTGAGGAAGGTTTTCGGATTTTCTCTTGCTAGACGCACAACACAGAAACATTAAATAGCAGAACCTATTTATTTCGAATACATGTTTGTATAGACATTGGATTGATTTTAGGGTTGAGTTCCCCTTTAAGGCTCCAGTTCGTGTATAAAATTGTACATAGCATTAACTGTCCGCATCAGCTAAATGATCAGAAATGCAAAATAGACATCTTAGAGACTCCTGACCACACTTTTTCATGTTATAGCCACGAAAACGAAAATGGGCCAATTGTCTTTTAAATGCGCAGCCGCAAGAGAATGGATGACTTATCTGGAGAGCTGCGGGAGTTACTAACACTATCAACTTTTAAGGCTGTCGTTTTCAAGTATTTGTTTAGAACGTGATGACAACAATCATCAATGTAGTTTACGATAATTATTTTAGATATCCTTTTTAAGCTTTGTACAGTTAAATGTATTTTTTTATTATTATAATATTATTCATTCATACATTTATTATTATACTATTAGTACATCGAGATTTTAGATATACATTATCTATAATTATACTGGTCACCGGTTTATACTAGGTAATCCTTTTCGATTAGCTGATCGGTCTTATCAGTTTAAATAAAGTTATTGTTATTATTAGAGTGTATATATGTCAGTGTATATCTATTTTGTTCTTTTGCATATACTTACCTTGAACATGTGTTATTGGTGCAGTCCTTTTAGTGTATTCTCATGTAATAGCTATTTTACATAAGTTCCCTAGCTAAGCTACCGAGGTTTTGTAACAAATGTAAAGAATAAATATTGTTTAAGGTCGGTGGCCCCTGGTGCGCATATTTTCTGCGCATAATCCTCAGTACGGGTGTCCCGCGAGTTGACCCGTAGTCACGTTAGCTTGATTGTGTAAATAAAATAAAAATCGCAACATTTTGTCAATGGCTTGGAAAATGTGTTGACCTCATATTATTCTGCCTGGATAAAATGAGTATATCTCTCAAAGGACAGAAAAGAAAGCGGAACGGTAAATTCTCTCGAACTTGGCTGAAGCGACGTATTTTGGAACCAGAGGCGGATCTGCGCGCAAATCCTGCGATTTTGAACGAAGCGAGTTCGCCGCCATATTGAACATCCCAGCATGCAACACTCAATAAGACAAATGTTATACTCGCAAGGGAGGGCTTAGTATAAAATTGTCAAGGTCGTCCGAAATAGGCGGCAAAAATAAGAAACCGGTCTTTGTAACTTTTTAAAACGCACGGTGACCCTTGTCATTTATGTTATAAAATTAAAGCAAAAAGACAGTTTAGCGTTTGGATATATTTTATTTTAGAGAGAAAACTGATTGTCATAGTGAAATGAACAAGCTGGTTCTAAACGAAAAGAAGACCACGGCGATGGTCATAGCGTCGTCAAGAAAAGTGTCCGAGTTCTCCGAGGACATTGCCGTCACCATCAACGGCTCTCTAAGTTGTAGATAAAATATGAGAGGGAGATCTGTATGGGCATTTACAATGGCGAGCCGCTTCGGCTTTGGACGCGAATATTTTATCTTACTTGTGAAATGAATAGATAACTAAAACCATTGACATGCACGACATAAAATTTTAACCTTTGATTTCTCCCACCTTGGTATCGATGTGGGACGAATTAGTTTCTCACAAAAACATATCCCACATCGAAGAGACAATGTGTATGTAATAAGAGAGCAGAGCGTAGCGTGCAGAAAAACAGGTCCCACATGGAATAGGTGGTGCGTACATAACCTGGTTTAACGAACTCGCCTCTGATTTACGGGTTTCGTGACTCGCAGTCCGGAACCTTTACACCGCTTAACAAAGCTAAAACTAAATTCTGCTACACCCGCCTACTAAGCAATAACAACATTGATCCCGTTTTGGTCTGGAACGGCGTAAATTTACGCTCGTTCTGGCAACAGGCCTATAAGGTCACGGTAGATAACAAATGTGCAGACCTGAACTGGAAAATTATCCACTCGGGTCTAACAACTGCCTGTAAACTCCAGAAATGGCGAGTGATCGACAGCCCGTGTTGCAAAACATGCAACTCCGGCGCTGTCGAATTCACTCGTCACATTTTCTGGCACTGCCCGGTCGCCAAGCAACTATGGGCAGAGCTAATTCGAATAGCGAGCACATTAGGTTATCACCATCAATTGGATTATCTCACAGTGGTCACGTTCCATGCTAACACTTCACAGCTAAGCATACTAATCAAGTACATATTAGATACCGGTAAATACACGCTCTGGCGCTTTCGCAATGCTTACTTTTATGACGATTTAGATAAACCCGCTGATATCATAGCTTATTTTCATGGTAATTTAACAATGTTTATCCGACGTGATTTTGAAGTGTTAATTACATATAAACGATCACCTTCTAGTTTCCAGTGGGCTTACAGAAGCCTGCTGTGTCACATAGACACAAATGACCACCTTTGTGTCCACATACCATAGTCATTTTAAGTCAGTCACGAATTCATTTATACGCTCGAAAGTCGAACTCGAGACCTACTCAACAACTGTCTCGCTCCACGTCGCAAGGGCACGTATGAGCGAGCAGTATATGTAGGTTCACGAGAGCTTTTTTAGCCGGCTCTCTTCAAAAACACTGTCGGTGTGAGGCAGCCGGCTCTTTGGTCGACGACCGGGGCTACCAGTAAGTCCTCGGCTTCTGTCTGGAGGGCGGGCTGCAACACACCGGCAATACGAAAATTCACAGTAATCAGAACAACCTCTCCGCTTGGCTTTTGTACACAAAGATGATCAAGGAATAACAAATTATATCGATAAACGCAGGTAAACAAACGTTTATTTTGGTTTTTCGCCCGGCCGATAACGCGGGGTGAACACGGGTTTATTTCGGTTTTCGACCGGCCGAAAACACAAAAAAACGATCCCTACCAATTAAAATATAGCGAAGAAGAAATAGAAAAGAGAAAAAGAAAAATGTTTTTTTCTTTTTTAAAAAAATATTGCAAAGTTGGATTTGAACCTTTCAAGGACACAGGGTTCCCACCCTATTGTAAACAAACGTTAATCTCGATTTTTCGCCCGGTCGGGAACGCGGGGTGAACACGGGTTTATTTCGGTTTTCGACCGGCCGAAAACACCAGGATCCGATTCCTAGCAACTAAAATATAGAGAAAAAGAAAAAGAAAAGAGAAAAAGAAAAAGAAAATTTTAAAAATAATGCAAAGTTGGATTTGAACCTCTCTAAAACACAGGGTTCCCACCCTATAGAACGTTTGTTGTCCTGTTAATTACACAGGGTTCCCACCCGGCCTTTTATAGTTTATTTTGTCTTTTTTTGTTTCACCGGATAACACAGGGCTCCCACCCGGAGTTTTAGTAGAAATAAAACACATAAAAAGTCAAAATTGTTACCACAGGGTTCCCACCCACAGGTAACTTTAATAAAAACATGATGAACTTCATGAGCATCTGAATCCGTGGCACCCTGCCGATGAACTACGATTCATTCGTAGTTCATCAGCAGGGGAGCTGAGGTAGCTCCAACAGTTTAATTTTGTCGGGCGTCAATTCTAAAGCTTTAAATTATCACCTTGTGGTTTGTTTATGCGTTAGAGTTGACAAGCCCTTAACGAATCTGTCAAAGAGAAACTGAGAAAAGAAGCAGGAATCAATCAAAAGTGCAATTCCAGACTGATCCGGTTGAAAGGACCTTCGTCTGTAATTAAAACTTACACTTCTGTACATTCTCTTTTGTTCGAAAAGAAATCGCGATGTAACCTTCAGCGTGCGGGTAAGAAAAACTAATGTGCGTGATCTTCATTCAGTGCAATCATAGAATAAACTAATAAAGCAACGCTTGCTAATAAAAGTTATTTCAATAATTCAAAGCATTAATCTGATAACGTTTGTGATCGATGAAAACGTGAAAAAGTAACTACATTTATTGAATACTAATTCTTTGTTCCTTGAAGAATTGAATGAACTGAAAATGCCGACGAGTAAACAGAATATCTAACAACTGCAAACACGCCTGTGACCGATAAGCATTGCTCATTGAACTTGACTGACGATAATTAAATAATAAAATTAATAATATAAAGAACTCTGGGAATAAGCACGAGTGTAGTTCATCAATAAAACGGGAACAGTTCTCTACACGACTCTTCAAAACGCCTATACACCGAACTCTACCGGAATAAGCCGATTGAGCAGTGAATCTGAGAATACCCAATTAATCTGAAGCAAATGGACAACTGACTGATATTCATGTCAATGCCGAAACGTTTTTTTTACAATTAATCACAGGAAAATGGTACTTTTCGCACCTTTTGCATCAAATAAAGAGCGCAAGGTTTAATTCTGTCACAGTTGTAAGACATCTGAAGGTCTCCGTCTGGAAGGAAAAGGTTTTGAAAGTGTCTTTCAAGACACAGTCACAGATAGATGTTGCGAGGGCTTTGGAAGAGTAGATTTTTGTACCACTGTACCTGCCGAAGTCTTTCTCTGGTTCGCAGGAAATTCGCGATGTGTCGAATCTACGTCGGGTAGGGAAGCCGTCGAGGCAGCCAAAAGTAAAGCCGGAAAAGGAAGGGCAACAATGAGCTCGGAAGTAAATTTGGAGCTGTGGAAGGCAGGGCAACAAGGAAATGCAAACTAATTTGGTGGCCACTGTACAACAGCTCCTCAAATGACATTTTAACTTTCCGGATTTATGTCGGAAAAGTTTCATTTTAAGAAACTGGCTTCTGAATCTTCAGAATCTTTGTTACAAACTAGACAGATTGATGTACAATTCATCGATTAAAAGCTGTATATTATGTTATCTATTTACAGTTATCTCGACTATACCTAGTAACCCTTACGAAAACGAACCTATCTTTTTACTATCTAATTCCTATCGTTAAACTAACTGAAGCTATCCAACATCCAAAAAACTATATATTTTTACTATCTGCAGCTTTTTTCGGATAGTCTGCACTTATCTTATTAATATCTTTTTGCTAGTTAAACAATATCTGCTAAAAAGTTAGATAACAGATAGTCTATCTGAATGCTAACTGATTTGAAAGATAGTGATCAGATAGTCTATCCAAAAACTAACCCATTACATATAAAATATAAGATACGATTCAGATAGAGTATCTTAACACTAACTGTTGTTCAGATAACATTTAGATAGGTATCTGAAAACTAACTCCACATTTAAAACGTTCGGATAGTATTCAGATAGACTATCCGAAAACTAACCCATTACATACAAAATAGAAGATATGATTCAGATAGAGTATCTTAACACTAACTGTTGTTCAGATAACATTTAGATAGATATCTGAAAACTAACTCTACATTTAAAACATTCAGATAGTATTCAGATAGACTATCCGAAAACTAACCCATTACATACAAAATAGAAGATATGATTCAGATAGAGTATCTTAACACTAACTGTTGTCCAGATAACATTTAGATGTACAGTGTACATAAATTATCTGAAAACTAACTCTACATTTAAAACATTTGGATAGTATTCAGATAGACTATCCAAAAACTATAAACCCATTACATATAAAATATGATATATATATGATTCAGTTACATGTAGCAGATTTTTATATATACATATACATATATATATATACATATATATTACATTAATTTAGATATACATTGTATACAGTAGATATCTGAAAACTAACTGTACCATATGTTATCAATGAAACGCCGGGCTGCAAATAATGTACCTATCAATGTTAAGCCCAAGTTTATAAATAAGATACAGAACTGACTCTCATTCTGTATATTACTTATCAATCTCACAGGTGAATAGTTTCTTGGCCACTAAAATTTTGAAAATCAGAATTTATTTTGCAGAGAAATTTGAAGTCAAAATCTGGGCCATTCTGTATCTGATTTATATTATCTTTTTACCTTTCAGTATAAGTAACCAGTAGTTACGACTCCCAGATTTTAGTGGCTGGGTATTCTAAAGTTGCATTTTTGTGTTAGTGAGGGTAATCACACCCAGACATCAAACAGGAGTCTAATGCGCAACCTTAGGGGTGGCGGACAAGGGAATGGGCCGATGGGATTATTCATGGTTGAGATTGAAAGAAGCTGGAACAGGTGTTGGCAAAGATTATAGCTGAAATAGGGGAATCTGGCCATGGAGTGGTAGGAATGAATCGAAAACGAAAATATATCAGGAATAATTGTGAAAGAAAACCTCAGTGAAAATTTGCAAGGATCAACAGACGAAGCAGGACTTGATATTCCAGCATGGGATCTAATAAGCAAAATTATAAAAGTATTGAAAGAATGATACCAGGCTGATTGGTACGGTATTGGGAATAATGATGTAGAACCAATATATCTTGCCTGGCATGGCCAATCTTAGCCTGCTCCACCATACGTTTTTTTTTCCACTCTCGTAAATTAGAAGAAAAAGAAATGTCTGTTTATCCGAGCTTACATGTAATTAGTTTGCAATATGCAAGCACGGCATCAGCATATTTGTTTTATTTTTCTGGCCAATGAGAGCTATTGTTAGAATTTTTTAATTGGCGTGACATGCAACAGTTGCAAACTTTCACCTCGTTGGTGTCATAGTGCAAATATATAAAAACAATCATGTTACCAAATCAGTTAAGTCTCCAAAGCCAAAATTTGAATCAATCCATTTCTGCTGTTTGTAAATATATACATGTACATGTAGCTTTCATTGAAGTTCATTGAGCTTTGGGAGGCTAAACATACAGTATGAGATAATGAAACATGAAATGTACAAATAGGTTTTGTCTCGAGCGTGGGAACAGTCCCCAGTGATTGGTCAGTGGCAAATGTCATTGTCAGAACCTTTTAAATGTAACATTACAAGTCACGTAAAGATGTGACGTTCAGGGATATGGAAGGTAAAATCTGATTGGTTCATAACACAATGAGGCTTAAATAATAAGCGCTCTGGTAAGCAGACGTTTCTTTTACTTCTAATTTATGAGAGTGGAAAAAAATGTCTGGTGTAACAGGCTATATAGGCCAGTCCCCATTAGCGCTAGGTTAACAAATTGTGAAACTGTCAAAATCCCTATACATGTATAAAGTGGTGAGGCTTGAGAAATGATTTAAGTGTTTAGTGCGACTATAAAATCCTAATTAATGCATGAAATACATGTACATGTAGCTCTAATGTACATGTAAGTGAAGGGGTGGACTAGTAAATATAATGTGAAACGTAAGTAAATTCTAAAAAATACAGTACCACGCTTGTTGAAGTGTGAAGAGGAAGTTACAAGTCACATTTGGATATTATTATTTATATTTAGCTGATTGTCAGTCAAAGAGTCTCATAAATTCCGATTAGTTGGCTAAAGGCAATTTTCCAAACACAACTTCAAACTTTCAGGGTAGCACTTCAACAAAAACTAATAATAATACTAAACTATTGTTGGATTCTGTAGTACATTTACATGTATGCCTTGGCTAATTAAGAAGTACCAGCATATAATATTTATGCACCTCCAGGGGAGGGGGAGCGGGAATTTGACATTTTCTCCCCAAAAAAAATCAAATTCCCCACCCTCGGAAAAAACATGTTTGGTCAAAAATATCAAATTCTTTGTTATGGGTGTTACATTCAGACACTACTTTTTGGCATTTACTCCTGTGTAGTAAGCCATAGGAGTTATTACTTTTTCTCTTGCTTAAAATGAGAAAGTAGTGAGAGGTTCAATTTAAGTGGAATCAGAAAGTGCTCAAGTCTTTAGACTAAATTTATAACTGAAGGCAATTAGTGAGCGCTACGGACGTTAGAATAAAAGACATGATATTTCAACAGAAATCTTCAAAGTTAAATTGCTGTGAGATGAGAAGGTACAAATGTACACCAGGCTAGTTTTATGATTTTAAGTATGTACAGCAGGTAGTCAATAGTTATTTATTCAGTGCCATTTATCATCATCACCTTCTTTACTTTTGGCAGAGGGGATAAAAAACAGTGTTATGGACGTCACATCATTTGTAACGGCCATTACACATGCAAAATTGCCTAACAACGATTGTTATAATATGAAAGTTTTAGAACAGTTCTAACAAGCTTTAGTTAACCCTCCTTGATAATATTGTAAGTGCAGAACATTTTAAAAGTTATATTTAACATTGGTAGTGGTATTTGTTGACAACCACCCAAAAACCTAATATTTACCGGTATCGAATTAGGTGTAAGTGTTGATATTTTTTTAATATTACATGTACTTTGGGTTCCCCCAGGTGAAGCCAACAAAACAATGTAGCTAATAATGCTATATTATATAACCCTGAGGTATCCAGAATTCATGAAACCTTTAAGTTTCTCTATACATGTAGCTTCCATTTTCAAACTTTCCATAATCCCCTTTCTCATGTGGAACTGCTCCAAATATCTGCCCTGTCTTCCTTAGGCTAATAGTTGCAGGGTACAACGTATTCTGCAATTCAGTCCCTTCCTTATTTCTAATAAATAACCCCACCCTGGGCAGGTAGCGTATGTCAAAATCCCCATCATCAGGGTAGCCCTGTCTGTCAAATTCCCCCCGGGCTTAACATTGATTGTTGCATTAGCAAATGAAATACAACATTATTTCAAATGAGATGTGTATATATATATGTGCACAAATTAATAATAACTACATTCATTATTAGAACCATGCATTGGCTAGCTTACGTACAACCAAACCTTATTTAAGTTTTTATTTCAGTGTCTGTATTTAGTACGGATCTGTGGATCTACAGTCTCGCATTCATGTGAAAACGTTTTTGTGGCTAGTCGATCTACATGTAAATATGGCCTAGCTTGCCTTCTTCAATTAAATATAAACCTGTTTAAAAGAACGTTTAAAATGTTGGATGTGTTCATATATTAACCTCATACTCGAGATCCATGTAAGAACCATTCACAAGTGAAAATAAAGAGCCCAAATAACCGTACCTGTAGAGCTGCACCATAGTCCATACCGTAAATGTTGATGTCACAATTATGTCAATACCATTTCATTTTTCTGCGGCAATACTCCAATAGTATTAGTCGTGAAGTTGGAGATGTTGGATGAGCTTGAAGTATACAATTTGAATGTCTCATATATTTTCTTTCAAAGTGCCATTGGAAGTTTGGATGTTGAATTTCAAGGAAAACTCGTGTCTACACAACCCGTACAACTAGCCAGCCACTCTCCGACTCATTGGTACCGGAATCGGTCCAATACTCCGCCATATTATGTTAAATGCATCACTAAAATGTTAAATTCTTGAGTGATCGGTTTCCAAGCCTTGATTACCTTCATTTTCAATGCCATTTGGAATCCATATCCAACATTGTATAACTCCAACCGAACTCGTTTTCAAAATGGCTGCCAAGAAGGCTTCATTACATTATGGGATGTATTGGTGCATTATGGGATTGATTTGCAAAGTTTGCATTGCATTGTGTGTATTATATTACCAACGGTTTTTCGGTACAAGTTGGCGTGGGATCTCTTTACATTATTACAATATCTGTATAATATGGCTTCAAGAAAAGGCAAGCCTGTGGAGCAAGCCTTAGAAAACAAAGGAGGTAAGATGGGATCATTAAATTTATGTGATTTGTATAAACGGTGGAGTGTATAACTATACCCGGGAACTATAAAGGCTTCAACACCGGGCGGGTTCAATCCTTGCACAAATAATATGGTGTACTGTCTACTGATCGATGTACATGTAGAGTGTAGTTGTATTTGAACTTGAATAGTGATTATTTTAATGAAGTGATTGGTATAGGTCAGGTTTTATATCATTTTATAGCGGCAATGTTTTTAAATGATATATCACACGAATCGCGAAAGTACGAAGCGATTTTCTTTAATCCCCTACATCCCGCCTGGTTCCAGAAGGACTTGCTTGGAGAACTACTAGAGATCGAGAGAGATGAAGAGACGGCCGAGAGGTATAATAGAACCTCTGCAGGTACCCAGGGTACTAACATTTACGAGAATTTAATGACTAACTTCTCATGAAGAACTAATAACCGTTGGCATTTGAAAACATTTGTGTAGCAAATTGTGCACTAATCTGGGAAGTACCGTATTCCTCGTTCCACGTCCTGTCTGCAGCCAGGTTTCCAGCACATTTTAGTGAAAAATGATTTTTACTGTTATTAAATGCATGAAAATAAATGTATCTGTATTGTATTTAGATACACTTAATTTCTTTCAATTTAACAGGAAACAGAAACTGGAGACACAATTGTGAATTTTCAACTGAAGTTGAAAACATGCAATCACAGTCATGGTGATCAGTGAAAATGTAAAACATGACAAAGAGCTGTACAAGTATGCAAAGAAATTTTGTAAGTATTAAAGTAATAAAACTTTTTACTTAATATTTAATTTAAGACCAAGCAAAATACATTTCTTTCCAGTAATTAACCTGATTGACCTGGATTTTTCATAACCTCAAAACTTTTTATTGACATTTCCTAAGTTGGTCTCATTGGGCTGGTGGTTGCCAGGGTTTCCTAGTGACCATTAGCTCAAGCACTGCCTTGCACAGTCCTGGGCACTGAACCTCCTACTTAGATATTTGGATCCCTCAACATTTGGTTATTGGTGTGCTTATTAATTAGCGGGGTACTCAATCTTGTTTTTAATTAGTATAGGTAATTAAATGGGGACAAGTGAAATTAGGGATAAATTTAACTTGTGTTTGTCAAAATTTAAGTAATTATGTAGATTTTGACAAACAAGTGAGATTTATCCCTAATTTCAAGAGTCACTATTTCATAACCCATTAACATTATGGAGAGCAAATTACGATCCAGATGAACATTATTTTAATTGCGCATAGGCAGCGTTTGCATATGAAATATTACAAATTATGTGTGAAATTTCTGAAATTAGGGATTAATTTGTCCTCTATGGTATTATTGTGTTAATCTCCTGGTATATTATGTTTAGAAGTTCACTCCTTTTTAGTAGCCTTTTATAGCTGTGCCTTTCTCCAAGTAAATGACAGCTACATGATGGCTACAGCTGACAATGTAGCTGAAAATGACAACTACATGTACATGTACAATGTACATGTGCATTTTCCCTACCCTGTGAGCAGAGCCTTCTTGAACTTTGCTTGTTTTTGTCCAAGCTACTGGACTTGTTGAGCCTGTTAAAACCGGTTTATCAGCACCCAACTATTTTTGGGCTTTAAGCTGATAACTACATGTAGCCTGTGTACAGCCATCCATCTCACCTAAAAACTCAGGAAGGGATGTATACATGTGCTACACTGTCGTTAAATAATCCTGTTCCAGGTCACATGGATGTTTATTTTATGAGGATTTATGGTGGAAATTAAGAATGCTGATTGGCTAAATTATTACTGTAAATATTATGTGATATAAGGCCTGTTCTTTGAAACTTTGGCACCTTTGATTGGCTAAGAGATTAGGATTTATCAGTTCTTCAGTCGACTGTCAAATAACATTATGGTTTTGGATGCATTTTGGTATGAGTTTGCATTGTTCTGCAATACAGTAATTCTGAAATCTTCAGACAAAAATCTTGTTTCAGGATGTGGAGAATATAATGTGTACGATGAACTTTTATCTCTACACTTCCCAGTCATAATTAAATCTCCATACATGCATTGTACAAATGTATATATATGAATGTAGGAAGTTCCTATATTAAGAACATTGAATCTGCCTATAAATTCAGGCAGTGCTGGTGAAGTAAATATTTATATTGATTAAAAATTGATACGGTTTTGGTTTCAAAACTCCGGCTTTGTCTTCTTGTTATTTTGCTGAACTGCACAGAAGACCTTGAAATTACCATTGATTCAATAAATCTACCTTTATTTATCCTAAAGTTACCCTTGAAGAAGGGAATTTATTTTATTTTCCCTGCTTCGCAGCATCCTCTTGTCTTTTTCCATTAACAATAGGAAGTGAACTATCTGAAATCTACAATGTTTACCATCTCATTTCTCTTGGCCAATGGATATTGAGATACAGGGCGACCGTTGGGATGGCCGTGGAGAATTTTCACTTTTATGCAAAATTATGCTGGAACACGATTAACAATAGTGTAGGACATACATTCCCTCCTGAGTTTCAGGGAAGATGGATGGATGTACACATGCTAGCTGTAACCAAACCTGAGTCCATTGGCAGACAAATTTGGAAGACAAAGGTGACACGACTGAGTGAGTCAGTGGGCACAAGAAAACAAATTGACGCATGCTTGATCAATATGAAAACAACACAAATTAGTGCTGAACCATTCTTTTCTTTCGTTTTATTTGTAAGCCCTGCTTGCAGGGTAGATTTTCTGGAGAACTTATTGACTGAGAGGAAGGGCCACGACAGGAAAATATTTGGCTCGAGGATATAATTATGTCATAAAATAATAGACTGAGCACAGCAAGGTCCGTACAAAATGACAGTTAGCCAAATACATTGTATTTTTCTGTTCGATCAGCATGACGTAACTCAGTCAATAAGTTTTGTTATTGTATGATCACTTAGTTTGTTTTAATAACAGCAAAGCAAGAAGCATAAAATAGAGCATGGCAGAACAGCTTTTTTCTGGCCTGCTCACATCAGACATGTACGGCCCCCATCACATGATTTTTTGGGTAAATGGATTTGAAAGACAAGCTGATGTGTGGGGCCATGTATGCATGCATGTATGCATTCAGGTCATGATAATAGGGTAAAATGCCAAAACTGAAGGGAAAATAGGCAGCTACTGGTCACTCGATTGGGCTTCTACTGACAATCGGGCCATTTAAACTTTTGTGTGTGTTATGCCATACTAAGGGATTTTGCAAACCCAGTTGGGATGCAGGGATCCCAGCTGGGATGTTTAATACAATGTAATCCTGGGTGGGATGACGGGATCCTAGTTGGGATTGGTGGAATCCCGGGTGGGATGCCATGAAAACCTGGGTGGGAATTTGTGAGGTGGGACATTAAATAATCCCGGGTGGGATTGGTGGAATCCTGCCTTTCATTTTTATATTAATGGTACAGTGTAGTACATGTACATATACATTGTATAACTTAAACTCAGAAAATCATCAATGAATTTCACGAAGAATCAATTCAATAGCAGTAATTGGCTGTTCAGAACTATGAACTAGAAGTTTTATTGTACATGTACAGTACATGTATGTCCATAATATATGAGAGTCAGGTATGTAATTATCCATTTAATCATAAATAAATCAAACACCAATAAGAGTGTTGAAAAACTTATTTCTCAAACAATATGGAGAGAAAATATTAATTCATGTATAAAACAAATGATAATTATATGAAATGATGCATTTTACATTGAAAACATAAAAGGTAATAAGTAAGTGAAGTACAGAGGCCATTGTGTAATATTGCTTATTTTCTCAATCTACAGCATTTGTCTGGTCTAATTTTGAAGATGCGAAAGTGTTGCAAGTCAGAAATATGTACCGTACTGCAATACATTACAGCTGTGGAGCAAGGAGGGTATTTAAAAAAACAGGGTTGCCACAGTCAGGGAAAAGTCAGGGAATTTTGCATCTGGTCAGGGAAATTCAAAATTTCTTGTCAAAGTCAGTGAATTATATTTTCTGGGTGCCATGATGACCTTTCATGCCTCAAAGCATATGCGAGGGTAGGCTACATGTTTTGACAATGACTTTTCTTTAATGGACAAGGGAATATCGAACAGTTCTATTATCAGCCAGTGAAAACTCAGACTTTTTTTTACCTGATTGGTGGCAACCCTGAAAAAGCAAAGACAATATTCAAACCTAGCCCTAACAATACCCAATATTTTGTACCAACATTTTTTGTAAAATTTGGCCATTTAAGGCTGGTATTAAGCCAGCTAAAATAATATACTTTTTATACATGTAGGATTCATATTGAGAGAGTCAAGGCCTTGATAAATAATTTTATTTACAATGTATAAGTCAGGTTTAAATTGCCTTCACGCTTCAATTGTTAAATCGTAGAAATGTTGGTTCAAGTTTTGGATGCTCAGAATTTGGAGAGATGCAAGACAACAACTGTCTCTATAGTAATATATACTCTGAGTTTCATGATGGTAGAAGACATCAAAGGTTGCATGCCAACATCAAGATTGAAACTAATTTAAGTCTGGTTGAATGTTGCATATTATGACTATATATATAGTTTATACAAATTATAATTTCAAATTTTATTGAAGTACTCTCTAATCTCTATTTGATTACTACCTTATCTGTTGTTATAAGCTATTGGATGTCTATCTGAATACTATCCTCATTTTATATATATAAGTATACTATCTAATCTCTATTTGATCACTACCTTACCTGTTGTTATAGGCTATCGGATGTCTATCTGAACACTATCTTCATTTTATCTAAGTACTATCTAATCTCTATTTTATCACTATCTTCTCTGTTGTTATAAGCTATCTGATATCTATCTGAATACTATCCTCACTTTAGTTATTTAATAAGTACTATCTAATCTCTATCTAATGGATACCTGAACAGTATCTGGTTCCTAACTGAATGCTAACTTATCTCTACCTGGGCTGTATCTGAAAAGTAGTTATTTTAGATTTTGATGACTAGTTTTAGTATAACTAAAAAGTATGCAAAACCTATCTGTTTATGCCTATCCGAAATCTATCTTAACTACGGATAGCATGTAGATAGACTATCCGAATGGTTCCAATTAGATAGTTTTCAGATAGCTCTTACTTATTAATTAGATAGTAAGCAGATAAATATGTCGGATAGTATTTAACTAAAGATAAGTTAGTTTTCAGATATCGGGTGTAACTAGTATTCAGATAGTATTCAGATAGTGTCAATTTTTGTAAGGGAAGTCTTTCTCGTATGTAGCTTTTCTTTGTCATTTAATTTTACATGATTAAACTGTCTAATAAACATTATGATAGCCCTCGTAGATAAAGTCTTATACTTTCCTAAGCCGGCACCTGATTAAGTTTTATCAGGGCCCGGTTGTACAAAATCCCGATTAAAGTGAACTTATAAATTAGGCGGCTAATGCGTTAACACTGGTATATAATTACCTAAAAGTCGATTAAGGTCGATTTTATTCCAGTAATTGTATGTGGGATCCAGAGCCCCATTTAAACCAGCTTGCCGAACCTGGGTTTCTTAAAATACAACAGGTAGAAGTGTCACAGCTTTTCAGCCTGGTCAGTTCTCTACTGTCTCCAGGTTTCCAGTGAACTTGAATTTAATATTTACAACAAAAACCTGATTCGAAAAAGAATAATAAAAAGCGTAATTGCGAAAAAAAAGTTACTGGATTCCTGAGGAAACATCAAGTAAAATACAACTGCATGTATAAGTATCTTACACAGAGTCACAGCCTTTCAGCCAAGTTTCTCTGCCGTCTCCAGGTTTTCAGTGAACTTGAATTTAATATTTACAACGAAAACCTGATTAGAAAAACAATAATAAAAAGTGTAATTGTGAAAAAAAGGTTACTGAATTCCTGAGGAAACATCAAGTAAAATACTGCAGGTAGAAGTATTTTACACAGAGTCACAGCCTTTCGGCCAAGTTTCTCTGCTGTCTCCAGGTTTCCAGTGAACTTGAATTTAATATTTACAACAAAAACCTGATTAGAAAAAGAATAATAAAAAGTGTAATTGTGAAAAAAAGTTACTGAATTCCTGAGGAAACATCAAGTAAAATACTGCAGGTAGAAGTATTTTACACAGTGTCACAGCCTTTCAGCCAAGTTTCTCAGCTGTCTCCAGGTTTCCAGTGAATTTGAATTTAATATTTACAACAAAAACCTGATTAGAAAAAGAATAATAAAAAGTGTAATTGTGAAAAAAAGTTACTGAATTCCTGAGGAAACATCAAGTAAAATACTGCAGGTAGAAGTATTTTACACAGTGTCACAGCCTTTCAGCCAAGTTTCTCTGCTGTCTCCAGGTTTCCAGTGAACTTGAATTTAATATTTACAACAAAAACCTGATTAGAAAAAGAATAATAAAAAGTGTAATTGTGAAAAAAAGTTACTGAATTCCTGAGGAAACATCAAGTAAAATACTGCAGGTAGAAGTATTTTACACAGAGTCACAGCCTTTCAGCCAAGTTTCTCTGCTGTCTCCAGGTTTCCAGTGAACTTGAATTTAATATTTACAACAAAAACCTGATTAGAAAAAGAATAATAAAAAGTGTAATTGTGAAAAAAAGTTACTGAATTCCTGAGGAAACATCAAGTAAAATACTGCAGGTAGAAGTATTTTACACAGAGTCACAGCCTTTCAGCCAAGTTTCTCTGCTGTCTCCAGGTTTCCAGTGAACTTGAATTTAATATTTACAACAAAAACCTGATTAGAAAAAGAATAATAAAAAGTGTATTTGTGAAAAAAAAGTTACTGAATTCCTGAGGAAACATCAAGTAAAATACTGCAGGTTTCTCTGCTGTCTCCAGGTTTCCAGTGAACTTGAAAACTTTTATGAGAAATCCTAACTTGGGAAAAGAAAACAGTTGTAAAACATACGCGAGAGGAAAATCGCTGAAACATCTATCAATACACTAGCCCTAGTCCATAACATAATATAGTTTAGCTTTCCCTGAACGTTTAAGTGGCATTTATAACATTGTGGCTGTGTTATATCGAAAGGCAAGAAACTAAAATGGAGCTCGGAAATATTCCTTGATCTTTATTTTATTTTTACTTTGTCCCCCCAAAAATGGGTCGGTTGGGCAATGATAAACGAAACATTTTATTGGGATGGCCTAGCTTATCTATGTTAAAAAAATATTTAATATAAACATAACTGGCATACTTTAATTTTAAGATTAATTAGCCTGTACCTATACTACGTTTTTTCTTTTCTTATAATAAAATATATTATTGTAATTCATCCAATTAAGTAAACGAAAATTCGATTAAGAAATCTGTTTTATGGTTACCCAAGTTCGGACAATGTAAAAAAAGTTCAGGACCGTTTGCCATGACCTAAACTGAGCGTGACTAAAAGCTGGACCCAGTCTCAGGCACTCTCATCGAGTTAACATACGAAGCCAGCAGCGTAATCGCTTTCTTTATACCGCTGTGACACACGACAATTCATCGAAGCTAATGAAATCGTCTCTCTTACGAACGCATCGTCCATTTCCCCCGATTTCCCCAGCATGGAGGAAACTACAAGAAACATGATTCGGCCTAATTCCTGTCCATTTGAAGCGACCCGAGTCCTTAGTTATTCCATCAAACTTCTTGACACAATGCCGGCACGTTTAGCCTTTATGCGTGGCCCTATAAATCCCTTGCTTAATTCTTCTAGTATACGTACCTTGAATTTACATGAAAGATTCTTCGTACTCTTAGCCGGCGTATCAACGTGAGAGACGGGAGTCGACGGAGGCGTTTCAAAAATGGCGGGAACTTCGCGTTGGTTCTGCCCGTGATCTTGATTTCGGAAGCGGTAATAATTTCCCGGAGCGCTTCAAACTCGCTAGAACATAAAAACTTTTCCTTCTCAAGGTTCTTGCGGCGTAATGCTCGGCAAAGAATACTGAACAAAGTCGATACAACAACGTCTTTCCTCCTCCCTGTACAGAACCGTTCAGCGGCAGATTTGCCGCCATGTTGGCCTTCTACACTGTCGGGTGGAAACTCGAAAACTTCCCCTTGAAATAGTTTAAACGCATCGCTAGCGATATACTTCAGACTTCCCTCTGCCATCTCGCTCGAAAAAGCATACAACTTTTTTGAAGGGTCAAGGCCATATACGAAAACGCGAAAGAGGCAAATAGTCGCGGCACCGATGTGAACTCGCCTTCCGCCTTGATTTCGTAGCTGAGAATGTCGGAACGAAATGTAATCTTATGTACCGTTGTCTCATATTAACTATTAAGACTGTGCCTTAAAGCATCTCTGCTTTATAAAACAAACTTTGTACGTGATGACAAGCTTCAAAGTAGACAACACTGCGTGTTGATGGAAACTTACATTGGATTATTAAGTTACCATAACAACTAATCATTTGGCCCTAGTCGCCTGCTGTGAGATTCAGATGCTCATGAAGTTCGTCATGAAAACGAAATACACAGGGTCCCAACCTGCGTTTTATAGCTTATTTGATAGCACAGAGTTCCCACCCTGGATTTCTAGTAAAAAGAAAACAATCAAAAGTCCAAATATTGTTACCACAGGGTTCCCACCCACAGGTAACTTTAATCAAAACAAAAACAAAATACACAGGGTTCCCACCCCTGGGTCTCCTGAAAAATAAAATAAAAAGGAAACAAGAACAAAAAAGACAAAAACAAATAGTTACCACAGGGTACCCACCCACAGGTAACTTCAGAAAAATCAATAAAAAGGAAACAAAAAACAAAAAAGACAAAAACAAATAGTTACCACAGGGTCCCCACCCACAGGTAACTTCAGAAAAATAAAATAAAAAGGAAACAAAAACAAAAAGACAAAAACAAATAGTTACCACAGGGTCCCCACCCACAGGTAACTCCAGAAAAATAAATAAAAAGGAAACAAAAACAAAAAAGACAAAAACAAATAGTTACCACAGGGTCCCCACCCACAGGTAACTTCAGAAAAATAAATAAAAACACACAGGGTTCCTACCCTACACATGTATATAGAAATATGAAAGAACTGATTGTAAAGGCCCCACCGAAATAGTGGGGCCACTCAGCTAAACCAGTGATACACCAATACAATGTAAATAGTTTTTTTATAGCCCTCCCTGCCGAAATAGCAGGGAGTACATGTTATAGTTACTTTAATTTTGTATATAGTAAATAAAGTTAAGCCAGGCATCCTAGCCTGACTGACGAAACACCGTGATCGGTCGTGAGACTTCCCTCACTAGCTTAGCTATTATTCTGTACCCGATACAGAATATTACTAGAGCTATAACGGACCATGGTGTCTGTATCTCGATACAGAACCTGATGTTTTATTAATCAGGTTTGTACGGGGATATACAGAGGTGATCATGTGGTGTCAATTAGCACATGGGATTGGCTAGTACCCTTATGAATTACTAATGAATTTCACAATTCAAACGAGAAATTACTTGGTGTGCATCTGGACCAAACTTTGAGCTGGTCCCTTCATGTAGATAACATTGCAAAAAGATTTTCCAAACACTTGGGATACTTCGGCGCATTCGTCACCATCTCCCACTTGATGCTCGGCTTGCATTTTATCAGTGCTTAGTTCTCTCTCTGATGGACTATTGCTGCGTAGTGTGGGGCAATACATCCCAGTAAAATTTAGACAGGATTCATCGACTTCAGAAAAGGACAGCTAGGTTGATTCTGGACACTGACAATAAAGCGACATCATTGCCATTATTTTCACAGCTGGGATGGCTCCCCATCCATGATAGAATTAAGTATATTTTCGTTCTGTCACCGTTTATAAAGCCTTAAATAATTTATCTCCCTCCTATCTTACCAGTTTAATTTTACCTTTTAATTGTGTTCATAGTTTTCATACCCGTGGCTCTGTAAATAATAATTTCAAGCTTCCTAAAGTGACTACTAAGGCCGGGATGCACACTTTTGCCTTTCTGGCATCTAATGAATGGAACTCTTTGGACTGTAGTATTAGAAACGCTAATACACTCTCCTCTTTCCGCAAGAATTACTTAAAGATGGCCTTCTCCAAGCTCAAAGAAAAACTTGTGATATTTTCTCCCTCCGTCTATGTAAATATACCTAGTTGTAATGTTTGTGTAGTAATATTCAAGTTTTAGCTTTAGTGTTATTTTAGTTTTACTTAGCTTGTATTATCTATAGTTACATTTAAGCAGATTTTAGTATAGTGTTTTAAACCAGTATTATTATATTAGTATTCTAGGGCCTAGATGAAAATTACTTTTGTAATTCTAGTTACCCTGTTCAAATAAAGTTAAAAAAAATCATTGAATTTTTAACCACAAATTGGATACCTGTCAAAGTCGATTATACCCTGGTTCCAGAGGCCACAGTGACCGACGTAACCGAGTGGACCTGGGATCGAATGGCACCGATACAATTAATACCATTAACGTGGCCTTAGGTAATTAAGCTGTTACTGTAGTGCAGCACCCCCATTTCGAGTCTTCTTACTCATATTTAGATAAATCACGCTTCATTCTTGGAAAATAAAAATAATTTTCATGTTTTAAAAAGTGCCGATTCAGCATTTTTTTACGACATTTAAACTTGATTATCTCTGAAAAATGCACGGTTATCTCAAAAAAAAATTTATTATTTGGGGGTGGGGGGGGAGTGATTTTGATAACCCAAAATGTGACCTAAAATGTCCACTTGGTCATAAAAAGAAAAAAAATCCTTGTATTAGGGGCCTCAGTCCTTAAATAAACAACGAGACTGCTAATCTCCACAAAAGAAACCTCGGATTTTAATGAATGTGTACCACCGTGGTCTTGTATTCATATCATCTTCACTCCCGTGTACAGTATACAGCCCTACTGCATGGTACTAATGCATCAGTCAATTCCACAAATACCCATCAGCCCCTCTCCTCCACCCCCCCAGGATAGTATGGTGGGGCATTGGACACTACCGAAAATAATTATGGGACACAAACTAGCCTAGTAGTTTTCCTCGTTGTTGTCTGTGTACTTGCAACAAACCACAGGCTTCCCAGACTCTACGTATATTTCCCGCTTATTAGTCTGTTGGGTTACCTGTGGTTTATCGATTAGTTTCATAACGATCTCAGAAGAGTTTAAATAATTGCTTCGTGTGAATTCTCTTTTCCGATTCCTACGAAATGAATTTTCAATAATAAAAGATTGATACTTAATGAAGTTGTGTGAGTGGTTTTTTGGCGATTTGGGGCCTTCTAAAGCAATTAATTAGGATTCGAATTTTTTAACCGTTGGCCTAGGCTCTAAGAAAGTTAACAAGGTAGGCAAGTCGACCTCGCCAAAGCACACACTTACCTCAAAGATCACCCAAAAATCGGCACTTTTCTTCTTCGCTCGCTATTCAGCTTTCGGCACAGGAGGGAATAGTTATCAAGCAACATCTGACCAGAGATTTAGGAAAATCCATCAAATTTATCATCGCCAAACCGCCTCCTCGAGACCCAAAAAGCGCGACCTTGCAATGATCTGTAAGATCTGTAAGATCGAGAAATTATACTTCCGCTCGAGGAACGGAAACAAATATATCGCCAATCAGAGAGACCATTACTAGGCCTTTTAACGAAACTGGCGGTTACAGACTAATTTTGATTTTGGAACTCGCGAAAATTTCTCCTGTGGTCTCCACCGTGGGGAATTTGCAACAAAATCCAAAATCATGACTAATGCCCGGGGGTTGGCCTGGGGGAGGCATGGGCATTGCTGGAATTGACTGGTACGTAAAAAGCTATACTCGTCGACAAAAAAAAAACAGTTCTGGAAATTGTCCACGGCTATTCGCTATAAATTTAAATTCTACATTTTCACATTGAACTACAGCCCTGCCATTCACTCCAAAGGAAGACGAAGGGCCACTGATCACAGCCTCGATCGTATGTGATATACCGGGGTCCAGACAAATCGGTTTATCCAGGTTTAGAGTAAACCCATAATATCCATCTGTCTTCTCGCTATCCGTCGTAAACGTTGTTGAGGAATGGTAGAGCGTAAAGTCTTTATTCCCTTCTTTGTAAATGGTAAGCTGTACTGTGTACTGTGACCCATGATTGCCGAACAATCTCACACCAGTGAGGTGAACCTGACTACTGACGGTGAACGTGATGTAGTCTGGGCTACTATCGTATCCCCAACAACCCCCACGAAAAGATCCATTTGGGTACCTTTTACACGAACCAGTCTTTGTAATACCGTCTCTATTCTTTGCATTAAATATTTTGAGTGATTTTGGTTCTTCTCCGACTGATCCAAAATATGTAACTAATTCAGTGACTTCCTTCATATCTAGAATTTCGGATCGAAGAACAAATTCTGAAAATTGCTTCAGCGACATTAGTGGAAACCTTATCAGGTGAATCGCCTTATGACCGAGAACAGCTCTCTTTGATTTTCCATCTTCACTCAGTTCTTGTTCTTCAATCTTCTTACAAGCCCAGCGATGTACGGCCTAGAATAACTCCACCTCTGTTATGCAGAGAGTGTCCCTCTCTAGAATATCACAGAGTGTTTCTTGCGTGACAGTTAGAAACAGATCAGACGTCACGGCTCTTTGGGTCTCACAATCAACAATCTTCCAGCAGATTTCCTTCAGCTTTTCGTCCTCTAGTTTCGCGACCTGTGGTAGAACAGTGAACACATCATCTGGTCCCAGCTCTTTCTCAAGATAGTCTGTGCATTTCTTAACTAGTGAAGGAACAAAGTACTTCTTAGCGAGGTACAAAACCTCCAATACTTGACTTCCGGTCAACTGCACTTCATCGTAGTACATGTAGCGAAACAGTTCCAGTAATCCTTCAGCGGTACAGTCTGGTAGGTCGATAGTACGTCCAGTCTCGGCCAGTTCGCCGTAGAACATGGCTTCGAATACAGGACTACTGATAGCCAGTACGTACTTATGGGCAGGAACGGTGACCGTGTCGCCTTTGGAGTCGACAACCGAGAACTGTACATCACTGAACATGCTGTTGTTGTACATGTACTGGTTACGTTCCTTGATAGTGCTGCGTACAGTTTGCCATTTGGTATCCATTGCTTAACTGTGACTGTAGTGATGTTGACAAGTGTTTGTACATTAAAAGCAGGTTACTTCCGTGCTCTCATAAAAGTGAAAGTGTAGGATTCGTACCCGAATTGCATTCTGGTATACGAGTTGGTTTGGTTTACGTAGTCCTCACGCCTCCGGCTGTTTTTGTCAACACAAGTTGGGGAAGGATGGCACCCAATTGTCATCCAAGTCTTCCCCCGGGGGCGATGCTCTCTTGAAGAAATACAAACACGATTCCATTTATTTTGGCATACTTCTGCAAAACGAGATTTTATTTCCTCACTTTTAGCACATCAACATTTTCTCTTTTTTTTTTAAGAAACATAATTTATTTTAAGAAGCATAAAAAACATAAAATATGTTTAAATTAAAAAATAAAAAAAACTGAGAAACGATCAATTTCGTCATGGGAAATTTGGAAATTTGCGGAAAGTGTCGTAAAGCTCGACGGATTGTGGCCGGGCAAACTGCGAAAGACCGGAAGTTTAGTAACAAACAAACAGGCACAAATACTGTTATACAAGGGTGCCGCGTTCCCCGAGGGGCTTTTCTACACATATTACAATATAAAAAATATTTAAAATGGTTAATACCAATTCTAATATAATCTAAAGTCTAATTTAATGTACATTGAAATATAAAATTATAATTGTAATAAGAGATGAATTAAAAGATCAAATATGACACAATATGGTAAAATGCTGCTAAAGCCGTGCGGGAGGTCGCGGGTTCAAACCCCGGCCGGACCAACACTCAGGGTCTTAAAATAACTGAGTAGAAGGTGCTGCCTTTACATAATACAGTAAACGGTTAGACCTTCACGTCTTCTCGGATAAGGACGTAAAATCGTAGGACTAGTGTTCCCAATTAGCTGCAAACCTGGTCAAAGCTAACGTCACTTACTTACTAATGCTAGAAGCGATCATTCAATGTTGAGAATATGGCTTTCCCAGTTTGGGTTTGATCTATATACCATAGCTAGGCTCGAAAACATTAAAGGCGAGAAAGAAGAGAAGAGGGAGATAAGAAAAAGAAGAAGCCTCTCGTGTAATCCGTTGAGAATCTCACTTCCATGCGCTGAAAACATGTCAAACCGGTTTTGTTGAGCCGTTCATCGGTAAGTAGAAATCCACTTGACAGCGATTTGGTAAATTTGTTTTGGAGGTTAAAACCAGACTTTCAGCTCAGTACAACCACAATTCATTTCGGTCTGAGCATGTCGCTTGTTGTTTGTTCGTGACAACCTATTATAACTAGCTGTATCACCTACTGCATGGCACTAACCACTCGACTATAAAACAGCAATTCTGGAAATTGCCCATCGCGATACCATGTGCCGCCGTTTGGTAGATAATTGAGTTCAGGTGTTTGTTAATAGTAATTTCTACTCTGTATAGTGACCCAGGACATCCGCACAGCCTTACCCCAGCCAGATAAACTTGATTACTGACGGTACGAGGTCTCCAAGATGGCGGCTTGGTTAGTTAGTTCATAACATAACACCAGGAGCCCATTACCAGGAGCGTCCATCTTCCCCATTGGTTCCCTTCCATGCGTAAACCGCTTTTTTTTTCTGGCCCGGGTTATTCAAAAGGTGGATAACGCTATCCACAGGGTAAATCCCTATCCAGTCAATAACCAAACTTGCGTATCTTATCCCATTTTAGCTCCAGGTACGATTCGGTGAGGCCCGACAGGGTTGAAAACCGGTTCGCTAGAGTTAAAAGATTTGAGCCGAGAATTGTTGTAATACTACCAGCTTGTTATATGTCTCTTCCTTGTTCGCTCAGCGTAATATCATAAACATTTGATTATTTTAAGATTTCGAGGGGAGTTGAGAGCAAAGAGATAGTATAATTTTAACAATGTTCCATTACTCCGAATTCCATAAGATTACGGATATTAACTATGAAGGAAAAGACCTTTCAATATATATATATATACAAGGTTTTTATTGTATATATTGAAAGGCCGTTACCTTTTCCTCTTTAGAAAACAAGAATTACAGCAATCAATCAATCATAACTTTATTTAAACACGGTTAATTCATCAGGATTTTACAACTATTATGACTGCTACTATAACTGAACTCATTCAGTACTAATGTTAAAAATGTAAATAACTAATGTAATACTTAAATATAATATGACAACTATTTTAATCGAAATGACAAAATAAAAAGCTGCTTTACATAAATGCCGTGTGAACTAATTCAATTCGAAATAACCACGAGACTCTCTTTTCTCTTCCTTGCAGCTCAATAACCCGAATTAAGCTTCTAAACTTTCCCAATGCCTTTTTCAGATCTGCCTCTCTTTGCTTACCTTTGATTCAAAACCTCATTTCACTGGAAGGAAGGTCCCAATAACTAGGGGAGGAGGTCAAAACAATGGTCCTGGCTAGGGACCCACATTTTAGGGGGTGGGGTATGACCCGACACCACCAACCTTTCTGGATAGTGAGGGAGGGAGGTTGTACCCGAGACCCACCACCTTTTTGGCTGGTGAGACAGGGGGGTTGTACCCGAGACCCACCACCTTTTTGGCTGGTGAGAGACGGGGTTGTACCCGAGACCCACCACCGTTTTGGGGCTGGTGATAGAGGGGGTTGTACCCGAGACCCACCACCTTTTTGGCTGGTGAGGGAGGGGAGGACTGTTTGGCTGGCTGGCTAGGACGACCAACATATGTTATTAAACTACGACGACCGCTCAGATTTAAGATCCAAGTGATGGCAACGCTGATGATGACGTGATTGGAATTAATGGTGGTAAATTTGCATATATTTTTAGTCTTACGGATGCTACTCCGCTTCAATGAACTGTTCTTTCCCGTAAAAGAGTATTTTTTTATCCTTCCATGCTTTTCTACTTTTCTGCTGCATGATTTACAAACGGTAACTCTCTCCCTATCTCGAACCGAACGGCAACTCCGGCGAGAGACTGCTGTTTAATTGCCTCAAATATTATAACGATTTGCTCGGGGATTTGTTGCTTCAAAAAGGTATTCACAACATACACATTTAAGAGGCACTTGAGAAGCAAATGGATGCAGCCAAGTTTGGCCTTAATTTTCACATAATCTCAAATAATTTCTCAAGGCAAGCGTTTATTTACTTGACCCAACGAACTATTTACAGCCGCCATGGCAGTTATTTGCATTTGTTAAAAATTTAATCCACTTTGACGTCACTGAACAACACTTTATTTAGCACTAGGAGTTACATATACAATGATAATTATGTCCATTACAGAATATAAGGTGCAGGCCACCTGCAATAACCATAAAGGGTTAGACGAGGCAGGTGAACGGCATTATTAGACGTCCGGCTCGGGCCGGAGAGGAGATGGCTGAAATTCAAGCTAAGCATTGCCCAAATATGGTGAAAACATGCTTGGAGATATTCATCAAAGTTTTGTGTGCCATTTTCGATTCTGTCATGTGTAGGTAGGTACACATGACAGAATCAAAAATGGCACACAAAACTTTGATGAATATACAGTTTAACGTCAGAGTTTGTTTTGTTATCAGTGTGTTGATTGACTAGACCCTATGGGTGAATATCCGACAGAAGCTGTCACTTTTATCACCCTCGGTTGAACATTTCCAGGAACGTTTTCCTCAGAGAGAGAAACGGTCGACGCTCAGTATGTATTCGCAAATTACAACTTTGCAAACTACAACTTCGCTCGAAGTTGTAATTTGCGAAGTTCTAGCATGACTATTTCCGCGTATCCGATATAACACCCAAGGAATTAGTCTGCGTAGCCAGGGATTTACTGTACCGCTGCCGGCTAGGAACAATTTGTGTAGGATATGGCAAACTTCAGAGCTCACCGTGCCGTGTAGCTTTCTACTTTGAAGAACTACAAATTTGAATTCTTTAGACCTGAAAATTTCATCTTCTCGGAAAACTTATTCAAATTTGTTTTCTATCTCTCTAGCTTTCTCGCTTTGCTGCCCTCGTTTGTTTTTTGCTGTGTCTCCTCACTACTTTCATCTCCTTTTTTCTGTTTTTGCCTTCATGCTTACAAGATCGCGCAATTCAGATCAGAAAATGTGACAAAGTAGTGGAATACTGAGTTTTACCGAATACAACCTCTGTTCTCATACCGCGAATTTCTGGATCATTCATATTAAAAAGCCACAGGGATCATTGGTTGGTTGGTGACTGCATGTTGACAGAAGCTTTCATGAGGTGTGAAGTTCTTACGAAACAGCCTCAAAACACTCGGACCGACGATTACTGCGCAATGGTATGATAATTGTTTTTGGATTTTGACGGAAACTTCGACAAAATAATTATTACTTATTAAGGACAAACAAAAGCGTCACTCGTAAATGTTTCAAAGTCAAACTTAAAGGATGACTTTATGTACAAGCAAAGTAAAAGATCTGCAAACCACGTACACTTTTGAAGGTTGTCATTTATCTGATTAATAACATAGCGCTGTTGAATCAGTCAGAATAACCGCAAAATGTTAGTTATTTTTTATGGTGGACACCCGCGAAGGTATACGGTAACCTTAAAGCCTATTTTGGATAGTATTGGGTATTGAAAATGCTTGACTTTCCCTAAGAAGAGAAAGTAGAAGAAACTACAAAGTAACTGAATTACTCTCACGCGTACTCATCATCGGTGAACTACCCATGCAAATAACTGATCGAGTCGGTATTAAACAGTACTAAACAGCGATGCACGCTAACCCAGTGACTAAGCGAGTTCGACTTGGAGCAAGACTAGGAACAACAGAACGAAGCTGTCAAAAAACTGGCAATTTGATTCACGGATAGCCCAAGCTTAGGATCTGTATAATATTTAACAGCATTTGTATGGGATTTTTTAGTTTTTCATGTACAACGAAATCTTGAATAAAACTCGACAAAAACCTATAGTGTCTTCTTGTGTTCCTTAAAACCCTAACCCATACGAAGGAAAGACAAGTTAGCGGCCAGGGTTTTAAGGGAAAATTTTGCTGAAATTCGCTGTAACATGGCACAGACATAGTTATCGAACACAAGAAGACACTGTATAGTTTTTTTTCGAATTTTATTCAAGATTTACGTTGTACATGGAAAACTAAAAAATCCCATACAAATGCTGTTACTGATATCATACAGATCCCAAGCTTGGGCTACCTGTGTTTGATTTACTACTGAAAATCCACACTGATATTGAACGTCGACCGTTTCTGGAAATTTTCAGCCGAGGGTGATAAAAGTGACAGCTTCTATCGGATATTCATCCTTACCGATGGTACTTGTCAACGAGATGTGCACGCTTCAGCATCGCAGCATCTCATGTCAAAGAGTATCAGTACTTTTCGTGTAGTCCAGTATAGTGCGAGTTTAATGTTTGTTGTCAAACCGATCATTCGGAACCCTGCTAGCAGAGGTTCTTTTCTCTTACCCTCTCTTCTCCAGGAGAAAATAACTTTTCTCCCTCGTTAGTGGAGCTGGAGAGAGGGTAAGAGAAAAGAACCTCTGCTAGCAGGATTATCATTCGGCTATAGTCTGGAAAAAGAGAAATTCCTGCGTTGTTGTCAATCAAAATGACCCACCGAAACGAATATATCGGTGGCAACCCATAACAATAGACCAGTTTGCGATTAATTCCTACATTTTGACAGCGGGTGCAAACATGGCCCGAAATACGGTGTTTGTATGGTAATACGATGCCAAATAATTTCCGTAAAATCAAATTTCTGAAATCTTCACTGTTTACAAATTTAAGATACTAAGTAAAAGATTAACTGATCAAAATACGAGGGTTGTGCTGGGAAGCGTGTAATCGTGGACCCTCAAATTTAGATCAGTTAATCATATCTTTTTTTTGAAGGTTTCCCGGCCAGTTCATCAGCGTACAATGAAGGGGTTTTAAGTTACCCGACATGGTGTCATATAATTTATTTCAACCCCTTCACAAAAAGTTCCTAGCTGTCGGCGTGGGAAGTTAATTCCTGCATGGACTATTTGTTTGTGGTAGAAATAAAGTCGCGTGGCTAGAACATGTGGTGATGTGGACATATGCGGGTGTTACACGGCGCAAGCTGTCACTTTTACCACCGTCAATGTTCTCCAGGAACGTTCTCCTCAGGAGAGCCGGAAACGGTATGACTGAATGCGGTCTATATTTTCTCTGCTAGAAGTCTCCATTTTGAGTTACTACTTGAAGACACAGAAGACATTGATACACGGAGAAAGAGCTGAGAAACGAGATGATAAACGCTGCCTCTGCTAGCGAGCAGTCTCCGTTTTAGCAGTTATAGAGAGATTCTCTGCTGGGAATCTTCAGTATGTATAATTTGCTTTCAAATTACAAGTTCGTTTCGTTTCGCAAAATAAAGTAAGCTGCTTTTCAGTTAAAACAGCAAAATTTACAAGGAATGATGTATGGCTATGTGGCAAGATTTATGGAGTCTCGCTGGCTGCTTTAGAATCAATATACGAGGAAAGTATATCAAAGGACTACGTAAATAGATCCTACGTAGGTACAAACTCTCATAATTTTCGACGTTGTTTATTAAATCAGTGGTGATACCTGAGATTATGGTTACTAGCTTACTCTACTCCGATTCTGGTATCTTTACAAGATCTCCCGACTCCCATCTTCTAATCGTACAGTCCAGCCCGGCTGTTCACAGGCTACGAATTAATTTACACCTACAAGTAGCCTAGCTGCGAAAGAAAGCTGACTTTTTGCGCTCGCAGGCAACTGTTTTTATTGTCGGAATAAGAGGAAGAAAATGGAATGTTGAACTACCCTGGTTCCAGAGGTTTTCTTAAGAGAGACTCAGCATGCCCGCGGCGAAGCGGCGATCAGCGATTCTCGCAGCTCGCTAGCGCTGATCGCCACTTCGCGGCTCTTTCTCCGCGGCTGTTCTCTCTAATGAAACCTCTTGAAAATGTGGGTAAATGGGTAAATGTTGGGTTTCCTGGCTCGCAAATTGCAAAGAAGTCGGCTGTCTGTCGAGTCTGGGTAAAGTGCGAGTCAGCGAGTCAGCGAGTCAGGGTGCGAGTCAACGAGTCAGGGTGCGAGTAGCGAGTCAGGGTGCGAGTCAGCGAGTCAGGGTGCGAGTCAGCGAGTCAAGGTGCGAGTCAAGGTGCGAGTCAGCGTTTTTTTATTATTTAAAAGAAATCACCGAACACAACTAAATAAGTCTTTATTCATACTCTGTCTTGTATTTACATGGAGTCTAGTAAATGTAATTGCCATAGTTAGAGTATTGGGATACCAGAAGTAGCTTAGGAGAAAAAAAACTAATCGAGTCTGGTATCCCGAAATATATTTTTATAGACATTATAATATGGGTCAAACTATTAATAACGAAAAAGAAAACATAATATATATATATATATAACATACAACACAATTGTATATTATCACACTCGATATCAATAACACTAAACACTAAATGACGATGAAACTACACACAGGTAACTTGGGGAGGGAGGTAGGGAGATGCAAATACAAGATTTAGAAGAGAAGATGGAATATAAGAAGAAGAAAAATGAAATTAGTAGTTCTCTATGAGCTGTTTTTGGAGTCTAGGTTTGAAGAGTTCAGTTCCTTGACTGAATTGTCTTACTTTCTTCGGAAAGTGAGTTCCAGATTACAGCACCTTTACATCTTAAACGTACCCTCATAAAATAAATACCGGGCTCGATTAGGCAGTATGGTATGGCGTATAACATGACATGTTAAATAAAAATGACAATTATACGGTCATCTACAAAGTCAATAAGTTGAACATATATAATATATAATACAATAAACCGGAATGGTATGTGTGTTTAGTTTAGATTGAGAGTTAATACTATTGACTTATGCCTAAGCTAGACAATGACTTTTTTTTTAAATTCCTAACATGCTGTGAAAGAGGAAACAGCATTTTAAATGCGTACGGAGTAACTTTAGGTCAGACCAGTGGCATCCAGATGTTTCGTCGGAGCGTGCTACTGCTAGCAAGAAACTTTATTTTTTGTATGTAAACATTTTAAATGCGTACGGAGTAACTTTAGGTCAGACCAGTGGCAGCCAGATGTTTCGTCGGAGCGTGCTACTGCTAGCGATAAACTGTATATTTTGTATATAAACATTTTAAATGCGTACGGAAGTAACTTTAGGTCAGACCAGTGGCAGCCAGATGTTTCATCGAAGCGTGCTACTGCTAGCGATAAACTGTATTTTTTGTATGTAAACATTTTAAATGCGTACGGAGTAACTTTAGGTCAGACCAGTAGCACCCAGATGTTTCGACGGAGCGTGCTACTGCTAGAGATAAACTGTATTTTTTGTATGTAAACATTTTAAATGCGTACGGAGTAACTTTAGGTCAGACCAGTGGCACCCAGATGTTTCGACGGAGCGTGCTACTGCTAGAGATAAACTGTATATTTTGTATATAAACATTTTAAATGCGTACGGAGTAACTTTAGGTCAAACCAGTGGCACCCAGATGTTTCGACGGAGCGTGCTACTGCTAGAGATAAACTGTATATTTTGTATATAAACATTTTAAATGCGTACGGAGTAACTTTAGGTCAGACCAGTGGCACCCAGATGTTTCGACGGAGCGTGCTACTGCTAGAGATAAACTGTATTTTTTGTATGTAAACATTTTAAATGCGTACGGAGTAACTTTAGGTCAGACCAGTGGCACCCAGATGTTTCGACGGAGCGTGCTACTGCTAGAGATAAACTGTATATTTTGTATATAAACATTTTAAATGCGTACGGAAGTAACTTTAGGTCAGACCAGTGGCAGCCAGATGTTTCATCGAAGCGTGCTACTGCTAGCGATAAACTGTATTTTTTGTATGTAAACATTTTAAATGCGTACGGAGTAACTTTAGGTCAGACCAGTGGCACCCAGATGTTTCGTCGGAGCGTGCTACTGCTAGAGATAAACTGTATTTTTAGTTTGCAAACATTTTAAAATGCCTACGCAGTAACTTAGGTCAGGCCAGTAGCGTCCAGACGTTCCGTCGGAGTGTGCTACTGCTAGAGATAAACCGTAGAAATCATGAACAGTAAATAATGGAATAAAATAAAATTGTTTCATAAATGTTACAATAAAAACAGTTTTAAAATAACGACTTGATATTGATTTCCTTCCGGCTGAAGTACTCTAATCTAACGAAAAACAAAGTATTTACCCCTTCAACTATTCTAATTATATCTATAACACACTCAGTGATAGAAAACTAAATGAAAAAATAACAATTCCTTACTCATTGTGTGAGAAATAAAATAAAATTGCAGACTATAGTCGGCCAAGCCGGGTTATCCTGGTGAATATGACTGGATACATGAAGAAAAAAACAGCCCAGTGCCGGTCCAGTATCTTTCAATTCGAAGCCGGCCGGGGATGCCTTGCCGGTTTTCTATCTCAACCGGCTTCCAACTAAATCGATGACTATCTACCGATGTACTCACCATTATTGGTCATTTTGTAGTCAAAATCTAATTCTAAGCATTTGGAAAACCATGAGGAAAAATGTATTCCGGTTTTGTTTGTCATCTACTGACGGTCATGGATTGTTTCAGCAATTTGATCTGGTTTATCCTTTGATGTAAAAGCGTATAGAATCGTCTAATAGGATTATTGGGGATTTAGACACCCCGAAACTTGAAACACAGCGTGGGTAATGGGAAGTATGAATGGAATCCGGGATAAGGTACAAAGGATTTAGCCGACGTACTTACAGTACACACCCACTTGCGTCCTCTCATGCTATGTACTTCATCTGCTGATTTGTTTACCCAATGCCACGTGTCGAAAACGCTTAGACGTTTCCTGGTTGATTCACGTTTATTTGTAATTTACTGAAATGTTGTGCTTCTCTCGCTCGCAATTACAAAACTCTCTCTTTCGACTAGAGTACAAATCTATTTTGATAATAACACGATCTGCGACACACACCCTATTAGACGTCAATCATTGTAATCTATGATTGAAATGCATACGCGTTTCCTGTTAGTATAAGTAAATGGCTTAATCTAATCAAATGATCAATTGTTCAAAAAGCGTCCATCGCTTGTTTCCGTCACACGTCCCGACTTGAAATGTTCCGTATTTTGCATGCAATCCCGGCACGCGGTATATCGGCCGGGGTATATATCCTACTGTGTTTTGAAAACAATTTAAAGAAGGGGCAATCAGGGTCTTTTTTTTCTCAAAAAAGGGGGCAATCAGGATTTTTGAGCTCGGATTGGGTCAAACAGGGTCAGGGTTTTATATACATACCCATTTTTCATGTAAGTACCCATGTAAGCGAAAATAATCACTGACTGCAAAGATCTGGAACACCCTTTTTAGGGGTTGAAGAAAGAAACATGAAAGTATCTCAAGGTACAGGAGCTTCGAATACATGCTACAAAACGTGCATTTATAACGCCGTCAAAAATGGTTTCAATAGTTTCCTGGCATCCCACTGAACTTTGTTGACACAATTAACTTATCTGTCATTAAGAATGTCATTTTTCCAGTATTTGATGATGCCATGTTGTTCATGGATTTTGCGCGCTTCAGTGAAGGACTACGCAGACCACGATAGTTAACTTTTCAGTGCGATCAGTATATGAGTATATCGCAGTAGACAAATTCAATTTTAGCGTTACCATTGTCATGGTATTTCACAGAAATCATGAGTGCACAGAGAAGGCAAAGATGAAGAAAGCGTAAAGAAACAGACCAAAACAGTACAATAACTGTTACGGAAGATCGTGTTCGGTTTCAGTCGCCGGGAAAGAGAAAAAATATACCTCGTTACGACCCTGAACAAGAAGAGGGAAGACATTTTTAAGATTTAAATAACCGATTACGCTTGTATGGAGCCTGTATTTTATAACTGCCACAACAATTGTTTATTTTGCAATCAATTTAATTACGAAAACATTGCTAAAGTGTATATAATATTCTATCAAAACTGTAAATTTGATTAATTTGACCCTGGTCTTTCCGGCATTAGGTTGTTCTCCATTTTCTTCATTTTCTGGGTCTAATGTATGTTTTCTCTTCCTACCATATCTTGATTGCGACTCAAACTTTATCTTTCTATTAAAGTAGGATGCCGGTAGCCACATATCATCATCAGAACCATAACCTTTAAACCTTACTTTGAACTCATACGCTAAAGTGCCCTTCACCACACGTCTGTCGATTATGCTGTCGAGTTCATAGTAATCTTCCGGGATTTGTGAAGAGTTGACTGCACCAGTTTCATGGTAAGGTTGTTTCGAACTACCAGATTTATCTCCTCTTGGAACATATCCCATATCTGTAAGCTTCCTCTCGGATTCTGGATGGAGTCGGTAAAACCGTTTAGATCCCTCCTCCACTGGAATGAGTTCCACAGGACCTATCACTGAGGAAGGAACCTTCCAATAATTGGTAAGGAAAACATCACTTTGTACATGGTACGTACAGTCATGGGTCGAGCGCTCGTATAGAGAACAACGAAGACGTACAGAACTGCAACCTTTGAGCTTGAAACCGCTTACTTCTGAAGAATCTTTAACGGACTGGATGCTTTCCACGCGGCCGATATCATATACCTCCCTCCCTTTGCAAACACTTTTAAGTGCAACGTTGCAGAATCTTACAACATCATGATGTGGATCCAGCGGTGCTTTGCCAGGAAGATATTTCACAGCCCAGTGTCGTTTTTGACGACAACGTGAGATATATTCCCTAGGTAGAAGAAGCTTTACAGCTTGCTTGATGTGGATGTATGTTGTATTCCCATCAACTTATTTTCCATTTATTAGCTCCACTACCCTCGCATTCCTCTTCCAGCCCCTCTTCTACATCTAGTGCACTTTTGTTCTTGTCATCTTCATCACAGTCATTTGCTTCTGGTGCTTCATGCTCTTTGTCATCATCATTTTCAATATCACGTTCCTCCTCTTTTGTGGCGTCCTTCTGTTGTACGTATGATTTTTGCAACATGTTGTAGTTATCAGGCAACCTACCGTCCATGACAACCATTCCTTTGGGGTGTTCAAATGTGTAGGGCTTGTCCCAAAAGCCACTCGATTTTAACAGTTTGACGCATTCAACGGGCATGGACATTTCAAACATTGCTTGACCAGCCCGACACCCTCGGTAATGCGCCTCTCTTTGCTGTGTTTTAAATTCTTGGTAACTTTCGGGATAGCTGTAGCTCGTTTCTGTTCGTTCTTCGTGTTTCTTGAAGGCAAATGCTCTCTCTCTCCTCTTGGATGACTGTCTTACCTTTGCACCTGCTTGTGCCAAACGCTGCTTCGCATTAAGATTAAACTGAACTTTAGAACTTTTGTCAAGCATGTCTACAAATGTTGGTTGTGCATCCAAGGACTGGAGTTCGTTAGTTTTGCCTTGCATTTCACTTATGATTCTCTCTGTTGATTTCGTTCCAGTGTTGTGGGGAGAGCTGAAAGCCAATCCAAGATTCTTGAAATGAAGAAACAAGTTGATATAGAGTAGCAGCTGCGAAGATAATTTCGGCGGTATTATAACAACCAGTTGTGAGAAACTTTCCACGCTTGGCGGGATCACACTTTGCACCAGGCTTCGAATGTAGCGGCCTTTTCTTCAGCTCCAGAACCTTTCTCCACAAGCGAAAGACTGTTATAGAACTGGAAACAGTGGCTTACGAAAAGGCTCTATCAAATGGTACACTGCTCTTATGTACAAACTTGTCGCTTGAGAGCCTGGGACACACTTATCTAAAAGGTCTGCAATTCGGAGGGTAAAGAGTCTTTCACATGCATCAGAATTTTGGTCACAGAAATAGACAAGCACAAGATCGGTGGCGTTGAATCCGCAATCCAGTCCCATGTTCTGGCAACGGTTTTTCAAGTAGTACAGGTGCTGAATACTTGCCAGACGAGATGTTTTGCCGTTTTCATCCCAAATCGTTAACTCTCTGGTTTCATACTTGAGGTTTTTGAGAAACAGTCGTTGCTCGTGGTCGTAATCACGCTTGGCACAAATGACCCTAAAATCTATCACTTTGCTATATTTAAAAAAAGTTTCCAACATAGAAGATTGATTTTTTTGTGGGATGATGAAGACCGACGACCTAAACAAAATCCGATGATTTGATCTACCGTAGACATCTTGATGACGTCACAGTTACGTCATGTATCCATTTATAATGGGTTTCTCGATGTTTTCAATTACCTTGAACATCAGTAAATTTTATATTTTCGATTTCCCTTCATGTCGACAACAAAGAACCCGAAAACCCGAGGGAGAATGGTTATTAAATTTTGAATTTTGGCAATTTTCCCGCCAAGTTTGGCGGGAAATATTCAACACAGAACCATTTACAAAATAACTTCTTCATTCATCTTTTAGAGTTTAAAATATTTGTTTACGACAATCTAGCAATCAAAAGAGTAAATCGGTACCCACAACCGTATGTTTTTAGAATTTGCGATTTTTGAGAGGAAATGCTTTAAAATTCCCAGTGAAAAAGAGGAAACGTAATTATGACGTCTTATATTTTTGAAAACGTCTTTTAAAAATAACTATTCAAGTATTTTTCGGATTTTAAAGAGGAACTGTACTTACTGTACACTGAATAGCCGTAATATGGTCTTTTTTATGTTTATTCAATTTAGAAAGCATGACTGATGTCAGATCCATGACGACAGAAAATGTGACGTCACAGGAAACTTCAGTTCTTAATAACTCAGCAAATATTTATCGTAGAGACTTTAAAATTGCGGCAATCAAAAAAACATATTTATGTTGTTGTGATAACATGCTTTATTTCAAACGTATAGGTAACGCAGAATTTGACCTTAAAAGGAGTCGTTCGTTATGACGTCACACCTACGTCAATATACAAACGTGTATGATCCTAAAGACGTTATTTCATTTTAATATTAACATACGAAAATTTCGTTAAATTTGACAGCGAATTAAAAAAGATGTGCTGGTTTATATATTTTTGGCTCGCTTTTAGTGATCGATTTTGAGGTAACTTATGCCAGGCGTGAATCGAGGCAGGCAATTGCTGGAAGGAATCAGTAGTATGGGGCAAGAAAGCGTTCTTCCTCTATTCCGAGCCCAAGAAAAATCACACCATCGTTGATCTCTACGTCCGTTGTGCCAACAGCTCACTTGATACGACTCTACAAGGCGTACGTATTACCGCATTTAGAATATTGTAGTCCCATTTTGTTAGGCATTGGTAAAGGTCTTAGCAACAAAATCGAATCTGCAAATAGCTATGCTATCAGAACACTACTTAATTTAGGTAATAACGCAAATCATCAAGAAACACTATTAGACATGGCCTCAATGCGGTCATTGAAACATAGACGCAACGTACAATCTCTAATGTTATTCTTTAAATGCTTCAGAAATCAAGGTCCTGTATACATATCAAATCTTTTTAAACCTAGAGTCACTAGCTATAACTTAAGAGTTAGCGGTAATAACGTAGTTCAGCCATCCTATAACAGCCTTTTCCAGCATAATTCTTTTTCATACACAGTATCTCACATTTGGAACCAGCTACCATCGGCAGCTAAAACTACAACTTATTTAACACAGTTTCGGCAATATCTTAATAAGTCTGACTTTATTGGATGCCAGTGTAAAAACTGTCTCTAACTAGCTCCTGCACACATGCACCTATATAATTGATCTACTTAGTTTACATTGAGATCTTTAAATTTTGGCACCTTTAACTTAGAGTTTGTATATATATTGTATGGTATTAGTATAGCTAGACTTGCTTACTTATTATTGTATATATGTAAATAGTTTGAACTAGAGTTCTCTTAGCCTTTATCCATATTGTTATGTACTAACAATATTACTATATTTATGTAAATAGTTGAAACTAGAGTTATCTTAGCTTCCATTCGTGTTATAATGTCATGCCCTAGCTTTATTGTCCTACTACAAATTTTATATTTTGTTACTATTAATTTGTCGAGCGCTTATATCATGAGCCCCTGGCTCGGGAGTAGTTAAGGTAGTCACTATAACCCCAATCCCTGGCTCCTGATTGGCCTAGACGGGGGGCGTGGCCTAAAACGACGCCATTACGCACGTGGCGTCCCAAAATGACGTCACGTCCGTGGCGCCGCCTGTTTTGGCGGCCAAAGCCAGGCTTGGGATTGGTCGAAAGTTTAGGCTTAGAATGACGTCACAGGCGCCGCCAAATACCACAGTGGGAGGGGGCCCCCAAGCGAGGCTGGACCGGAAGTGGAGCCGCCGCCGCCAGGGGCGAAGAGGTGTTTGGCGGCCCAAACCAGGCCTGGGATTGGTCGGGCCGTGTCGGGCGTTCGGGAGGGGTTCGGCGGGCGTCGATTTTTTAAAAAGACGTCGAAAGGCGAGGTGCTTTATTCATTCGCCTACGGTGTCAAGGTGAAGACATGGGGTTACTGATCGAGTTTTATTTTACCCACGAGGGGGCGGTGACTGAAACGGCACACATGGGGTATTCCAATTTCCATAGAAAAGTGATGCGGTGCATGAACCTGGAAGATGCCAAGCGTTACGTGATCAGCGATTACGAGGGGACGTATTACGGGGAATACGTACGCATCGTCTACAAGCTGTGTGCGGCCTTGGGGTATACCGTCCCCCATACAAACCTCATCCCTTACAAGATGGTGTTTATGTGAAAAAGAAATGTGTATAAATATAAGCCGTACCGGGGCGTGGGGAAGACAGTGAAGCAATGACAATGGAAGAACAAGCACTGAGATGGGCAGCGGATATCCACTTTGACGAGGGTCTGAAAAGTGACGAGTACTTCATGGATATGGATAAGTTGGCCGCAAAGCTGGAGAAGGAAAGAAGTCCAACCACAGAAAAGTACTATGATAGGCTATGTGAAATGGATTTCAAGGCTATGCAGGAAGGTTTGAACCACAAGCAATACCTGCAAAAGTACGAGAAACAAGCCTACGCTGAAATATATCCCACTAGGGGCCCACCCCCCTAGGGACAGAATCAGTCCCACGCGGAACCAAGAAGACCTAGATTTTGGGGACAAACCGGACCCCCGGGATTTTTTTACCCTGGGGGTCGGAAGCACCCCCTATGTAATTCTAGGTGTCCTTTCCACCAAAAACAGAAAAAGAATTGAAAACTATATACCTATTTACAAGGCCAACCGTAGAGAATGAGAAAGAATAGCCGAAGCTAGAAAAAACAATAAAACTTTCAAGAGGAACAACGTGGGGTGTCTGTTGTCTCTTTTCTAGGGGAAAAAGTATAAGGGAGGTGTCGCGCGCTAGACTCGGGGAGAGTACAGAATGCCTTGCGGTGGAGGAGGAGGTCCGTCCCTCAAGTGCCATGGTATTTTGAAACGTGTCCGTTGTCTCTTGGCGTGTTGCGGAGGAAAAGTGATTATTCAGGACTCTCATTTTGAGGATTATGGGGAGCAAGAAGGCGAAGAAAAAGAATCCTTCCGCGCTGCTCGAGGCGTTGTATTACGACCCCAGCAGCCCTGCTGCCTTTGGGGGTGCTGCCCGTCTGGTGAAAGCGGCTAGCGAAGTGGGGGTAACCCGCCCCACCACTTTAGCGTGGCTGAAAAAACAATTGACCTTTACGTTGCACCGCCCTTTTCGAAAAAAATTTCTGCGAGGGCGCGTGCGCGTGCTGGCCCTCGATGAACAGTGGCAGGCAGATCTGGTGGACATGCAAGCCACGAGCACCTTCAACAAGGGCTACAAACACATTTTGACCATCATCGATGTGTTGTCCAAGTACGCGTGGGCGGTCCCCCTGAAGAACAAGACGGGGGAGGAATTGGTGCGCGCCTTTACCCAAGTGTTCCGCGAACGGAAACCGTTGCGGTTGCAGACCGATGCCGGGACAGAATTTACCAACCGCAAGTTCCAGGCCTTTTTAAAAAAGAATGACGTGACCTTTTTCGTCACGTACAACGAGACCAAAGCCCAGATTGCCGAGCGGTTCAACCGGACGCTCAAGGGACGCATGTACAAATATTTCACGGCCACCGGGAAGAAAGAGTATTTGAAAGTCCTCCCTCAATTGGTGCTCGGGTACAACCGAGCCGTCCACAGCAGTATTCGACGTGCCCCCATCACCGTCACGCCCTTCAACGACCACGAGGTGCGGGCCGTCTTGTACCGGGAAAAGCAGCCGACGACGAGGAAACCGAAGAAACCGCTGTACCGTCCCGGCGACACGGTACGGATTAGCAAGACCAAAGGCCATTTTGAAAAAAGCTATCTGGCCAACTGGTCGGAGGAAGTGTTCACGGTGATAAAACGGTTGGACTACCGCACCCCTCCCGTCTACCGGTTGGAGGACTTGAGCGGGGAGGCGTTGCGGGGAACGTTTTACGAAAGCGAGATGACGCCGGTGGCCGTGGAAAAAGAAAGTCTCTTTATCATTGAAAAGGTGTTGCAACGCCGCCCCGGCAAGAAGAAGAACCAGGAAGAAGTCTTGGTGAAATGGGAAGGGTACCCCGCTAAATTTAACAGTTGGGTCCCGGTCACTCAGCTCCAGACCCAAACGTACGGGTGAAAAAAAAAAAAAGAAATAAAAGAGTTTGTTGCCCCGGCAGTCGGATTCATTTGTGTTTGAGTGGTGAGAAAGAGAGAGAGGATGCAGGAGGGTGAGGAATTTTACATTTCCGTCACCAACGGGACGAGTACTAACGTCTACACCAATGTCCCGTCCCGGTTCCGTATCCATCTCCCGCAAATGTACGAGTTGTCTTCGGACTGGGAAATGGCGGTCACGACTCTGGTCTTCCCCAGGCCCCAGAAGAAGAAGACGCTTTACCTGTACTGTGATTTGGTGGAACCCAGTATTGTGGGGGATACGAAAGCTCCCTTGTTGAGAGTCCTTTTTTCAGGGATCAGTGACGAAAACGGCACGGTCCAAGAACGCAACTTTGCCCCCCTGTTCTACAGGCAACTGGCCAAGACGGTGTTTGAGGATTTCGAAATCCTTATAACCGACGAGCACGGGAAACTGGTTTCATTTCCACAAACCTCTAAGGTGGAAGTGACCCTCCATTTCCGGAAAGCATGGACCCCGACCGCATCTGGATGACCTTGCCTAGCGTGGCCAGCCGGACTGCCTTTCCCAATAACATGGGCTCCCATTTTCGCATCCGTCTGCCGGAGATGATGGTCTTGGACCGACGGTGGGAAATGGCCCTCTGCCACCTGCAATTTCCACGCGCCTGGGATGAATTGTTCCCTAAAGAGCAAGACCGCCAATTTACGATGATCCAAGAAAAACTTCGCCAAGAAGAAGAGACCTCGACCACCCTCACCTTTGCTTCCCAGCATTTCGAAACGGTCACAGATCTGGTTCATGCTATGCGCTGGGCTTTGGTGCAAGGGGGATTCCAAGCGATCCTCAAAACATTTGCCGTCCGGGTGAAATCTCCCGATAAACAATTGGCCAAGACCGCCCTGGAATTGAAACAAACCGTAACGGACGGGTACATTTTAGCCCTCCCCCCTCCCCTGGCCTACATGATCGGTTTGGAGAACGATCCCAAAAAGGCCACCTCACATCCCGCGGGCCTGCTGAAAAAACCAGGCCCCAACACCCCGTTGATGTCCAGTATCTTAGGGACCCATACCGGGGTGTTGATCGCAGACAAAGCCATCGTGGTCCCCGAGTCGGTCTCGAAGAAAGACCGGACCGTGTATTACCTGAGCCCCTCGTCCACGGGAACAGGCGCCACCTTGTTTCCCGGGCATTACAAGATCCATTCGACCATTGTGTTGCCCCCAGGGAACTATGGGAATGCCAAAGCTATCGAAGTGGCCATTTCCCCGAACGATATTCCTCCCGTGTCCTGGTTGTGGGACTCCAAAGATGTCGATGGGAGAGTCTACCTGTCCCTTAAAATCAACGATAAGGGGAGCTATTTTGCTGTGAGCCCTTGGCTGGCCAAGCTGTTGGGATTTGGCGACGGTTACACGCCCCAAATATTTTCGCAGAACGAGAAGGAAAAGAAAACACCTCTGATAGGTTACCAACCCGAGTGTTGGTCCACCTATTACTCTGGCCTGAAATTCTCAACGACCAAACCCTACCTGCTCAATCGCGATTTTAAACATCAACCCGTACGCAGTTTGTACGTGTACTGCGATCTGATTGAGCCGCATATCGTGGGGGATGTGAAAGCGCCCTTGCTGAGGGTCGTGTCGGCCCAGGTCCCGTACAACAAGGTGGTGGAACGAGACTTTCCGGTCATGCGCTACTTCCCGCTCGCCAAAACGGTGTTTGACACGCTGGAAATCCTTATAACCGACGAGTCCGGCCACCGCATCTCATTCACCTCAGCAGCGACCGTGGTGGCGACATTGGAATTTGTGAAGCGCACTCTGAAAAGGAAAGGATGAATTATGGACCGTCTACGGGGACTATGGCACCGGTGCCATCTATGGGGGACGTGGTTGGCGGAGGGTCTTCGATACCTGTGTTCCATGCGCTCCCCGCCCACGCCTCCAGCCCTCAACGCACACCCACTTCCATTCCTGTCTTCCAGGGGGGCCGCGGAGAGCAAGGAGGCGGGGGACTCCTCCCTATCCGTTGGAATGAACTCGGCGGTTACGGACCGGTCACCAATCAAAAGGGTGGGCTCTTACCCTTGGCGCTAGCCCCCTTAGCCGTCATGGCGGGCAAAGCGCTGGCCGGGACCGTCGCGGGAGCGGTGGCTAAAAAAGGAGGACAAAAGATACTCGCTCAACTGAAATCGAAATTTGGCAAGAAGATGGTGAAGCAAATCGTAAAGGACACGAAACAAGGGGCGGCCCGTGTGCTCGGCAAGAAAACCAGTAAAACGTTGATCCAAGGCCTAGAAAAGATAGCGGGGGTGGCATCGAAAAAGAAAAAGACGAAGAAACCGAGGGCGGCGAGGGCACGGCCCGCGGCCAACAAGAATAAAAGAAAGACAAAACAGGCTCTCCCTCTCATTCCTTCGAAGGCTGTCAAGCGTGCACGTGTTGCGAGAGATATCTTTGACGTTGATTATTGATGGCCACGGTCGCCGGTATGGGCAAACCGCCCCTACCCAACATGTTGGGCGGCTACAACACCCATTTGGATTTTTTCAACAAGGAATTGGCTCAAGCGGTGGAAGAACGAGGTTATTGGTCGGAGCACGCGCCCAAATCGGCCCTCTTGCCCGGGTCGCCCGTGGAATTTTACCTCCCGGCCAGTCCCTATTACACCGTGCTGCCTAGAAGTTATTTCAAGGTAACGGCCGACGTCGTGAAAGCGGATGGAGGGGCTTTGACGGCCGATTTGGCTTTGGGGGTTGTCAACAATTGGTTTCATTCCCTCTGGTCGCAAATCGATATGGCCTTGAACGGGGAATGGATGACCATGAGCACCAAAACGTACCCCTACAAAGCCTACCTCAGCACCCTGCTCAACTATACTCCAGACGCCAAGAAATCTTACCTGACCTCGGGACTGTACTACAAAGACGTGGCTGGGGCCATGGATGCGTTCACCATCGATGGGGACAACATAGGGTTGAATACGCGGGCGGCTTACGTGAAGGAAAGTACCGTGGTGGAAATGACGGGGATGTTTTACATTGACGCCGCCTTCACCAACAAACTGCTCCTCAACGGAGTGCCCCTAGAATTCCGACTCACCCCCGCCAGCAACGCCTTCGCCCTCATGGGAAACAGTGCAGCGGCGGAAGTGGCCGCCGCTAAAATCAGGCTGAAGCGGGTCACTTTCTTCCGCCGCGTCAGTGTCTGCAACAAGGACTTCATGAAGAGCGTCGAAATGAAACTCGTGTCCCAGCCCGTCCTCTACCCTTACAACAGTGAGGAAGAACGGATGTTCACCATTTCCCTGGGGGACACCACCTTTGAGAAAACGGATTTCCTGGGCGGTCGCATCCCCCGACGCATGCGACTTGCCTTGATGGGGAGTGCGAACAGTTTGGGAGCGCTGAAAAAGAACCCGTACAATTTCCAAAGGTTTGGGATGACCCGCGCGACGGTCACGGTCGACGGCACGCCCACCCCCTTCTCCCGCCTCGAATTTGCGGACGGGCAAACCCTGGACGGGTACAATACCTTGTTCCTGTCCCAAGGGCCCATGAGCGCCAACCACGGGATTGACGTTACCCGGACCGATTGGGACAAGGGCTACGCCATCCTTTCTTTTGACTTCACTCCAGACGGCAGTGGCAGCGCCTCCCACATGAACCTACAACAGTACGGGACGGTGGGCATCCGCCTTCAGTTTGCCGCAGGGGTCACCGAGACCTTATCCGTGTACGTGAACTGCGAGTTTGACGCCGCCTACGAAATCAACAGCAGCCGAGAAGTGAAAAAGTTGTAAGCCGATGACCACCTACACATCGCAATTGGCGGTCTTGGCCCGTCACGATTGGTGGCTCCGCGCCTCGTTTCGGGGCGTGTTTCCCATGGACCGACGGCCCCGCCGCGTGACCTACCCCGCCTCGTTCATTCTCAATACCGACAACGCCGACGGACCAGGTACCCATTGGTTGGCCTTTTATTTTCCGCGCCAAGGCCTGAATGAATTCTTCGACAGTTATGGCTTTCCCGCCTCTTATTACGGGTTGCAAGAGTACGTGCGGCAGGGGAACGCCCAGCATAAGGAAAACAATGTGATGTTGCAAGGGAACAAGTCCAGCGTGTGCGGTAGTTATTGCCTGTACTACCTCCTGCGCCGAGCCCACGGTCGGTCTCTGGCGGAGGTCCTGCAGAACCTCCAGCAGTGGAAGACCAAGACCACCAGGGACCGGGCCCTCCAAGCCTGGCAGCGCCAGTACCAGCGCCGGAGTGTGGCGCGGTGGCAGCAGCAGCAGCAAGACCTTCACGATCAATGTGTTATCAGTTTGAGACAAAGTGAAAAAATAAAATAAAACCAGGAAACCCACCTCTCTGTCTTGTTATTCTTGGGAAGGGGTGACGCACGATGGATGTCCGTTTCCAAACGCCCTGCAATATCTTGATCACGGGTCAAAGTCAATCGGGGAAAACGGTGTTCACCGAAAGACTTCTGCACCACGCGAAATCCCATTTTACCCAGCAACCCCTCACGATCGTGTACTGCTATGGCAGCGCTTGGCAACCCCGGTTCACTGCCCTGCAGAAACAATTGGGGGTGAAATTTGTGGAGGGGCTTCCCGACGACCCGTACGCCCCCTTTCGCGGCAAGCCGGGTCTCTTGATCCTGGACGATTTGATGAAAGAAGGCTCCAAGGACGAGCGGGTGGTGGACCTGTTCACCAAAGGCTCGCACCACCGCAACATTACGGTGCTGTACCTGACCCAGAACATTTTCCCCCCAGGCAAGTACGCGCGCACCATTTCCATCAACGCGCACTACCTGGTGGCTTTTAAAAACGCTCGGGATTCGTTGCAAGTCCGGAAATTGGCCGAGCAAGCCTTTCCGGGGCAAGTACCGGCGGTGATGCGGGCCTACCAGGACGCTACCCAACGCCCCTTTGGCTACCTCCTCTTCGACCTCCACCCCCGGACCCCGCCCCAAATCCGGTTGCGCACCAACATTTTCTCCGAGGATGGACAACGGCATCACGCCTACGTGTTGGAGGAAGATCAAAAAGGGGCAGGACTTTGGTCGGCACTGAAAATGACGTGGCCAGCAGTGAAAAAGTCATTGTTAACACCCAAGGCAAGCCGTAAGGTGGACGCCCTGGGCAGCATCACCAACGTGCTGTACCGACAACGAAGAAAAACCCGTTTTTTAACCAGGGTTGCCAAAACGATACAACAACTAGGAGGCTCCAAGAAGAAAATGGTCAAAAGAGTGAAAAAAACAAAGGGCCGCGCCCCATCCCAATCACTTCGTGGGGCGGTGTGGAAGAAACCCAACAACAACAAAACAACCTTCCATCCCCCTTTTTCAGGGCAACGCGGGGGTGCTTTACAGCACTCCCAGAAGTCTCTGAACAGCCGTGTCGAAGAGGTCCTGAACAAAGCGGATTGGGTTAACTTTATAGTCTAGGCCCCCCAGGGAATCCGTTCAGTTGTGGTGATGGCCTCCCCCTTGCTTCAACGCAGCGCCACGTTCCTCCGTCAATTTGCCAAAGCGGATCTCGGGCAGAAAAAGAAACTCATCCGGGCCGCGAGCCAACATCAAATCAACGCCGTCAGCGAAGTGGTGCACAACGCCTTGCTCGGGACTTTTCCGATAGGCGCCCGTGCGAAGAAAATTTTTGCCCCCATCAAGGCGAAACTTCGAAAAATAGCCAACAAAGCCCTGTCGCCGGCCGTGAGGAAAAGGATTCTGCTCTCCTCCTCGACAGCGTTGCAGAAAGCCAAGCTTAAAAAGGCCGTGGGGCAGCAAGGAGGGTTCATTTTCACGACCGCTGCCCTCATTGCCGCCGCCGTTCTTGCTGGTAAAGCCGTGGCCGCCGGAGCTATCAGTGGAGGGGTAGGCTACGGAGTCAAGAAAGCTCTGGATCAAGCCGGAGGTTATATTAACCCAAACTACTCTAACCCCTACCCTTCCCCGCAAGAGTACGCCCGAGAACTGAGTCAGGCTCATATCTGGTCCTGAATGGTCCAACCAATCCGCAACTGGCCGGCGCCCGAGGGTACGGACCCGGCCCGGTGGCAGTTGTTTCTAGCCCGCCTGCGAAAAAGACAACGCCAAACCCTGCCGGGAAAAAAAGTCAGCAGGACCGTGCGGGCAGCGAAGAAAATCCAAAGAAAGTATAAGACGCGGCCGCCCAAGAAGAAATCCCAGACAGGGAAAAAGAAACGGTCCCCACACCATCCTCCAGCAGCCCCCGTAGGAATTTCCGTGACGCGATGGTCAGTGAAGCGCCACAAACGAAAAAAGCGATGAAAGAGGCCGAGGGGAAGAACCCTATGCGCATGGTCTTGGTACCGGAAGAGTCCATGCGGTGGCTGGAACAACAGCTTCGTGTGGACACGACCAAAGGGGTTAAGGTACTCAGTCAGTACCAAAAGGCCATGGCGCAGGTCCTAGAAAACCCAGAGAAACCGGCCAGCGCTGCCCAGTTTCAAGATTTACTCCAGAAATACGTCCGGCGTCGTGAAACCATTGAGCCTAGTCCCTTCACGGCCGTGGCGGCCAAAGTGTTAACCCAGAGCCAAAGGGGCGCTTTGCGAAAAGTTCCCCCCTCCAGCAAACCTTTAGCGTCGGTGCTGGTCAATCTGTTGAAGTTGAAAGGGGGACAGAAAATTTCCTGGAACGCACAAGGGGAAGTGAAACTCTATGGGCAAACCCTGCCGGGCAGTCAAATTGCCGATCTGATTAAAGAGGCGGTGCATCCTTCTTCCACCCGCACATCCCCCGGCTACCGTGATTTCATGCAATTTCTAGCGGAAGAAAAAATTCCTAAAGATCTCATCCGCCACCCCCGCGATCTCATCTCCAAGAAGAAAGAGTACACGCCCCGGCCTAAACGCACCGCCGCGACTCCAGAAGAACTAGTACCCACCCCTTACAAAGAGCCGCCGCCCCGCCGCCGAGAGGAAACACCGTTCTCCAGGACCCCCTACAAAGCCTTTTCCCGTGGGGGTCCCCGTGGGGGTAGCCGCCGCCTTTCTTTTGGCACAGGCTCCGCCCAAAAACCGCCTTTAAATTGGCGTCCTTTTTAAACCCCCCTTCATTGTCGCCATGGCACGAACCCTAACGAGACCCGCGAGGCAGGGACAAGCGCTCTGGCAACGCCGTGTCGCCCAAGCGAACCGGAAGAGGAAGAAAAGGAGCAAGTCAGGGGGCACGCAAACGGTACGCAAGATCACGTCACGCAAATCGAAAGACGGTCGTACCGAAACAACGATCCGCACGACGACCACTTCGGGCAAGCGCCAAGGCAAGAGTATCAGCCGGTGGACCGTCAAACACCTGAAGAAAAATACTTAAAGAAAAAAAGACTTTTACAATTCTCACTCATTACGCGTTACTCTTCAAGCGGTGAACATCATGGGTCTAGATATTACTTTCTATGGCGCTGAAGGCGGCGGTGATGTCATTGTGGGCGAGTGCCACATGTGCTATTCTACCTTTGGAAACTGGATGGAAGAATACCTGAGCGAAGGCGAAAGGAAGCAGTATGTGGTGAGCGACTGCGAAGGAACCTATTATGGACACTATGTGATGTTGGTCTATCATATTTGTATTTGGGAAGGATTCCTGCGCAAGCATTCAAAACTCCAACCTTACAAGATGGAGTTCCTCTAAAATAAAGACTGAGACTTTGGTATCACAGCTCAAAGGAACTGAATGATTTATTACAATAAAACTTTGTTTCTTCTAGAGTCTCTTTGTTTTCTTTAGTAGCCGTAAGGGTAGCTCTGGTAGCCGTGGAGAACCCTCTTGTCGTAGGTCACCTTGAAGGTCTTGGTCTCTAGGCGGGTGTGCAACGTCCGGTCTTGGGTGTTGCGGTGGATGGCGTGCGGCGTCACCACCGTCCGTGTGGGCTCCCCTTGCCCTTGCACCATGGCCACCATGGTCTCGAGGTTGACGATCGCCCGATTTCGTACGTTGAGGCGTAGTCCCTTCACTTTGCAGACGGTACGGCCTTGACTCGTCTCATACCCGTAACTCTTGGGCCCGGTACAGGCAAAACGGACAATGTGTTCCCCTTCTTTCAATTCGTTGGTCATGTCGCCTAGAAATCGACCGACCGGGGGCGCCACTTGGCCTGCTTTCCTCGTGTAGTAGATGCTGTCCGTATCGTGGTAGACGATACGGTCCTTCAAGAGGTGGAGGTACGAATAGAGTTTCAGGCGTGCGTGGGCTGTGGTGTAGGCGGCAAACACGACGTTGGTGTGGGGGTTGGAGTCCACGTAATGGGGGGCGGCGTGGTAATGGACCTGCACCATGTCTTCGTGCACGAACAGTACGTCCTGCACTTCAAATTCGTCGCTCATCATGAGCTCGAAGTAGCGGTCCAGTTCGGTGACGTACTCCGCCTTCTGAGGGTTCTGCTTCTGGCCGAACTTGCCCCACAACGTGTTGAGCATCCATTTTGCCAGGGCCCGCATCCCCGCGTTGAACGCGATCTTGTCCCACTCCAGTAAGATCCCCGTGGCTACCCGGTAACTCTCTATAAAAGAGGCTTTCTCGGCGTCGGTGTGACACCCGGGCGGCCACCCGCTCGCCTCTTGCTTCATTTTAAGAAAGGTGTTCACGTAGCCCGTGAACAAACCCTGGGTGCCGGTGGTGGGATCGTACTGTTCCGACTCGGGGTAATGCCATACCCGGTACATTTCCAGGACCCGGTAGCCTTGGCGCAGGGCCTCGTGAAGTTCGTGGCTCACCCAAGTGCCTGTCAAAGCCCGGGCCTCGTCGTCGTGTGCGCAGGGGACCTGGTTCTTGTCTTCGGCGCAGGTTCGACAGAGGGTAAACAGCAGTTTCTCCCCCACGTGCGTTGGGAGAACCGGGAAAAATAGGCGGCGTGGCGGCAAGATCTTCAGATGAATTAACCCCTCGTACGGGAGGGTAGGGTCTAGATTTTCTGTGAGGATTTCTGGATGGCCCAGCGGGAACCGTTGTGTTTTTTGCACCCAGGGGTACAGGGAGCACACATCCAGCGCCTCCATCCATTCTCTCCCCCATTCTCCCTCGCTCGCTTCCCAGTACGTCTTGATTCCGTTGGTTCGCCCCCCAAAGAACGCTTTCTTGGGGTCGAGGGGAAGCTGGGCTTGAGGGATGGGCGCTAGGGCAACGATGGTCGGGTCCAAGGCCATGGCCGCCCGGACTTCGCACTCCCTGATCTGGACCACGTGGTACCCTTGCTGACTCAGGTACAACATTTTGTCCCGGGTCCGGTCGGCCAACGTTTTCATGGTACAGTGAAGTAGGGGATGCACTCTGTCTTGGTGGTTGCAACGATCACATCCGTGCCAAAAACAGCCATTTATTTCGTAGGCCGTGTGGGTGGCCGCGTGGTAACCGTCCAGTTTGTAAGGCCCTACGCGTTTCTCTCCGACATTGCCCGCGTGCTGGAGTTGAATTCCGTCTCGCCGCTCCACGTGGGCCAACCATTGGAGCGCCAACGCCGACTGGACGTCCTTGGGGCGGTAGCCAAGCCGTGGCAAGACCGCAATGGTGTTCGGTCTGAGAAATTTCTTGCGGAATACTAAGTTGCACATGGAGGCGAGGGTTATGGTCCTGGTAAAGGGGTCTATCCCCGCCGCTTTCATCATGATTGTTCGGAACGCCAAACAGGCCCGTTGCAAGATGGTCACATCCCGATGGCAATAGAGGGCCAGCTCTTTCTGGAAGTCGAAGACCCCGCCGCGGGCCCGTTCGGTCGCATGCCAGGCCACCAGTTCTTCTTTGCCTTGCGGACTCAACGACTCCGGTTCGTAATAATGCAGGGCGGGGAGCGGGCCCACGTACTGCTGATGTTCTGGCGTATTAAAAAAGATGGGAAAATCCAGCTTGTTGAGGTTTTCGGCGTGGAACCCAAACGTGACGGGAAATTGTTTGAGGGCCAGCGGGATGAAGAGCAACGAGTCTTTGATCACCAGCTTGTAGTCGGGGATGGTCACCACCATAGCTTTACCGCCGCGGAAGAGCACTTTCGGTTTTATGGCATTCTTGAAGATGTATTCCAGGATGGGGTACGAGTCGTACCCCATGGCGTTGTGGGCCAGGCACACGTAGTTTTCGTGATTCCCCGAGAAGAGCCAGTCGCAGAATTGGGTGAGGGCCGTGAGGCCTCGGAACTCTACTTTCCGTGGACCGCATTGAGGGCAGGTGTGTAAATCTGACGTTACACAGAGATCGCACACTTTCGAGACCCCCGCAAAGTTGACCACGTGCTGCGCTTCCAGGGGCATGGCTTCAAAGTCAAAGAACAGGTACCGGAACTTGTCCTCAGACCCCTCGTCTTCCGCGGCGGCTCTCTCTGTCTCCTCTTCTTCCGCCAGGAGGGAAGCGTAGGCATCTTCTTCTTCATCTTCTTCTTCTTCTTCTCCCCCACCTCCTCCTCCTCCTCCTCCTCCTGGGGCTAGGCGCGAGAGTTTCTGGTCCGCCACTTGCATGGTGCACAAGTGGTCCGGGGGGACAATAGTGTGGCAACTCCGGCACTTGTATTCTCCGCACACGTGGACTCCGGCCAGTCCCCGCGCCAGATGGTCCACCATCACCCCACATTGGGCACAACGCGTGTACCGTTCGCACTGGCTCCATGTTCTGGTGGTGAGGCTCCCCTGTCCCACCCGGTGGGGGAGGTGACGGCGGTGGTTCTCGAAGCACTCCCCACTCTTGAACCAACGACGGCACGGGTCACATTTTCTCCAAGAAAATTTCTCCCCAGGGGCGAGGGGAGAACAGTCCTTGACCCCACAACAGCCACAGGTCGTGTCACAAACGTGTTGTCTAGGGTTGTTGTAGGTCTTGTGGCAGAGGGGGCAGAAGTATTTGGCATTCAGGAGACCCCGCATGTTGGTGATGACGTCATAGTGGCTGTTCTCAGTTTGGTAGAGGTACACGCGGTAGCGGGCCTCAGGGAGGTGACCCGAGTAGATAACACTATTCATGTGCTCTCGGGAAACCAGATTCACTTCTACCCCTTGCTCTGCCAAATAGGTTTGGAATAGTTTGAGCTCCGGGATCCCACAGCGTCGAAGAGGGACGCCTACCTGGTTGTGGAGCTCCAAGGCGAGAGTCCGTTGTAGGGGTCTCCCTTGACTTATTTTCTTGTAATCAGGACTGTTCTGCTCCTTGGCCAGGGCCGTGACCAATCCTCTGGCCATGCATAATTCATCATCATTGCGTATCCTCACGATGCTTCGTTTTGTTTTTCTGAATTTTTCCAAGTCGGTCGTACAGCAACGGGGTGGACGCGCTCCTCCCGCTCTGGGTATTTTAACGTGAAACACATGGATGTGGAAACGGCCCCGCAGTAGGAATTCTTGATTGGATTGGGTGATCTCCCCAATTCTGTCCATGATTAGGGCGGGAGTGAGGGTGGACCTCATCAGGTAGGGAAAAGACAACGGGTAGTCCAGATGCGGAGCGTCTAGGGTCAGGCGTACTCGGTCTTGCGGTTCGGCCTCCCCTAGAGTGGTCTCCAGGACCCTCTCTAGTGCGACCGTGACGTCTTGAAGGGCCTGTCCATAAAAATAATACATAAAATAAATAAAATAAAATAAATAATACATAAATAAATTTAAAAAAATAAAAAAAAATATTAAAAAATTAAAAAATATTTTTTATTTTATTAAAATTTAAAAAAAAAAAAAATTAAATTTACAAAAATTAAAATAAAAAATAAAAAATAAAAAAGCGTAGTCCGGCTAGAGAAGATCAAGAAGAAAAAGAAAAAAGAAAAAAGAAAAAAGAAAAGAAAAATTTGGATTTCCTCACGGGGACTCGAACCCGTGCGCTTGGCGCTTGAAGCCCTGCTTCTTGCCCTAGGAGATTTAACGCTACGCGCCACCTCGCCGCGCGCTGTGACGTCATGCCAAAATAGTGTAGTCAACCCTTACCTCGGGCAGAGTCGCGCGGGATCGCGTCCTTATGTTTAGTTCGTAGTCCTTGCAGGTCGTCTTGAACTTTTTACACGCTCTGGTCCGGGTTTGTAGGAGTTCAAAGACCACCTCCTCTTCCTCCTCCTCTTCCTCCTCCTCTTCCTCTTCCTCCTCTTCCTCCTCCACGGCAACGGCGGCGCTGTTTTTTTTCCTTTTTCCTCCTCCCTGTTGTTCGCTCACTCGTTTGCCGTCGGGAAACAAGGCGTGGAGACATTTCTCCGGCTCGAAATCGTCCTCGTTGTCCTCCTCCTCCTCGTGGTCCTCCTCGTGATTCTCCTCGTGGTCTTTCCTCTTGGGGGGCTTGGGACCGAATTTTCCCCACGAGAGGTTGAGGGACCGTTTTGTCCAATAGTCTGAACGAAATGACCTTTCCAGGTCCGTCACTTCCGGAAGCACGGCGGGGAGGTTCAGCGCCTCGACGGTTTTTTCTATTTGCTCCTCGGTGGTAGCGGTCTCTAGAGCCTCCATCTCGGGAAATGTAAACGGTTCTTGCGAGGAGGAGGAGGCCACCCCCGGGGGGAAATCCACATCTTCCAGGAAGGCGACCAAATCCTCGGCGCTGTACCACGGATTAATTTCTTCAAACGTGAGCTCGTCCTCTGGGTCTCCCCCTGGGTCTCCCCCTGGCTCTCCCCCCGGGGAGGGATGAGGCGGCGCCTGACGGGTTACGGCATAGGGATTATCCTCTTTTTCATCTTCGAGTGTGAGGGTAACTGGGTGGCCTTCTTCGTCTAGGTAATTCCAAGAGTCCATCGTGCTCACACTAACCCAAATCAAAATGCCTCGCTTCCTTATATATTTTTTTCACTGTTCTCTGATTGGTGCCTTTTTCTCGGCCAGTGATTGGTTCCTCTAGAAGGAACACGGTCTGTGAGTGGTGGAATTCGATCCGCTTTTGGTTCGACTGGATCCCCTGGGGTCTAAGAAGCCTCTGAAAAACATCTCCCCCTACCCCTTGTTCTTCAAAAATTGTCTCACCCCCACCCCCGGGAGCCCTTCTTCCTTCCTTCGTTGAACCGTAATCACTTTGTATTTTCTAAACACCTTTTCTGATCTCCTTTGATCCTCTAAGCTAGAACCCCTCGACAAACGTACCCAGCTACGTAAACAAAAACTAGTCCAACCGGTTTATCCCAGTTTAGGAGCCTCTCGTGAATGAGATTTTGTAAGGCAAAGACGCGCGCTTCCTGATTGGTGGAAAACTAGTCTAACCGGTTTATCCCAGTTTAGATTTTCGTGAATGAAAGTGGCTTTATGCAAAGGCGCGCGCTCCACGATGCCTGATTCAGCGTGTACGAGGTTTTGGCCATAAAGGAACCCTTTCCCGGATCGCCGAAGACGAAAAAAATAGCGGAAAATTTAGAAACCCTGGAGGGCTAATGCCAGCAAAAATTTTAGACCCTTTCAGGACTGTTTTGGGGGTGAATTTTGAGAGTCAAAAACCAAAAATCCACTGAAAACGAATTCGAACCCATTTCGGATTGAATGACCCCGCCAATCACAGCGTTCGCTTCGCTTAGCGAACCAATCGTAGGCCGAGCTTAATGCTCCAATCACAGCACATCCTTTGCCTGCATAAATACATGCCCCAAAACTAACTTCGGCACAGTTGAATCAGCCACTCAACCGGTAAGTTTGCACAAAATTTTCTCTTGGAATTCAACCTGAGGCCTTGTATTTTCTCTTGGAATTCAACCTGAGTCCTTACTAATCTTTTCTTTTTTGTTTTTTCCTTTTTATTTCCTCAGTCAAACAACAACAAGACAAACACCGAACAAGAACAAGGTGAGTTTTACACAAAAGGCTCTCTGGAAATTCAACCTATGAATTTACTAATCTTTTCTTCTTTTGTTTTTTCCTTTTTATTTCTACAGACAAAACAACAACGACTATGGCTGTCCAACGGCCCATTAGAGAGATGGAGGTACTATCCTGCTGACTTTCTTTTTGCCTAGGAATACCGCCGCTAATTTTTCTTTTGTTTTTTCTAGAATATCCGAGGCGTCCTTATTCCAAACCTGGCTCAAGTAAGTTGTTGTGGATGTTCTCCCACCTCCCTAAAACAGTGTTAACGTTCGGTCGCTGCTTCACAGAGCCGTTCATTTTATTGGCAAACTTTCCCCATTCAGTAAAAGTTTGGATTAATTTTTTATAGGCTTTTCTCGAGGTCCCCAACGGGGGAGATCTCCGCTCTTGTCAGAGCGCCTCTAGCGAACTAATTTCTCTAAAACATTATTCGTTTTTTCTTAATTTTTCTTTTTTAAAAATTTTTCTTTTCCGAACAGACTTTTCTACCGGTCGCGACCGACCTCAATGCATACCACTACCTGCACCATGCCCTTTTCTTACGCCAATTTGGCTTGCCCTTGGAAGTCATAGCCCTCATTGGGGAGTACGTATGCTGCCAGCAGCGTATCGACAAAAGGAAAATCAAACACAAGAAATTATTTTTCCCAACACTGTTAATGGTTACATGTTTGAGCGTTTGGGAGTTTAAATCCGTCTATTCCTGGGACGAAAGTTACCAGGAGCTCCCCCATAATAAGCGACTTTGGGGGATGGACCCTGTCACAGCGGCAGTGTTCATTGAGCCGTTAACAGAATTTTCCTTCCGCTGGTGCGAGAAGTGCCACTCCAACACAACCGTTTGCCAGCGCCACTGCAACGTGGGCATTATTTACAGGCGCTGTCCTCACCACCCCATTTATTCTGAAGTGGATCACGAGGGGTGGGGAAGATTTCAGTGGCGTACACTTTCCTTTCACGTCGAGTGCTAAATGACAATTATGTTTTTCTAGTGTGTAAACTGTGGAGATCATCCAGATCAACATCAGCAAATACCGCCTATGCCTTGCTGCGGGGAAACTATTTGTCCCTCGTGTTTTGTAGGGTTATTGAAACCTGGGCTCAGACAAGATGGACACCCCGAATGCTTTTACTGTGCCACGAGGATGAGGCACCCGTTCTATGTTAGGTCAGGTTCTATTATCATTTTTCGACATGGTATCACCTTTGGGTGCCTAACTTTGCCCTTAAAAAAAAGCCTTAATCGCCGGTACGATCTTGTTTTCCCTCGATAAAAGTTTACGCCATTGAAATTTTCCTGTTTCCTGAAGTTCCTCCCGTGGCATAAATTAGACCTAAATTTTATTTTTCATTTCTAGTGTTCTAGATGTAACACACTACAGGAAGACATGTTACCACCGCTACCCTGTTGCTGGAGAACGGTGTGTGCCGCATGTTTAATTGCCAGGATCTCAAAATTTTTGAGCAGGAATGAAATACCACGTTGTAGTTTTTGCCGGGTAAAATACTACCATGAATTCTACGTAAAAGCGGGAAGCTTAATTCTCTTCCACCACGGGACCGTTTACGGTACTATTGTTTTACCTATTAATCGTGAATACCGTCAACATTACGGATTAGTTTTTTAAAAATTATGCCACGGGAAGATCTTCTCTTTTTTATAAATTTTAAAAACTTATTAGGGCCATTAGCCCACTTTTCAAAATTTCTATTTCATTAATACTAGGGCGATTAGCCCCCTTTTCCTATTTCATAAATACTAGGGCGATTAGCCCCCTTTTTCTATTTCATAAATACTAGGGCGATTAGCCCCCCATTTTCTATTTCATAAATACTAGGACGATTAGTCCACTTTTCAAATTTTTTATAACTACTAGGGCGATTAGCCCCACTTTTTTCTAAACGGATATTTTCTATCTCTCAAATGGGCCCACGGGATGGCCTGTAAATAGTTTTGTTTTTTATCTTTCTATAATTTTTATTATTTGGTTGAAAGGATACCTTACATTATAATTATTATATTTTAAATACTTGTATTAATTAATTAATTTGGAGTCCACTTTTTCTATTTCATAAATACTAGGGCGATTAGCCCCCATTTTCTATTTCATAAATACTAGGACGATTAGTCCACTTTTCAAATTTTTATAAATACTAGGGCGATTAGCCCCACTTTTTTCTAAACGGATATTTTCTATCTCTCAAATGGGCCCACGGGATGGCCTGTAAATAGTTTTGTTTTTTATCTTTCTATAATTTTTATTATTTGGTTGAAAGGATACCTTACATTATTATTTATTATTTTAAATACTTGTATTAATTAATTAATTTGGTGCGCCTGAAATGGGCCACCGCAACCCTGTATTTTATTTTTAATTATGAAAACAAAGTTGTTCTTACTCAAACAAAAAGTCTCTTTTATTGTCTCCGATTACATAGTGGTTGAATCCCATAAGGCCACAAAGTAGCTTAGGACATAGTGGTTGAATCCTATAAGACCACAAGGTAGCTTAGGACATAGTGGTTGAATCCCATAAGGCCACAAGGTATAGGGGTTGCTTCCGATCCCCAGGGTAAAATCCCGGGTATACGGTTTGTCCCCAAAATCTAGGTCTTCTTGATTCCGCGTGGGGGTCGGTACTTGGCTCGGACCAAAATGTCTATAGGGGGGTGGGGAGGGACCCTCGGTCATTGATCCAGTAGGGAGTCTGGACTCCACACATTCCCCGCAGGGGAACTCCCGGGGGGACCCCCTGGGGACCTCCCGCCTACCAATCCCAGGCCTGGTTTGGGCCGCCAAACACCTCTTCGCCCCTGGCGGCGGCGGCTCCACTTCCGGTCCAGCCTCGCTTGGGGGCCCCCTCCCACTGTGGTATTTGGCGGCGCCTGTGACGTCATTCTAAGCCTAAACTTTCGACCAATCCCAAGCCTGGCTTTGGCCGCCAAAACAGGCGGCGCCACGGACGTGACGTCATTTTGGGACGCCACGTGCGTAATGGCGTCGTTTTAGGCCACGCCCCCCGTCTAGGCCAATCAGGAGCCAGGGATTGGGGTTATAGTGACTACCTTAACTACTCGCGCCTAATCCAAGATGGCGTCGAAAGTACTTTATTCGCAGAGTTCCTGGCGTGAGTTCCTGGCGTGAGTTCTGGCGTGAGTTCTGGCGTGAGTTCTGGCGTGAGTTCTGGCGTGAGTTCTGGCGTGAGTTCTGGCGTGAGTTCTGGCGTGAGTTCTGGCGTGAGTTCTGGCGTGAGTTCTGGCGTGAGTTCTGGCGTGAGTTCTGGCGTGAGTTCTGGCGTGAGTTCTGGCGTGAGTTCTGGCGTGAGTTCTGGCGTGAGTTCTGGCGTGAGTTCTGGCGTGAGTTCTGGCGTGAGTTCTGGCGTGAGTTCTGGCGTGAGTTCTGGCGTGAGTTCTGGCGTGAGTTCTGGCGTGAGTTCTGGCGTGAGTTCTGGCGTGAGTGGTTTTTGGATTCTGAGATGGAATGTCTGGCTGGTGTAAGCAGCTGTTAGTGGGGCTAGCGTTTGTGTGACGACCTTAAGGACGGCTGCGAAGGAGACTACCATGAATTATGATGTGGGACTACATGAGATAATTCTGGAACAAATTCAAACTTTCTGCTGTCACACAGCGATGGTACACTGTAGTTTATTAACTGTTGGCTTGGTTTCCAGTGCTTCACAAAGCTTTCCTTTATACATTGGTTTAATTGGAGTAAAGTTCTCCCTTTGTTTATCGCTTTATATCTCCTAAGTCCTCTATGCTGTCTTCATCAATCTGTAATAAAAGAAGTAAATATAACTTATCCAATGAGAAGAAGGGACGAGAGGGAGGGGAATGATAATATAACGGGAGAGGCTGGGCTCTACCCTTCTCTTTTCCTCGCTTCTCCTTCAGGTTTCTTTAAAACAATACTAACACCCCGAGATAGGAGATAAATTAATGTAATAAATGTACGGCCTGTACACTAATGTATGCTTTTGAAACTCTCTCGATTCTTTACCATCCTTCATCAAAATTGTCTCCAATTTTCTCCAGTATACCTGGAATGCTTACTCTGCTAATCTGAGTAGTTATATTTGTCTTTCATCATGAGGAAGTTTATCGGGAATTTGAATTACAGATACTCCCAGAAAACGAGCTAAAGCTAGCGACTAAATTTACATATTACTTTAGTAGGGTTTGCATCAAGCCAAAGTACAGTAGCAAGACAGTACTGTAGGTACATGACACCTACTTAAGTCCCCAAAAGGTATCTCCTGGTTTTGGTTGTTAGTGTCGAGCTCTGAAGTATACTAAAAGTTTACTGTTTGACACATGTAAGTGTTACATAATTATTATAGTATATACCACACTAGTGAATAGTGCATTTCATGCGCTCTGATTGGCTACTCAAACATGTGATATCCTTTGCTATTCATCTCCGAGCAAAGCAGCGATCACGTCACACAAGTTTTTATCCATTTGACAAAAAATAAAATAACTATTTGGTGCTGGCTATAATTTACCTGTGAGGTATATACTAAAACAATAATTATTCACCTGTGTCCACCACTACTATTCACCTCCACTTCGGTGAATAATTGTTAACTATGTCACATCACTGGTGACATTGAACCATGTACAGACTCTGAAGAACACACAACAAGTCTGTAAATGTTTGCAAACTGTCCGCAAATACATGTTCTACAAACAGAGTAGTAATTTAGAAAAATATATATTCTGTAAAATGGTTGTTAAAAGCTGTAAATTTGTACATGCATTTACAGACATTCATTTTGCAAACATTTCAGTAAACGAAGTATGTAAACTGTTCACATTTAACAAACATTCTTCATTGTGTAAATGGTTCGATTTATTTCTCGTATACCTCACTCCATTTTTCTGGAATAAAGTCCCACAAATCATCTGTAACATCTCCCTGGATAACGATTTCATCCTCTCCAGTGACAGACGACCCACATGAGAATCGGTTGGCAAACACCTTGGATGCCTTCTTCAGGTCAATATCTATTAAAGATACAATGCATAAATGACAAGAAATCTATTAGTTACAGTGTATTAGATACAGTGTATCTATTAGACGAATTAATTTCAATAGATACTTTGTTAACATACACACTGGTATGATCAACGAAAAGTTGATTAAGGTATGCTAATTACCACCAAACTTTTCACCTCTATACTTGATAATAGGCTGTATGATTACCTAGTCGACAAAGGAATACTCAAAGAAGTACAAGGAGGATTTAGGAAACACCTTGGAACAGCGGATAGTATTTTCATCCTAAAAACTCTCATAGACAAATACGTTAAGACTAAGCCACAAAAAAATAGAAATTTCTTATTTAGCTGTTTTGTAGACTTTAAAAAAGCATTCGACAGCGTGCCAAGAGACAAATTACTTACGAAGTTAAAAAGGGCCGGAATAGGAGGGAAAGTATATTCTATCATAAAATCAATGTACTCAAATGACTCCTCAGCAATGAAAATTGGCGATACGATATCAGAGGAATTTAGATGTTATAAAGGGGTTAGGCAGGGGTGTATGCTAAGTCCAACGCTATTTAACCTATTCCTTAGTGACCTGCCTGAATTTCTTAATCAGGGCGACTTGGCAGAACCAGTCGAAATCCAAAATAAAACAATAAGTTGCCTTATATATGCAGATGACTTGGTTGTACTATCAAAGACCGCTGAAGGTCTACAGAAATATCTACATAGAATCAAGGAATATTGCAACCAATACAATTTAGAAGTAAATATCGAAAAAACAAAAACCATGGTCTTCAACAATACAGGAAAGAGAATGAACAACTATGTTTTTAATTACGACGGCGAAACCCTGGAAAATGTTCGAGCATTTAAATACCTTGGTTTAACGTTCAGTGCGTACGGTAACTTCACACTAGCCAAACAAGAACTGAAAAAGATAGCACTAAAAGCCCTTTTTAAACTCCGCAAAGAAATGGATGACCACTTTAGAACTGACCTAAAGCTCACACTGAAATTATTTGACTCTCTTATTCAGCCAATCCTCCTATATGGAAGCGAAATCTGGGGAGTTGACTGTAAGGGTCCTATTGACAGAGATCCAATAGAGTCAGTTCATGTTAAGTTTTGCAAATGGCTCCTAGGAGTAAATAGGAATGCTACGAATAATGCTTGTCGTGCTGAACTAGGCAGACTCCACTTAAAGGCGAAGCGATATTCCGAAGTATTAAATATTGGTTAAAACTGGAAAATGTGGATAATACAAAATTGGCAACCGAGGCTTACGCTGACTCCAGACTCTTACTCAAGCCCATGGTCTGGTGCCAAAAGATAAGAAGCATAATATGTCACCTCGGCTTTGGCAATCTGTGGCTAGACCAGAATAATATAACCAATTACACAGCACTCGCTAGCAAACTAAAACAAAGGATACGAGACGTTGAATGCCAAAACTGGTACAGCGAGATCCATAATGACTCGAGAAGTAATTCAAATCAGCGAAATAAGTTAAGAACATACAGAATATTCAAGAAATCTTACGAATTAGAAAATTACTTGAAGGAAGTAGACAATGTGAAGCACAGAATAGCACTAACAAGGCTAAGAATAAGCAACCACAAACTAGAGATCGAAAAAGGAAGGTATGCAAGACCATACAAACCAATCGAGGAAAGATTATGCCATTTCTGCCTCTCGGAGATTGAGGATGAAACTCACTTTGTCTTGAAGTGCAAGAAATATGAAAACCTAAGGAAGGAATTCTATGCTTCACTAAAGAATAAATGTAATATAAATACGGCACACCGATCTGAAAATAGCCTATTATGCACAATCATGAACCCTGACAGTAGAATTTCTAGTCTTTCAGCAAAATTCATTTATAACTGCTTCAACATCAGAGCTGAAGCTCTAACGCAATGATGCCTGTTCCCAACTAACAGAGATATACATGACCTAATTTAACTGAAATTTATTGGACCCATGTCAAGTACTTGCATGTACAAAACACCAAATAAAATATGTCTGTCTGTCTGTCTGTCTGACCACCATGGGGGGTGGAGGCGGGGGTGGAGGCGGGGGGGGGAGGCAAGTAGCAAGTAACATCTCGAGGAGGAGCCCTACAATTTCCGTTGATCCTGATTGATCCGAGTACATGTTTTCTCAGCGGTAATCATGCACTCAACACTATAATTATAAACCATTTCCCCATTCACAATTCCCTCTTTTGCTCTGACGAAGGGCTAACGCTCGAAACGTCAGCTGCTACTCACTCTGCACGGCGGTTAGCATCTCTTCAAAAAAGAAATCAAACAATTCAGTCTACTTGCCTAAAACTAAACATGGCAGACATTATAATAGATACCATTTCTCAGTAACAATTAAGCTTTCCCACCTCTTTTTACATACTCTTAATTAGTAACTATTTATCTATCTTGTCCTTATCTGCACTGTGAATTCAGTCTACTTGCCTATAACTAAACATGGCAGACATTATAATAGATACCATTTCTTAGTAAGAATTAAGCTTTCCCACCTCTTTTTACATACTCTTAATAAGTAACTATTTATCTATCTTGTCCTTATCTGCACTGTGAATTCAGTCTACTTGCCTATAACTAAACATGGCAGACATTATAATAGATACCATTTCTCAGTAAGAATTAAGCTTTCCCACCTCTTTTTACATACTCTTAATAAGTAACTATTTATCTATCTTGTCCTTATCTGCACTGTGAATTCAGTCTACTTGCCTAAAACTAAACATGGCAGACATTATAATAGATACCATTTCTCAGTAAGAATTAAGCTTTCCCACCTCTTTTTACATACTCTTAATAAGTAACTATTTATCTATCTTGTCCTTATCTGCACTGTGAATTCAGTCTACTTGCCTAAAACTAAACATGGCAGACATTATAATAGATACCATTTCTCAGTAACAATTAAGCTTTCCCACCTCTTTTTACATACTCTTAATTAGTAACTATTTATCTATCTTGTCCTTATCTGCACTGTGAATTCAGTCTACTTGCCTATAACTAAACATGGCAGACATTATAATAGATACCATTTCTTAGTAAGAATTAAGCTTTCCCACCTCTTTTTACATACTCTTAATAAGTAACTATTTATCTATCTTGTCCTTATCTGCACTGTGAATTCAGTCTACTTGCCTATAACTAAACATGGCAGACATTATAATAGATACCATTTCTTAGTAAGAATTAAGCTTTCCCACCTCTTTTTACATACTCTTAATAAGTAACTATTTATCTATCTTGTCCTTATCTGCACTGTGAATTCAGTCTACTTGCCTATAACTAAACATGGCAGACATTATAATAGATACCATTTCTCAGTAAGAATTAAGCTTTCCCACCTCTTTTTACATACTCTTAATTAGTAACTATTTATCTATCTTGTCCTTATCTGCACTGTGAATTCAGTCTACTTGCCTATAACTAAACATGGCAGACATTATAATAGATACCATTTCTCAGTAACAATTAAGCTTTCCCACCTCTTTTTACATACTCTTAATTAGTAACTATTTATCTATCTTGTCCTTATCTGCACTGTGAATTCAGTCTACTTGCCTATAACTAAACATGGCAGACATTATAATAGATACCATTTCTTAGTAAGAATTAAGCTTTCCCACCTCTTTTTACATACTCTTAATAAGTAACTATTTATCTATCTTGTCCTTATCTGCACTGTGAATTCAGTCTACTTGCCTATAACTAAACATGGCAGACATTATAATAGATACCATTTCTCAGTAAGAATTAAGCTTTCCCACCTCTTTTTACATACTCTTAATTAGTAACTATTTATCTATCTTGTCCTTATCTGCACTGTGAATTCAGTCTACTTGCCTATAACTAAACATGGCAGACATTATAATAGATACCATTTCTCAGTAACAATTAAGCTTTCCCACCTCTTTTTACATACTCTTAATTAGTAACTATTTATCTATCTTGTCCTTATCTGCACTGTGAATTCAGTCTACTTGCCTATAACTAAACATGGCAGACATTATAATAGATACCATTTCTTAGTAAGAATTAAGCTTTCCCACCTCTTTTTACATACTCTTAATAAGTAACTATTTATCTATCTTGTCCTTATCTGCACTGTGAATTCAGTCTACTTGCCTATAACTAAACATGGCAGACATTATAATAGATACCATTTCTTAGTAAGAATTAAGCTTTCCCACCTCTTTTTACATACTCTTAATAAGTAACTATTTATCTATCTTGTCCTTATCTGCACTGTGAATTCAGTCTACTTGCCTATAACTAAACATGGCAGACATTATAATAGATACCATTTCTTAGTAAGAATTAAGCTTTCCCACCTCTTTTTACATACTCTTAATAAGTAACTATTTATCTATCTTGTCCTTATCTGCACTGTGAATTCAGTCTACTTGCCTATAACTAAACATGGCAGACATTATAATAGATACCATTTCTTAGTAAGAATTAAGCTTTCCCACCTCTTTTTACATACTCTTAATAAGTAACTATTTATCTATCTTGTCCTTATCTGCACTGTGAATTCAGCCTACTTGCCTATAACTAAACATGGCAGACATTATAATAGATACCATTTCTCAGTAAGAATTAAGCTTTCCCACCTCTTTTTACATACTCTTAATTAGTAACTATTTATCTATCTTGTCCTTATCTGCACTGTGAATTCAGTCTACTTGCCTATAACTAAACATGGCAGACATTATAATAGATACCATTTCTTAGTAAGAATTAAGCTTTCCCACCTCTTTTTACATACTCTTAATAAGTAACTATTTATCTATCTTGTCCTTATCTGCACTGTGAATTCAGCCTACTTGCCTATAACTAAACATGGCAGACATTATAATAGATACCATTTCTCAGTAAGAATTAAGCTTTCCCACCTCTTTTTACATACTCTTAATAAGTAACTATTTATCTATCTTGTCCTTATCTGCACTGTGAATTCAGCCTACTTGCCTATAACTAAACATGGCAGACATTATAATAGATACCATTTCTCAGTAAGAATTAAGCTTTCCCACCTCTTTTTACATACTCTTAATTAGTAACTATTTATCTATCTTGTCCTTATCTGCACTGTGAATTCAGTCTACTTGCCTATAACTAAACATGGCAGACATTATAATAGATACCATTTCTTAGTAAGAATTAAGCTTTCCCACCTCTTTTTACATACTCTTAATAAGTAACTATTTATCTATCTTGTCCTTATCTGCACTGTGAATTCAGCCTACTTGCCTATAACTAAACATGGCAGACATTATAATAGATACCATTTCTCAGTAAGAATTAAGCTTTCCCACCTCTTTTTACATACTCTTAATTAGTAACTATTTATCTATCTTGTCCTTATCTGCACTGTGAATTCAGTCTACTTGCCTATAACTAAACATGGCAGACATTATAATAGATACCATTTCTTAGTAAGAATTAAGCTTTCCCACCTCTTTTTACATACTCTTAATAAGTAACTATTTATCTATCTTGTCCTTATCTGCACTGTGAATTCAGTCTACTTGCCTATAACTAAACATGGCAGACATTATAATAGATACCATTTCTTAGTAAGAATTAAGCTTTCCCACCTCTTTTTACATACTCTTAATAAGTAACTATTTATCTATCTTGTCCTTATCTGCACTGTGAATTCAGTCTACTTGCCTATAACTAAACATGGCAGACATTATAATAGATACCATTTCTTAGTAAGAATTAAGCTTTCCCACCTCTTTTTACATACTCTTAATAAGTAACTATTTATCTATCTTGTCCTTATCTGCACTGTGAATTCAGCCTACTTGCCTATAACTAAACATGGCAGACATTATAATAGATACCATTTCTCAGTAAGAATTAAGCTTTCCCACCTCTTTTTACATACTCTTAATTAGTAACTATTTATCTATCTTGTCCTTATCTGCACTGTGAATTCAGTCTACTTGCCTATAACTAAACATGGCAGACATTATAATAGATACCATTTCTTAGTAAGAATTAAGCTTTCCCACCTCTTTTTACATACTCTTAATAAGTAACTATTTATCTATCTTGTCCTTATCTGCACTGTGAATTCAGCCTACTTGCCTATAACTAAACATGGCAGACATTATAATAGATACCATTTCTCAGTAAGAATTAAGCTTTCCCACCTCTTTTTACATACTCTTAATTAGTAACTATTTATCTATCTTGTCCTTATCTGCACTGTGAATTCAGTCTACTTGCCTATAACTAAACATGGCAGACATTATAATAGATACCATTTCTTAGTAAGAATTAAGCTTTCCCACCTCTTTTTACATACTCTTAATAAGTAACTATTTATCTATCTTGTCCTTATCTGCACTGTGAATTCAGCCTACTTGCCTATAACTAAACATGGCAGACATTATAATAGATACCATTTCTCAGTAAGAATTAAGCTTTCCCACCTCTTTTTACGTACTCTTAATTAGTAACTATTTATCTATCTTGTCCTTATCTGCACTGTGAATTCAGTCTACTTGCCTATAACTAAACATGGCAGACATTATAATAGATACCATTTCTCAGTAAGAATTAAGCTTTCCCACCTCTTTTTACATACTCTTAATAAGTAACTATTTATCTATCTTGTCCTTATCTGCACTGTGAATTCAGTCTACTTGCCTATAACTAAACATGGCAGACATTATAATAGATACCATTTCTCAGTAAGAATTAAGCTTTCCCACCTCTTTTTACATACTCTTAATTAGTAACTATTTATCTATCTTGTCCTTATCTGCACTGTGAATTCAGTCTACTTGCCTATAACTAAACATGGCAGACATTATAATAGATACCATTTCTTAGTAAGAATGAAGCTTTCCCACCTCTTTTTACATACTCTTAATAAGTAACTATTTATCTATCTTGTCCTTATCTGCACTGTGAATTCAGTCTACTTGCCTATAACTAAACATGGCAGACATTATAATAGATACCATTTCTTAGTAAGAATTAAGCTTTCCCACCTCTTTTTACATACTCTTAATAAGTAACTATTTATCTATCTTGTCCTTATCTGCACTGTGAATTCAGTCTACTTGCCTATAACTAAACAATTGGCAGACATTATAATAGATACCATTTCTCAGTAAGAATTAAGCTTTCCCACCTCTTTTTACATACTCTTAATTAGTAACTATTTATCTATCTTGTCCTTATCTGCACTGTGAATTCAGTCTACTTGCCTATAACTAAACATGGCAGACATTATAATAGATACCATTTCTCAGTAAGAATTAAGCTTTCCCACCTCTTTTTACATACTCTTAATTAGTAACTATTTATCTATCTTGTCCTTATCTGCACTGTGAATTCAGTCTACTTGCCTATAACTAAACATGGCAGACATTATAATAGATACCATTTCTTAGTAAGAATTAAGCTTTCCCACCTCTTTTTACATACTCTTAATAAGTAACTATTTATCTATCTTGTCCTTATCTGCACTGTGAATTCAGTCTACTTGCCTATAACTAAACATGGCAGACATTATAATAGATACCATTTCTCAGTAAGAATTAAGCTTTCCCACCTCTTTTTACATACTCTTAATTAGTAACTATTTATCTATCTTGTCCTTATCTGCACTGTGAATTCAGTCTACTTGCCTATAACTAAACATGGCAGACATTAAAATAGATACCATTTCTCAGTAAGAATTAAGCTTTCCCACCTCTTTTTACATACTCTTAATAAGTAACTATTTATCTATCTTGTCCTTATCTGCACTGTGAATTCAGTCTACTTGCCTATAACTAAACATGGCAGACATTATAATATATACCATTTCTCAGTAAGAATTAAGCTTTCCCACCTCTTTTTACATACTCTTAATTAGTAACTATTTATCTATCTTGTCCTTATCTGCACTGTGAATTCAGTCTACTTGCCTATAACTAAACATGGCAGACATTATAATAGATACCATTTCTTAGTAAGAATTAAGCTTTCCCACCTCTTTTTACATACTCTTAATAAGTAACTATTTATCTATCTTGTCCTTATCTGCACTGTGAATTCAGTCTACTTGCCTATAACTAAACATGGCAGACATTATAATAGATACCATTTCTTAGTAAGAATTAAGCTTTCCCACCTCTTTTTACATACTCTTAATAAGTAACTATTTATCTATCTTGTCCTTATCTGCACTGTGAATTCAGTCTACTTGCCTATAACTAAACATGGCAGACATTATAATAGATACCATTTCTTAGTAAGAATTAAGCTTTCCCACCTCTTTTTACATACTCTTAATAAGTAACTATTTATCTATCTTGTCCTTATCTGCACTGTGAATTCAGTCTACTTGCCTATAACTAAACATGGCAGACATTATAATAGATACCATTTCTCAGTAAGAATTAAGCTTTCCCACCTCTTTTTACATACTCTTAATTAGTAACTATTTATCTATCTTGTCCTTATCTGCACTGTGAATTCAGTCTACTTGCCTATAACTAAACATGGCAGACATTATAATAGATACCATTTCTTAGTAAGAATTAAGCTTTCCCACCTCTTTTTACGTACTCTTAATAAGTAACTATTTATCTATCTTGTCCTTATCTGCACTGTGAATTCAGTCTACTTGCCTATAACTAAACATGGCAGACATTATAATAGATACCATTTCTTAGTAAGAATTAAGCTTTCCCACCTCTTTTTACGTACTCTTAATAAGTAACTATTTATCTATCTTGTCCTTATCTGCACTGTGAATTCAGTCTACTTGCCTATAACTAAACATGGCAGACATTATAATAGATACCATTTCTCAGTAAGAATTAAGCTTTCCCACCTCTTTTTACATACTCTTAATTAGTAACTATTTATCTATCTTGTCCTTATCTGCACTGTGAATTCAGTCTACTTGCCTATAACTAAACATGGCAGACATTAAAATAGATACCATTTCTCAGTAAGAATTAAGCTTTCCCCTGCGAAATGTATTCCCAGCTTTCTGGGAATTCCTAGGAATTCCTAGGAATTCTCAGGAATTCCTAGGAATTCTCAGAAATTCCCACTTTTGCAAATAAGCTCTGCCTTTCAGGGTTTGGAATTTCTGGGAATTACTAGGAATTAGGTTTATAAGAGTGTAAAAGCTTGGAATAGTTAAGAATTCCTAGGAATTCCTAACAATTCCATCTTGACTGAAGCTATTTTGTGAAGGTGTTATTTTTTAGGCTTGGAATTCCTGAGAGTTCCTAGGAATTAATGAAGGTTTTCTTAAGTTTCTTAAGTCAGACATTGAATTTAGAAGTGTTCAACTTCATGTCTTCCCTGCCCTGCTAGACAGAGATTCCTAAATCCCTTTAAGCTTCCTCTGAGCAATTAATTTCAGAGTAAAGTTATAAGGATACTTGAATTGTTACCAATTGACTAAGATCATGCACTCACATATTTCTAAATACTTTATTGGAAAGCTAAGATCGTTTTCATGAGAAATTTTAAAACTTATACATGTAATTTATTATTGTAAACTTGTTGTCATAATTTGTTGACCGAGGCTTAACAGAAGAAAAGCTTAATATCACGATATTTTCCTGGTTATTTTTACTATTACTCACCGATTTGACCTTCCCAGTGTTTAAATGAGGCAAAGTATTTGTCTAAATCTTCGAAAATGTGTTGTTGTTGTTAAGAAATTTGAACAGAACTAATAAAAGAACTCTCTGCCATGTTTCCACTTCAACTGAGTGAAGACTAGAATCAAGTTGATCAATATTTCGTAATAGCTTGCACCTGATTGGCTGGAGGAGTTGACAGGCCTCCAGGGATTGGCTGAAGTTCAAATTATGCGCCATTAGGTGAAGTGAGACTTGTTCATTTCACTGTGTTCACTCGTGCGTTTGTTGGAGGTTTTTACAGCTCGCTCAACAGTATTTCACGAAAGAGAATGCTTAGATGGAAAGATTATAATAACTACTGCCAACTGAGGTAATATCAGGGCATATCAGTTCTAGATGAGATGAATTCCTGGAGAAGTCTTTGTAAAAGGTGAGCATATGTTTTACTTTAATTAAATCCGTTAAATGAAACTGAAAGTTCTGTCAGACACGCATTTGACACAAAACAATTAAGTTTACGGTTTTTCTAGTAGTTCAGTTCGCTAATTTGTCATTATTGTGCATTTTAAAGTAATGTTCTCGAATACATTTCAAGAAACTATTCTTTAAAGCTTATGAAAATGTGGTAAGATGCTTCTCGAACATGCATATCAATTAGGTTCCCGTGTTACGGTTTTGTTTATATTACTTATTGATCGGACCATGAGTTGGGCTCTCAATAAATTAAACTTGAAAACTTTGCAGTGAGAACTTCTCAATCTGTAGAGCTTTAAGTGCATGTTTTGGGCTATGAATTGAAGGATTAATGTGAGCTTTAATCACAGTCTCTGCTAGTATAAGTGTAGAGCACGATTTGAATAATTTTGTTTGTATATGCATATGTGTAGTGAGATATTACTCCTACACATACTAGCTCATTTAACCTCAATTATCCTAGCTTTCAAGACAACCATTGGTCAATGTGTTTAACTCAGCGATCAAGGCATTGAGCAATAATTTCTACTTTGAAAAACTCATTCCAAAAGCAATTTAAGCAATTAATTATTAACAATTTATTGGACAAGATTTGAAGCACAAGGGATTCCTTTGTAATTTCCGGTTGTCACGCCACACTGGACATGTAAAATCCTTTATCTAGTGAAGGTGTAATTCTAATTTTATTGATTATATTTATATTTTCAGGGTTTCAAGTTGCAGATCAGAAGCTTTTCAAATCTAAAAACTCTCAAAGAAAGCTGAACACTGGAAAAAGTCCACTGCCAATTACCTACAAAAATTAATGTAGTGAGAGAAATCACAATCAGTCTTGTTAATACATGTAACTCTGTATAGACTGCACAGCCTTTATAAGTTTAATAATTAAACTAAAAGATAGAATGGCAAGAAATAAGCATTGACTCATTATTGATATCTGTTAGTTTACTAGCTGCCAGACCCTAACCTATATGTTTACCCTTCGGTTTGGCAAAATTCTACCTTTTAATGTTTGTCAATTCAAAGTTAAGTACATACAACAAATTCCTAGGAATTCCCAGGTATTCCAAGCAAAATTCCTAGGAATTCCCAGATATTCCAAGAAATTCATAAAAATTCCCAGATATTCCTTGAATTCAAAGGTTTGCTGGCCTGTAGTTATTGATCTTAAGAATTCCTAAGAATTCCTAAGAATTCCTAGGAATTCCTAGGAATTCCTAGGAATTTTATTCCCAGCTATTCCAAACTCAACCAAAGCTTGGAATTCCTAGGAATTCCTAGGAATTCCATGTTCCAATTACCGTGAAAATTAACACCTCTATTCCTAGGAATTCCTAGGAATTCCTAAGAATTCCTAGGAACAAATTCCTAGGAATTCCTAGGAAAATCCTAGGAATTCCTAGGAATTCTCAGCTTCATTTCGCAGGGGTTCCCACCTCTTTTTACATACTCTTAATAAGTAACTATTTATCTATCTTGTCCTTATCTGCACTGTGAATTCAGTCTACTTGCCTATAACTAAACATGGCAGACATTATAATAGATACCATTTCTCAGTAAGAATTAAGCTTTCCCACCTCTTTTTACATACTCTTAATTAGTAACTATTTATCTATCTTGTCCTTATCTGCACTGTGAATTCAGTCTACTTGCCTATAACTAAACATGGCAGACATTATAATAGATACCATTTCTTAGTAAGAATTAAGCTTTCCCACCTCTTTTTACATACTCTTAATAAGTAACTATTTATCTATCTTGTCCTTATCTGCACTGTGAATTCAGTCTACTTGCCTATAACTAAACATGGCAGACATTATAATAGATACCATTTCTTAGTAAGAATTAAGCTTTCCCACCTCTTTTTACATACTCTTAATAAGTAACTATTTATCTATCTTGTCCTTATCTGCACTGTGAATTCAGTCTACTTGCCTATAACTAAACATGGCAGACATTATAATAGATACCATTTCTTAGTAAGAATTAAGCTTTCCCACCTCTTTTTACATACTCTTAATAAGTAACTATTTATCTATCTTGTCCTTATCTGCACTGTGAATTCAGTCTACTTGCCTATAACTAAACATGGCAGACATTATAATAGATACCATTTCTCAGTAAGAATTAAGCTTTCCCACCTCTTTTTACATACTCTTAATTAGTAACTATTTATCTATCTTGTCCTTATCTGCACTGTGAATTCAGTCTACTTGCCTATAACTAAACATGGCAGACATTATAATAGATACCATTTCTTAGTAAGAATTAAGCTTTCCCACCTCTTTTTACGTACTCTTAATAAGTAACTATTTATCTATCTTGTCCTTATCTGCACTGTGAATTCAGTCTACTTGCCTATAACTAAACATGGCAGACATTATAATAGATACCATTTCTTAGTAAGAATTAAGCTTTCCCACCTCTTTTTACATACTCTTAATTAGTAACTATTTATCTATCTTGTCCTTATCTGCACTGTGAATTCAGTCTACTTGCCTATAACTAAACATGGCAGACATTATAATAGATACCATTTCTTAGTAAGAATTAAGCTTTCCCACCTCTTTTTACGTACTCTTAATAAGTAACTATTTATCTATCTTGTCCTTATCTGCACTGTGAATTCAGTCTACTTGCCTATAACTAAACATGGCAGACATTATAATAGATACCATTTCTCAGTAAGAATTAAGCTTTCCCACCTCTTTTTACATACTCTTAATAAGTAACTATTTATCTATCTTGTCCTTATCTGCACTGTGAATTCAGTCTACTTGCCTATAACTAAACATGGCAGACATTATAATAGATACCATTTCTCAGTAAGAATTAAGCTTTCCCACCTCTTTTTACGTACTCTTAATAAGTAACTATTTATCTATCTTGTCCTTATCTGCACTGTGAATTCAGTCTACTTGCCTATAACTAAACATGGCAGACATTATAATAGATACCATTTCTCAGTAAGAATTAAGCTTTCCCACCTCTTTTTACATACTCTTAATTAGTAACTATTTATCTATCTTGTCCTTATCTGCACTCTGACTTTGGCTTTATAATTGATTCACTTAACACTGTACATACAGTTGAACATCCCGTAAGCGACCACCCTCGGGACCTGGACAAGTGGTCGCTTACGAGAGGTGGTCGCTTATGAGAGTAACCACCACAGGAAGCCCAAATTTTAGTAATATGATATCTGGTCTCTAGGGACAGGGAATATCAATACAACAACATATTTTACCACTACAGTTTATTATTATGGGTTTGTAGTGCTCCCACCTCAAAACCTTTAAAATTTTCAGTGAACATGAATTTCAACAGATAAACGGGGCTTGATAGTGTCAAAAAATATTTACAGTTTATGGCTTGAAAATCCTTTTAATCAAGGATTGTGTGAACGATTTCAGTTGTACGGTCGCTTACCGGAGGTAAAATAACAAAGAAAAATCCAACTCCCAAGCCCAAAAGGTGGTCGTGGTCGCTTACAAGAGGTATTCAATGCAGTGTTTTGACTGAGAGACAAAACGGGCTTTTAGTAAGTGGTCGCTTAAGAGAGGTGGTCGCCTAGGAGAGGTGGTTGCACAGAGAGGTTCCACTGTATGTATATGTTTCCTCTTTAAATTTTATCTACTGCCAGGGAGTTGGCTTAGAAAACGAATAGTTACTCCAACTCTCCTCCACTTGTTACACTTTACCTTTTTGTACTAAACTATAAATATAGTAAAAGGCATCTATCTACTGTTAAACACATATATCTATATTATATCTACTTTCTAATAATATCATTGCTGTCAAATGTATCTATTGTAAAGTATCTGTAAATATTGTAAAATGGTCACACCAGTATATGTATGTTATATACATGTAGTTACTTATATTTGTTGTAAATACATGTATACATGTATATATTGTAAAACAATTATTTATTTAGCTATTACAGAAGTGCAAATAAACAGATAATATACCACTGGTATGTAATCAACTAAAGTCGATTGAGGTATGCTAACCGCAGCGAGTAGCAGCTGACGTTTCGAGCGCTAGCCCTTCGTCAGAGCAAGAGGGAATGGTGGATTTGGAAACGGTTTATATAGTGAGTGCATGATTACCGCTGAGGAAACATGTACTCGGATCAATTGGGATCAAAGGAAATTGTGCCAATGCATGATTACCACTGAGGAAACATGTGCTCGGATCAATTGTGATCAAACAAAAGTCTATCAAGAAAATTATCCAGAGGAACTTTAAGATTTTACAGAGTGACCCAGAGACCGCCTCTATTTTCCCACAGCCTCCTCTCATTTCTTTAAAACGTGACAAGAATCTCTGTGATTCCCTAGTCAAAGGATCACTACAACCTGATCTTCAACCAGGCACTTTTAAATGTTCTAGGACACGATGCAATACCTGTGCTTTATTTCAGGACCGAAAAGCTCTCTTAAAGTCACTGATCATTTTGATTGTACTTCCAGTAATGTCATTTATTGTATCACCTGCACACTTTGTAACAAACTCTACATCGGAGAAACAGGGCGAAGATTAGGAGATCGATTCCGCAAACACTTGCTAGTTGTTAGAACTAACAGCAAGGATCTCGCCAAACCTGTAGCTCGTCACTTTAACCTTCCTGGTCATTGCATTAATCACATCACTGTATGCGGCATTTCTCTGCATCAAGGTACTACCGACACTCGTAAATGCAAAGAACAGAACTTTATTTTCAAATTAGGCACTTTGTCACCTCACAGTATTAATGAACGCTTTTCGTTCATTTAATTTCAGAATTCACGTATTCACTCACACTTAGATCAGCATGTTTCCTTAGTTTACTCATCAACACTTGCTGTTACAACTATTAGCATTTCTATTGTTGGCGCACTTTTCTTTGATCACAATTGATCCAAGCACATGTTTCCTCAGCGGTAATCATGCATTAGCGCAATTTCCTTTGATCCCAATTGATCCGAGTACATGTTTCCTCAGCAGTAATCATGCACTCACTATATAAACCGTTTCCCCACCCACAATTCCCTCTTTTGCTCTGACGAAGGGCTAGCGCTCGAAATGTCAGCTGCTACTCGCTTTCCACGGCGGTTAGCATACCTCAATCGACTTTAGTTGATTACATACCAGTGTTTATCGTCCCCACCGATGCAGACCAACACTAGTTTTTACAGGAACTAGTTGCCTATCAGATAATATACCAATCGATTTTTAGTTGATCATACCAGTGTTTATCTTCCCCGCTAATGCAGATCAACACTAGTTTTTACAGGAACTAGCCACCCTTAATATAACCTTCGGAAGTCACAAAATATTTTTTATATTTTTTGAAGTTAACTTGTTTTCCTCCTAAGAGCTTTTTTCCGAAAAAAATTTGAGCTTCTAAACTCCTGGGATCAATTCAATAAACCTTTTACACTTCTACGGCAGAAAACAATGGCTGGACTTGTAAAATACCAGTGACAGTGTAAACATTTTATTGAATTGGCCCCGCATGTGGCTTAAAGGAATTATTTGCTTGCAAATAGGAATTCCATGCCTTATCCCCTCTCTATTACATTTCTCTGTTATCTTTAGAAATAAATTATCAATGATGCGTTGTCACGTGTGGTATTGACTAAGGGGTAACAATTAAATACACCCCCCTCTGGGGGTTTAACACAATGAAACACAGTCTTCGGCCTCACTCGCGGGTTAAGCTGTCAGAAGCGACAAGGTCAACTTTATTTTCCTACCTCCTCCCCTTATCCATACCACACATGTTATGCAATCATTATATTTAAGAATTATACATCTCTGTAAGGTGAGTTTGCCGTTTTTCATGCCCTCACCTTTGCTGGACAAAATCATTTAATATTTTTATTACACAAAGTGTAAATTAAATTATTTATGATGTATTAAAGCGGCTATGTGCTGTTAACCCAACTACATGTCTCATTCTTATGGCTATGTACTTATGGGTGTCCAGCAAACAGAGCTCAGCCTTGACAGCAGAAACAATTTTTAGGTATTTTTGAGTGAAAGGGGATAAGGCATAAATATCTACATGACAGTATTTGCAGTAAATTAGACATGCAAGTAATAGATACAGAGTGAGTGGCCATGCTTTATGGGATTTATAAATCTACACAACAGTATTTGCAGTAAATTAGACATGTAAGTAATAGATACAGAGTGAGTGGCCATGCTTTATGGGATTTATAAATCTACACAACAGTATTTGCAGTAAATTAGACATGTAAGTAATAGATACAGAGTGAGTGGCCGTGCTTTAAAGCAAGAGTTTATAAATCCGATAAAGCATGGACACAAATTATGTATCTGACTTATCAAACTTCTAAAACTTATTAAACATGCATTTCTTTTGTTTTTTCCTCATTAATTATTAATGAGCTTGATGTTTCTTTACAAAATAAAATCATTCATTATGTATACTACAATGTAGCTAAACACATTGCAAAAAGAAAATAAAGCATGCCAAAAGTACAAATCCTAGCAATTCATGCAATTTTCTTCATTCAAAAGACTGACTTCAGAACTAGTCAACCAAATTCGCCTTGTACTGGATCAACACTCGAGCAAGTCTCAATACTGTTGTCTTGTAATAGACAATGATTGCACCAAGTAACCATAAGTTGGAATAACCAAATTCACCTTGTACTGGATCAACACTCGAGCAAGTCTCAATACTGTTGTCTTGTAATAGACAATGATTGCACCAAGTAACCGTAACTAGTTGGAATAACCAAATTCACCTTGTACTGGATCAACACTCGAGCAAGTCTCAATACTGTTGTCTCGTAATAGACAATGATTGCACCAAGTAACCGTAAGTTGGAATAACCAAATTCACCTTGTACTGGATCAACACTCGAGCAAGTCTCAATACTATTGTCTTGTAATAGACAATGATTGCACCAAGTAACCGTAAGTTGGAATAACCAAATTCACCTTGTACTGGATCAACACTCGAGCAAGTCTCAATACTGTTGTCTCGTAATAGACAATGATTGCACCAAGTAACCGTAAGTTGGAATAACCAAATTCACCTTGTACTGGATCAACACTCGAGCAAGTCTCAATACTGTTGTCTTGTAATAGACAATGATTGCACCAAGTAACCGTAACTAGTTGGAATAACCAAATTCACCTTGTACTGGATCAACACTCGAGCAAGTCTCAATACTGTTGTCTCGTAATAGACAATGATTGCACCAAGTAACCGTAAGTTGGAATAACCAAATTCACCTTGTACTGGATCAACACTCGAGCAAGTCTCAATACTATTGTCTTGTAATAGACAATGATTGCACCAAGTAACCGTAAGTTGGAATAACCAAATTCACCTTGTACTGGATCAACACTCGAGCAAGTCTCAATACTGTTGTCTCGTAATAGACAATGATTGCACCAAGTAACCGTAAGTTGGAATAACCAAATTCACCTTGTACTGGATCAACACTCGAGCAAGTCTCAATACTATTGTCTTGTAATAGACAATGATTGCACCAAGTAACCGTAAGTTGGAATAACCAAATTCACCTTGTACTGGATCAACACTCGAGCAAGTCTCAATACTATTGTCTTGTAATAGACAATGATTGCACCAAGTAACCGTAAGTTGGAATAACCAGATTCACCTTGTACTGGATCAACACTCGAGCAAGTCTCAATACTGTTGTCTCGTAATAGACAATGATTGCACCAAGTAACCGTAAGTTGGAATAACCAAATTCACCTTGTACTGGATCAACACTCGAGCAAGTCTCAATACTATTGTCTTGTAATAGACAATGATTGCACCAAGTAACCGTAAGTTGGAATAACCAAATTCACCTTGTACTGGATCAACACTCGAGCAAGTCTCAATACTGTTGTCTCGTAATAGACAATGATTGCACCAAGTAACCGTAAGTTGGAATAACCAAATTCACCTTGTACTGGATCAACACTCGAGCAAGTCTCAATACTGTTGTCTTGTAATAGACAATGATTGCACCAAGTAACCGTAAGTTGGAATAACCAAATTCACCTTGTACTGGATCAACACTCGAGCAAGTCTCAATACTGTTGTCTTGTAATAGACAATGATTGCACCAAGTAACCGTAAGTTGGAATAACCAAATTCACCTTGTACTGGATCAACACTCGAGCAAGTCTCAATACTGTTGTATTGTAATAGACAATGATTGCACCAAGTAACCGTAAGTTGGAATAACCAAATTCACCTTGTACTGGATCAACACTCGAGCAAGTCTCAATACTGTTGTATTGTAATAGACAATGATTGCACCAAGTAACCGTAAGTTGGAATAACCAAATTCACCTTGTACTGGATCAACACTCGAGCAAGTCTCAATACTGTTGTCTTGTAATAGACAATGATTGCACCTGAAGTAACCGTAAGTTGGAATAACCAAATTCACCTTGTACTGGATCAACACTCGAGCAAGTCTCAATACTGTTGTATTGTAATAGACAATGATTGCACCAAGTAACCGTAAGTTGGAATAACCAAATTCACCTTGTACTGGATCAACACTCGAGCAAGTCTCAATACTGTTGTATTGTAATAGACAATGATTGCACCAAGTAACCGTAAGTTGGAATAACCAAATTCACCTTGTACTGGATCAACACTCGAGCAAGTCTCAATACTGTTGTCTTGTAATAGACAATGATTGCACCAAGTAACCGTAAGTTGGAATAACCAAATTCACCTTGTACTGGATCAACACTCGAGCAAGTCTCAATACTGTTGTCTCGTAATAGACAATGATTGCACCAAGTAACCGTAAGTTGGAATAACCAAATTCACCTTGTACTGGATCAACACTCGAGCAGGTCTGAATACTGTTGTCTCGTAATAGACAATGATTGCACCAAGTAACCGTAAGTTGGAATAACCAAATTCACCTTGTACTGGATCAACACTTGAGCAAGTCTCAATACTGTTGTCTTGTAATAGACAATGATTGCACCAAGTAACCGTAAGTTGGAATAACCAAATTCACCTTGTACTGGATCAACACTCGAGCAAGTCTCAATACTGTTGTCTTGTAATAGACAATGATTGCACCAAGTAACCGTAAGTTGGAATAACCAAATTCACCTTGTACTGGATCAACACTTGAGCAAGTCTCAATACTGTTGTCTTGTAATAGACAATGATTGCACCAAGTAACCGTAAGTTGGAATAACCAAATTCACCTTGTACTGGATCAACACTCGAGCAAGTCTCAATACTGTTGTCTTGTAATAGACAATGATTGCACCAAGTAACCGTAAGTTGGAATAACCAAATTCACCTTGTACTGGATCAACACTCGAGCAAGTCTCAATACTGTTGTATTGTAATAGACAATGATTGCACCAAGTAACCGTAAGTTGGAATAACCAAATTCACCTTGTACTGGATCAACACTCGAGCAAGTCTCAATACTGTTGTCTTGTAATAGACAATGATTGCACCAAGTAACCGTAAGTTGGAATAACCAAATTCACCTTGTACTGGATCAACACTCGAGCAAGTCTCAATACTGTTGTCTTGTAATAGACAATGATTGCACCAAGTAACCGTAAGTTGGAATAACCAAATTCACCTTGTACTGGATCAACACTCGAGCAAGTCTCAATACTGTTGTCTTGTAATAGACAATGATTGCACCAAGTAACCGTAAGTTGGAATAACCAAATTCACCTTGTACTGGATCAACACTCGAGCAAGTCTCAATACTGTTGTATTGTAATAGACAATGATTGCACCAAGTAACCGTAAGTTGGAATAACCAAATTCACCTTGTACTGGATCAACACTCGAGCAAGTCTCAATACTGTTGTATTGTAATAGACAATGATTGCACCAAGTAACCGTAAGTTGGAATAACCAAATTCACCTTGTACTGGATCAACACTCGAGCAAGTCTCAATACTGTTGTCTTGTAATAGACAATGATTGCACCTGAAGTAACCGTAAGTTGGAATAACCAAATTCACCTTGTACTGGATCAACACTCGAGCAAGTCTCAATACTGTTGTATTGTAATAGACAATGATTGCACCAAGTAACCGTAAGTTGGAATAACCAAATTCACCTTGTACTGGATCAACACTCGAGCAAGTCTCAATACTGTTGTATTGTAATAGACAATGATTGCACCAAGTAACCGTAAGTTGGAATAACCAAATTCACCTTGTACTGGATCAACACTCGAGCAAGTCTCAATACTGTTGTCTTGTAATAGACAATGATTGCACCAAGTAACCGTAAGTTGGAATAACCAAATTCACCTTGTACTGGATCAACACTCGAGCAAGTCTCAATACTGTTGTCTCGTAATAGACAATGATTGCACCAAGTAACCGTAAGTTGGAATAACCAAATTCACCTTGTACTGGATCAACACTCGAGCAGGTCTGAATACTGTTGTCTCGTAATAGACAATGATTGCACCAAGTAACCGTAAGTTGGAATAACCAAATTCACCTTGTACTGGATCAACACTTGAGCAAGTCTCAATACTGTTGTCTTGTAATAGACAATGATTGCACCAAGTAACCGTAAGTTGGAATAACCAAATTCACCTTGTACTGGATCAACACTCGAGCAAGTCTCAATACTGTTGTCTTGTAATAGACAATGATTGCACCAAGTAACCGTAAGTTGGAATAACCAAATTCACCTTGTACTGGATCAACACTTGAGCAAGTCTCAATACTGTTGTCTTGTAATAGACAATGATTGCACCAAGTAACCGTAAGTTGGAATAACCAAATTCACCTTGTACTGGATCAACACTCGAGCAAGTCTCAATACTGTTGTCTTGTAATAGACAATGATTGCACCAAGTAACCGTAAGTTGGAATAACCAAATTCACCTTGTACTGGATCAACACTCGAGCAAGTCTCAATACTGTTGTATTGTAATAGACAATGATTGCACCAAGTAACCGTAAGTTGGAATAACCAAATTCACCTTATAATAATAAACTTTATTATACACAGAATTCAAACAGTTTACACTGATTTCCATTGAAGCTGTGTTTAAAAGCTAAAATAAGTTTACAATAATTGATAATATATAATAATTACGCTAATATAAGTATTCACATAGATGGTAATTACACTGATTGAAATATACTTGATAGTAATTACCCTAATTTAAAATATACTTGATGTACTATACATGTAGTAGCAGCATTAACTAATTACAGATAGGGTTATTCCAGTAGTTATTTACAAAACTCTTGATAGTTGGAGCATTCTTTATATTGCTGTCTAGACTATTAAAGAGTTTAGCTGCAGAGAAAGTAAATGATCTATAGCCAGAATTAGATGAAATTTTGACTAAATGGATGTTATTACGGTTTCTAGTATTATAATTATGTACATCAGAATTACGGTGAAATAGATTTTGGAGATACGGTGGACATAAATTATTTAAACATTTAAAAACGGTGAGACATTTATGGAAGTCCCAACGCTGGTTTAATGGAACCCAGCCTAGCTCTCTAAATAGATTCACTGTACGTTCCTCGCGTGTCTTCTTCATCAATATTATGCGTGCTGCTCTCTTTTGCAGCCTAAGGAGTCTATTAAGACTTGTCTGATCAGCATTAGACCAGATGATGTCACAATATTCTAATAATGGTTGGACTAGTGTACAATGAAGATGTTTACAGGTGTCTACACTAACATATTTCCTGATTCTCCTAAGGAGCCCTAATCTGCATGATACTCTAGCTGATAATGCATCGATGTGTTCGTGCCAGTTAAGCTTAGAATCAAAACATAAACCTAAATATTTAACGGACTCTGAATGTTGGAGTATGACTCCCGACGAAGATAAACATGGCTTTTTGGATCGTGCTAGCCGCTGGCTAGTCCCAAGAAGCATTACGTTAGTTTTCTTACAATTTACGATGAGATCATTAGCACTAAACCAGGTATTAAGATTGTCAAGTTCAGCTTGTAAGACGGATTCAATTAGCTGTATATCCTTGTGAGCAAAGAATATAGCTGTATCATCTGCATATAAAACTACTTTACTGCGTTGAATACTCAGAGGAAGATCATTAATAAAAATGATAAATAATAGAGGTCCAAGGACCGAACCCTGTGGGACCCCTAGTGATATATCCATGGTGTCGGACAGTGTACCATTAATAGTTACTGTCTGAGATCTGTTACTTAGGTAATCGTCAAACCAATCTAATGCTTTCCCGTTTATGCCAACTTTGCTAAGCTTCACTTTCAGAATATCATGGTTGATCATATCGAATGCCTTGCTCAAGTCCAGAAATACAGCTCCGATAAGATTTCCTTCATCTATGTTCTTCAGTATAAAATCAGAGACATCCAGGAGGGCAGTACCAGTAGAATGACCAGGTCTAAACCCAGATTGATGTGTGGAAAGCAGCTTGTTTGTTGTTAGATGCTCGTAAAGTTGTTTATGTACAGCACGCTCAAAAATCTTCATCACAACAGGAAGCACAGATATTGGTCTAAAGTTATTTGGGTCAGAGAACGAACCAGCCTTGTGAAGTGGAGTAACAGTTGCAGACTTCCATGAAGTGGGTACTTTATTTGTTCGTAATGACAAATTGAAGATGTGAGCCAAGGGAGAAGCTAGAACAGTAGCCCCAGTTTTAAGCATTCGAGTATGGATGTCCTTGATACCAGAAGATTTCTTTACACGAAGGGATGAAAGTTCTTTCTGTACAAAGCTGATTGGTATGTCCTTAAACTTAAAAGCTGTAACTGAATCCGTCGTCACGCAAGATGTATGATTGCGCACTCGTAGAGTAGGCAAGGCGTTCCTTAGGCGTGCACCCACAGATGTAAAAAAGTTATTAAAACAGTTTGCCATCCCAGTGTTGTCAGAAATGCTTTTTCCGTCAATGTTAAGTTCATGCATAGCAACCTTGTTCTTTTTAGGTATGAGTTTTCTGATTGCAGACCATAACTTAGAGGCGTCATTAGCATTTTCGGTTAACAACTCGTTATAATAACTTCTCTTGGCAGTTTCGATCAGCCGGGTTACTTTGTTTCTGAGAGTCCTGTAAGAGCACCAATCCTGATCTAATTTGGACTTAACGGCTCTGCGCTTCATCACGTCGCGACTCTTCATAGATTGTCTGATTTCATCCGACATCCAAGGGGGCTGGGATCCTCGAACTCGAAGAGTATGCGTTGGGGCATGTTTATTACCAACATCTCTCAGAAACACTTCTGTGGCAAACCAGGCATCGTCAGGGCTGTCAAATAAATACACAGTGTCCCACGGCTGGTTTTGGAGATCAGCTATAAAATCATCTGGATCGAAATTCTTAAAACTGCGGACATTAATCACCTTTGGCTTAGCTTTGGGTAATTTGCAAGTTCTGTTGCAATAAATCATATAATGGTCGCTTAAGGAAAGTTCAACGATCCCAGAATCTGTTATACGATGGCTTGAGTTCGTGAAAATCATATCGATTGTAGTAGAGGAAGTAGAAGTCACACGAGTAGGATCAGTAATCAATTGGGTTAAACCAAAGTCATTCATAAGCTTAATAAACTCCTTTCCTTTTGGAGATTTAATATTGCAATTAAAATCACCAAGTAGATACGCTTCAGTGTTCTCAAAGTTCAAAAAATCCAAACAGTCCAACATTAGACGATAAAAGCCGGAGTTGTCTGGAGGTCGATAAATACTACCGACCAGAAGAGGTCGAGTTTGTGGAAGTTTTAAGGTACACAGAACCATCTCTAGGTCACTGAAGTCTGTCGGTAATTCCAAGCGCTCGTACGTGAATCGGTCATGCAAATACATTGCAGTCCCACCACCATTTCTATTTCTGTCATTCCGCTCCAAGCGAAAATTATCAATCCCAAGTTCTTCATTCGAGACAGATGAGTCTAACCAGGTTTCCGACAAAGTAATGATATCTAAATTGTTCATATGAATAAACTGACGAAGTTCTTCAAAGTTCTTAATCAAGCTTCTAATATTCAGATGTACCATTTTTAGCCCATTTAATCGCTTCAGTTGAGTAACTCCAGTTGCGGCGGGAAATTCAAATCCAGAATTATCTTGGTTTACTGACTGCAGAGTATCTTCGAAATAGGAATCGTTCAAAGGAGGCAGTAAGCATCTAATACAGAACCAATCACTTGCTGAAGAACCACAAGAAAATTGACGTTCCTCAACTTCTGTGAGTGATACACATTTGCTGTGATAAGATCGTAAACAACCAGAACAATTAGCATATCGCTGATTTCTCTTGATAACAGAATTACAAACTTCGCATTGAGGTCTTCTAGGCGGGCCAGGATTCAGGTTCACATCATTGGAAAGCAGTAGAATAGTGCTGAGCAGATATTTATGTAGAGACACCGAGCGGCCATTCGAAGTTTTCGTGGTGTTATGTCGTCGCTCGAATCTTGAATTTGCCGATCCGATATTTGTGAACCTTGTACTGGATCAACACTCGAGCAAGTCTCAATACTGTTGTCTCGTAATAGACAATGATTGCACCAAGTAACCGTAAGTTGGAATAACCAAATTCACCTTGTACTGGATCAACACTCGAGCAGGTCTGAATACTGTTGTCTCGTAATAGACAATGATTGCACCAAGTAACCGTAAGTTGGAATAACCAAATTCACCTTGTACTGGATCAACACTTGAGCAAGTCTCAATACTGTTGTCTTGTAATAGACAATGATTGCACCAAGTAACCGTAAGTTGGAATAACCAAATTCACCTTGTACTGGATCAACACTCGAGCAAGTCTCAATACTGTTGTCTTGTAATAGACAATGTCATTGCACCAAGTAACCGTAAGTTGGAATAACCAAATTCACCTTGTACTGGATCAACACTTGAGCAAGTCTCAATACTGTTGTCTTGTAATAGACAATGATTGCACCAAGTAACCGTAAGTTGGAATAACCAAATTCACCTTGTACTGGATCAACACTCGAGCAAGTCTCAATACTGTTGTCTTGTAATAGACAATGATTGCACCAAGTAACCGTAAGTTGGAATAACCAAATTCACCTTGTACTGGATCAACACTCGAGCAAGTCTCAATACTGTTGTATTGTAATAGACAATGATTGCACCAAGTAACCGTAAGTTGGAATAACCAAATTCACCTTGTACTGGATCAACACTCGAGCAAGTCTCAATACTGTTGTCTTGTAATAGACAATGATTGCACCAAGTAACCGTAAGTTGGAATAACCAAATTCACCTTGTACTGGATCAACACTCGAGCAAGTCTCAATACTGTTGTCTTGTAATAGACAATGATTGCACCAAGTAACCGTAAGTTGGAATAACCAAATTCACCTTGTACTGGATCAACACTCGAGCAAGTCTCAATACTGTTGTATTGTAATAGACAATGATTGCACCAAGTAACCGTAAGTTGGAATAACCAAATTCACCTTGTACTGGATCAACACTCGAGCAAGTCTCAATACTGTTGTATTGTAATAGACAATGATTGCACCAAGTAACCGTAAGTTGGAATAACCAAATTCACCTTGTACTGGATCAACACTCGAGCAAGTCTCAATACTGTTGTCTTGTAATAGACAATGATTGCACCTGAAGTAACCGTAAGTTGGAATAACCAAATTCACCTTGTACTGGATCAACACTCGAGCAAGTCTCAATACTGTTGTATTGTAATAGACAATGATTGCACCAAGTAACCGTAAGTTGGAATAACCAAATTCACCTTGTACTGGATCAACACTCGAGCAAGTCTCAATACTGTTGTATTGTAATAGACAATGATTGCACCAAGTAACCGTAAGTTGGAATAACCAAATTCACCTTGTACTGGATCAACACTCGAGCAAGTCTCAATACTGTTGTCTTGTAATAGACAATGATTGCACCAAGTAACCGTAAGTTGGAATAACCAAATTCACCTTGTACTGGATCAACACTCGAGCAAGTCTCAATACTGTTGTCTCGTAATAGACAATGATTGCACCAAGTAACCGTAAGTTGGAATAACCAAATTCACCTTGTACTGGATCAACACTCGAGCAGGTCTGAATACTGTTGTCTCGTAATAGACAATGATTGCACCAAGTAACCGTAAGTTGGAATAACCAAATTCACCTTGTACTGGATCAACACTTGAGCAAGTCTCAATACTGTTGTCTTGTAATAGACAATGATTGCACCAAGTAACCGTAAGTTGGAATAACCAAATTCACCTTGTACTGGATCAACACTCGAGCAAGTCTCAATACTGTTGTCTTGTAATAGACAATGATTGCACCAAGTAACCGTAAGTTGGAATAACCAAATTCACCTTGTACTGGATCAACACTTGAGCAAGTCTCAATACTGTTGTCTTGTAATAGACAATGATTGCACCAAGTAACCGTAAGTTGGAATAACCAAATTCACCTTGTACTGGATCAACACTCGAGCAAGTCTCAATACTGTTGTCTTGTAATAGACAATGATTGCACCAAGTAACCGTAAGTTGGAATAACCAAATTCACCTTGTACTGGATCAACACTCGAGCAAGTCTCAATACTGTTGTATTGTAATAGACAATGATTGCACCAAGTAACCGTAAGTTGGAATAACCAAATTCACCTTGTACTGGATCAACACTCGAGCAAGTCTCAATACTATTGTCTTGTAATAGACAATGATTGCACCAAGTAACCGCAAGTTGGAATAACCAAATTCACCTTGTACTGGATCAACACTCGAGCAAGTCTCAATACTGTTGTCTTGTAATAGACAATGATTGCACCAAGTAACCGTAAGTTGGAATAACCAAATTCACCTTGTACTGGATCAACACTCGAGCAAGTCTCAATACTGTTGTCTTGTAATAGACAATGATTGCACCAAGTAACCGTAAGTTGGAATAACCAAATTCACCTTGTACTGGATCAACACTCGAGCAAGTCTGAATACTGTTGTCTTGTAATAGACAATGATTGCACCAAGTAACCGTAAGTTGGAATAACCAAATTCACCTTGTACTGGATCAACACTCGAGCAAGTCTCAATACTGTTGTCTTGTAATAGACAATGATTGCACCAAGTAACCGTAAGTTGGAATAACCAAATTCACCTTGTACTGGATCAACACTCGAGCAAGTCTGAATACTGTTGTCTTGTAATAGACAATGATTGCACCAAGTAACCGTAAGTTGGAATAACCAAATTCACCTTGTACTGGATCAACACTCGAGCAAGTCTCAATACTGTTGTCTTGTAATAGACAATGATTGCACCAAGTAACCGTAAGTTGGAATAACCAAATTCACCTTGTACTGGATCAACACTCGAGCAAGTCTGAATACTGTTGTCTTGTAATAGACAATGATTGCACCAAGTAACCGTAAGTTGGAATAACCAAATTCACCTTGTACTGGATCAACACTCGAGCAAGTCTCAATACTGTTGTATTGTAATAGACAATGATTGCACCAAGTAACCGTAAGTTGGAATAACCAAATTCACCTTGTACTGGATCAACACTTGAGCAAGTCTGAATACTGTTGTCTTGTAATAGACAATGATTGCACCAAGTAACCGTAAGTTGGAATAACCAAATTCACCTTGTACTGGATCAACACTTGAGCAAGTCTCAATACTGTTGTCTTGTAATAGACAATGATTGCACCAAGTAACCGTAAGTTGGAATAACCAAATTCACCTTGTACTGGATCAACACTCGAGCAAGTCTCAATACTGTTGTCTTGTAATAGACAATGATTGCACCAAGTAACCGCAAGTTGGAATAACCAAATTCACCTTGTACTGGATCAACACTCGAGCAAGTCTCAATACTGTTGTCTTGTAATAGACAATGATTGCACCAAGTAACCGTAAGTTGGAATAACCAAATTCACCTTGTACTGGATCAACACTCGAGCAAGTCTCAATACTGTTGTCTTGTAATAGACAATGATTGCACCAAGTAACCGTAAGTTGGAATAACCAAATTCACCTTGTACTGGATCAACACTCGAGCAAGTCTCAATACTGTTGTATTGTAATACTAAGACAATGATTGCACCAAGTAACCGTAAGTTGGAATAACCAAATTCACCTTGTACTGGATCAACACTCGAGCAAGTCTCAATACTGTTGTCTTGTAATAGACAATGATTGCACCAAGTAACCGCAAGTTGGAATAACCAAATTCACCTTGTACTGGATCAACACTCGAGCAAGTCTCAATACTGTTGTCTTGTAATAGACAATGATTGCACCAAGTAACCGTAAGTTGGAATAACCAAATTCACCTTGTACTGGATCAACACTCGAGCAAGTCTCAATACTGTTGTCTTGTAATAGACAATGATTGCACCAAGTAACCGTAAGTTGGAATAACCAAATTCACCTTGTACTGGATCAACACTCGAGCAAGTCTCAATACTGTTGTCTTGTAATAGACAATGATTGCACCAAGTAACCGTAAGTTGGAATAACCAAATTCACCTTGTACTGGATCAACACTCGAGCAAGTCTCAATACTGTTGTCTTGTAATAGACAATGATTGCACCAAGTAACCGTAAGTTGGAATAACCAAATTCACCTTGTACTGGATCAACACTCGAGCAAGTCTCAATACTGTTGTCTCGTAATAGACAATGATTGACTCAAGTAACCGTAAGTTGGAATGATTTGTTTTTGTTCTGCAATGTGATTGGTCTCGTTATCTAAGTGGCCCTCATGGTTTCAGTAGTCATACTGTAATGGTAAAAAAAACTAATTGTTAAATTTCACAAGACAGCCGCAGTACATACATGTACATGTATGATCAAGCAGTGACAATGACTTCAGGCTCTCTCTGACAGTCTAGTAAATACCCAAAATGCAAAAAAAGCTATTTTGGAGCTTTGAAACTCCCTGTCAAGAAAATGTGGCTAAACATGTACCTAATTCGTTTTCCAGACAACAATCTGATTTTCATATAATAAATGAACTGTATTTACACGTATTACTGTATATTCAATTGCTATATTATTGCACCAGTAGCGTATACATTGTACACATGTAACATGTACATGTACCTAAATTGTAGACTCTGCAAACCCAGCTCTGTTAGTATTGTCAAGAATATTAAACTCACTGTCTACCTAAAACCTCACCAATTCATTTCTCAAATGTTCTCCTTAAAATCATCATTATTTCTTACAATATTTTAATGCTTCATTTAAAGCATGTTAGTTCAACATTACTTTAATAACTACATATATATATGTTCATCTAGATAATGTCTGCTTAAAGCCAACAGGCTATTTCAGCCTCTCTTATAGACTTCAATCCTATCTTCATCAAATGTATAAATTTATAATTATTTACTTCTCTTGAAATGTCTACATATACCTACATTCAACTCATTAGGTCAAATATTAAACTGTGTGGCTTGTAATATACATACCAAATGTTGCTAGGCCAGTCACAACGGTCACATATTTCTTTTTATTTCTTTGTGTTCTTGACATACAGACTTTCTTAGGGACAGTCTGCAAGATTTAAGAGAACACTTAATAAATAAAATGACACTGACACATGTGCATTAGATGTATAACAATAAGGACTTGTTACATGTAGTTTAACAATGGTTTTAGAGGTTGGGGGGGGGGGGGGGGGCTTGTAACCGAGATTTTACGGTATGGCGACGTGTCCCGAACGAGAACCTGGGCCATAGCAGTGAGAGGTGAAATACTTAACCACTGCGCCACACCGCTCCCTAAATGTAAGATTTATACTCTAATTACAAGTCAGGTAATAAGTAATTAACTACAGCTGAGGGAGTTTTGATTCATCTGGCTGACCAGAAAGGAAGACAGAAGGTTTTAGAGGTTGCTGTGTTCTGTATTCTGCATGCTGAGACTCACTTTAATCTACATGTATACAATTCATGTACAATGTAGATATTGTAATTTTTATATATTATACACTACTGAATGCATCACTTTTATTACCACCATTTTCTTTTCCCTCTATCAGTTAATTACACTTACATATAATAATTTATATATACATCTAATGTAGTTTGAAAGTCAAATTATTATTGTTTAATATTTCGTGCATTATTGTCTAAAATTTCGTACATTGTACAAAATCCAGTGAAAAAAACAGTGAAAATGCAGACACTTTATACTAGAAAGGTAAAGGCAGGATTGAACTCTGTCTCGGCTGTGACAGAAGATATACATGTATATTTTGAGGCAAACATTTGCATCATCTCTCCTTGGAAATTAATGGCTGTGTGAAATAAAGATTGATTGATTGATTGATTGGCTGATTTGCAAGCACTGGAAGTAGTGAACATGTGTCCAAGTGAACAAAAGCTTCTACAATACTCTCTCTAGTAGTCTTACTGAAGAAATGTATGTTATTTCTGAGACCTTACTCTGTCAATAATGGGTGAAAATGAAGCGAGAATTCAGTGGATGGTTTGAAAACCCAGGATTTTTTATTTGAAAAATATTTGCATCAGAGCAGAGCACATGGAGGCTGGTTTCAAGATTTCAATTCACTGGAATCTGCAGGTTAGTCATTTTCTAATGAAAGAAACTAGTAAAGAAAGTAGACTGTCTACGAGTTAAGCTGGCTAAATACTTGATAATTTATTTGAATACAATAAAATAAAGACTGGCTCCAAGAGAAATGTTTTCGAGTTAAATGTACAATCATACTGATTCAATTGAGCTCGCAAGGTGGCTTTGCTTTATCTTCATTCCACCAACTTCACTGACTGAATGCCGAAATTAAATGATTCTTTGCAAAGTCCTCTACTTAGTTAGATATTAAAAGTCCTGTTATTATTCATTGTCTACATGTATACAGTATAATGAAATTACATTTAATTGTGGAGACATATTTAGCAAAATATGATTTTAATAATCCGGAATATTCGACTTCTTTTTGAAATTGTTACTCACAACTGATTTCAATTGACAGCTTGCACTCAGTTTGAATATTAAAAAGAGACTGTTTGTGCTTTATCAGCAAATACAGTCACTTGCTGACTGTACGATGAACTCAAAATTTCTTCATACTGCATTCGGCCTAATGCAGGATTCATTGTACAGTCAGCGTGTGCCTATATTTGCCGATAAAGCACTCGCCTCAGTCTCTAACCCTTAATACATATGTACATACATGTATCTAGTTGAAGTAAGCTGGGGGAAAGAACCATTCATTAGAGTGGATAGGGATGTAGATAGTTATTTTAGAGACAACAAGGCCAAACATACATTGTACCGCTAGATACATTTGTATACATGACTTTCATAATGGCCGCCTCCTAATTTGGAAGATCAATCTATAGAGGGAAACCAATGCTACCACATGAAAGATCACATTAAAACTAGTAATTATTTTCAATTGACTTTTTGAGCAGTATGGAAAATTGTTGAGCTATGAGCATTTCTAATGCAGAAAAAACATGAAATAGAGGCTATAAAGAAAAAGAGGCTATTTATAGAGGCTATAAAGACTTCATTGCATTATAAGCTACAGCAAGTTCAACTTTCACAAGTTCGCTAATGTCGACATGCTCTTTCACATGGCAATGTTCATATTTTCTTTTCATGTGGATAAACTATCGAAACGGGAAATCACATATGCAAATTAGGAGGCAGCCATTATGAAAGTCGTGTATAGAGGCCACTGTATTATGTATATTTACATCTATGTTTTAATTGCTATTTTTTTGCTTTAAAGTGTACATACTGTAAGTACAATACTGTACATATAGATGGTCCAAACTTTTTTTGATTTGGTCTCATATTCACCCTGTAATCACGTCTTAAAATTTGCACATCCACAACGCCCTTTCAAGTTGGCCGTGCACTGGGAGAATGGGTCGATTCCTGGTTTTACATCACAACCTATCAGGAATTTGACAATATTTTGCTTTGAGGAAATTCCTAAGAGCCTAAGATTTTAGCTCAAAACAAAAGTATTGTCAAATTCTCAGGAATTGTTAATGCACTTTAACATTATCCCCTGTTAGCTAGTGAGTCCCGTAATGGGTTTAGCTTGCAACAGAAAGAGGACTTTTTAATGTGTATATCAGGATCAGAACTACTCCTACATGTAGCTGCCTTTCTTGTGCATTTTGAAATCACTGTTGCAGATAACAGGATTGAGCAAACACTGAGCATACAGGAAGATAACTTACCTTTTTCTTTGGTAATTTTATTTGGCCTCTGCCACCTCTTGTTTGTCTCTTTTTTGAGCTGTCTCCAATATCTAAAGATGACATCTGGTCACTTGCTGTGTGATCAAAGGAGATACTCGATAAGTCACATTTATAATATGGACAGGTACATGTATTCAATTTTGTGAGCTACAATTGTAAATATACAGACATAATATACAGACTGCAAATTAAAACAACGTAATGATTTTTATGAAATGAGCCATATAATACAGTACTACTCAAAAATTCTGCAACCATTGTCAGCACCAGAGCCACCAACATTTGATGACTATAAACATTGATGTTTAGGTGGCAGAAACACCATCTGGCATTTGGTGGTGGGATGCAAAAATTTTGAGTGGAACTGTACGCACATGTAAAAGTATTGCAACAAAACAATGTACAAATGTAAATGTATATGCTAAGTTATGGATTCCTGTTTTTTTAATAGCCTGTGTTCTTAATTTCTTATGGACAAACTCTCAATGAAATGAAATCATGCCACTCCTTTTTGGTAAAAGCAATCTTAGCATAGCCTTAGAATGTCTAGTTTCTCTATTATGCACATCTGAATTTCTCACAAGCTGGGAACTAATGTAGGTAGGGGTTAAGTGTGGAACAGCTTTTATTGTTATAAATTGTGGTCCAGGAAATTTTAGCACAGTGTAATGAGAGAAATTGGCCATCCCTTCATGTAGGATGACATGAATTGCTACCAAATTGTATTCTATTGTATTGTATTGTGTTGCGTTCTATTGTTGTATTGAATTGTATTGTGTTGTATTCTATTGTATTTTTGGTATAAATTTGTGGCATCCTACATAAAGTGATTGCCGAGAAATTTCAAGTCTGCACCTAATGTTAAAACGGACTGCTCTACACTGTAAATGTACTAAAGGTTGCTATGTCATGGTCAGAGGCCTTTGCATTGTATATTCACAGGCCAGGCAGAAAGATGAAGTCTTCAATGAAAATAGTGCATACCATTACAATCAAGCTTTGAGGGAACTAATACGACCTGTTTGTAGCATGCAGTTGCCCAAAACCGAAATGAGGAAAGGACTGGGTTCTAATCATATGTACAGTACATCAAAGTGCATCATGGGTAACAGTTTGAAAACAACACAAGAACTGGAGGGAAGGAGAGACTCGGTTATGGTCATTTCTCTCAAGAAGCCAATTAACAGCCACCAACTGAACATCAACTCCATACATTTGTACATGACATGGCCACTTAAGAAATAAAAACCAAAAAACATCTGTCATTGTACATGCATGGCTTTGTGTCTTTAGTTAGAGACTGGTCCATGTACATGTATGATGAAATAAAATAATGAATACTGCATGAGTGAGGCAGTATGAAGACATTATAAGTTCATCGTACAGTCAGCACGTGCCTGTATTAACCCTTTCAGGCCAGTACAGATGTATTTTATTGGTTACTTGCTCTGAGGGTTTCAGTCTTGCTACATTGTACATGTACGTACATTATAAGTTTAAAGAGCAAGAGTAAGAGCCTGAGACTCCAGCATAAAGTATAAACAAATGATCTTATTGAACTGCATTTATAAGGATATTAAAAATGAATAATTTCATCATTCTGTAAATCCTCATTTCTTTGCACAAGGGCCATTCCACAGTATTTTGAAACCACATAGGATTTTTTTTAAAGTATCCAGGTGCCATAAAAATGATTAATATGATAAAGCATATAGTCTGAAGTTTACTTTCCATGTTTTTAAAATTAAAATTTCATGCGACATGTATGCATAAATTATAAATTATTGTGCAAACATGTCAAGAAGCTGTTGCGGAGAAGACAAATGTTTTTTATCAATTAAATAAGATATTTGAATTTAAATTCCACAGTTGTTTCTTGAACTAAATGTCATTATAGTGTTCTTTAAGAAAAATATGCTTAGTATAGTTATTTGAAAATAATTGGTCGGAAATTCACATTCCAAAATCAAAATGTCTTCTCCGCAACATTTTGACACCTATAAGTTTTAACTGTAAGACGACGAAAACCTGTTTAATCATCAAACTTTCCAAAGTTCCAATCTAAAGCTTGGGTAATATTGTCCTATAGAAAAAAATTCAAAATGCCCATATCTTTTATTAAAAATGACATTTTTATTTCTGTTGCGGAGAGGACATTTCTGTTGCGGAGAAGACATTTCTGTTGCGGAGAAGACATCTATAAAATAATTACTTACAAAACAACTCATCTTTCTATGGATTCTATATCATTTTACAAATACTGTAAATGATTGAATAATCGCCCAGGTTTAAATAAGCACCCCCCTTTGAATTAGCGCCCCCCCCAGACCTTGACAAATTAAATAAGTGCACCCTTTAAATTAGCACCCCCTCCCCCTCCCCCCCCCCAAAAAAAACACAGAACGGAACCAAAACCGATTAGAATGTTAACCACAACTAACCATGTACTATTTGTGTTTATACTTAAAAAATAAAGAAAATGAAATACTTGGATAAGCGCCCCCCCTTTGAATAAATAACCACTCCCCTCCCCCCCAAAAAAAACAGAACAGAACCAAAACCGATTGGAATGTTAACCACGACTAACCATGTACTATTTGTGTTTATACTTAAAAAATAAAGAAAATGAAATACTTGGATAAAGTGCCCCCCCTTTGAATAAATGCCCCCCCCCCCCCCCTTGAATAAGTGCCCCCCCTTCCTCCCAAAATATTAAATAAGCACAGCGGGTGCTTAATCAAGCATTTATGGTACAGAGTACAGAGTAGGAGTAAAATAAAGAAAAGAGAACTGAATGCCATCTCTATAGCCTGGGACTAGTAGTGAGTACTGAGCATGTGCAGTAGAATGTTGCATTGTGGGTTTTATCTTGTCAGCCATCTTTGATCAGACATGATCTGAAATAGCCATGTCAAGTAGCAGCGAGAGAAGTAGAAAGTACAGAGAGAGGCTAAAGAATGATGAGAAAAAGCTAGAGGAGTATAAAAAAAAAGATAGAGCAAGGAAAGCTAGGCAGTATATGAAACAGAAAGAGTGTAGCCATGCAGCAAAAGTAAAACAACGGAGAAAGCAAAGAAATTGGAAGAGGCTCTACAGGGCAAAAAAGAAAGCACAAACCAACACGCCGGAGAAAAATGCTAACTACCACACTCCTCAAAGCTTAGGAAAGGCAGTCAAAAAAGTCCAGAGTAGCCTTCCAAGAATCCTTCAAAGGTCCCAGAAGTGCTAGGAAAGATAGTGTATTCAATGTCTCCAAGAAAGCGTAAAGCAGTTCTTACAGCTTGTGAGAGCAAAATCAAACGAAGAAAGGATGATGGAGACGTGAGAGCAAGAAGGTCTGATGCTCTAACAAGTGAGGAGCTAAACGAAATCGAGGCATTTTACCAGAGAGATGACATCAGCAGAATCCTTCCTGGTAAAAGAGATAGTGTTTCTGTTAAAGTAGAAGATGGCAGGGAGCATAGGCAAAAGAGGTTGCTGTTAGTAAACCTGTGCGAAGCATATGCTGTGTTCAATGAGGAATCTAACATTAAAGTTGGATTTTCCAAGTTTGCTTCTTTGAGACCCCCCACAAGTGCTACCTATAACACTTCATGATCATGAAGTTTGCATGTGCAAATATCATGAGAATTTAGAACTCTTCTGCAAGGAATGACCACAGGTGGTATTGCATCGACATGCTATAAAACAGCAGAGGATCTCCTGAAAGCTACTGTCTGTAGTCCAGATGAAGAAAAGTGTATGGACAGGGAGTGTTCTAGCTGTGGAGTTGAGCCAGTTGTAGACCAGCTGATTGATGCCTCAGATGATCTTCCTGTCTCGTACTATCAGTGGGGCACCAGTGAAGATGGGAGAGTAAGGAAGCTTCTCGTGGTGAGCACTGTGATGGATGCAAAGCAAGATCTAAAAACCCAGCTTGCTCCATTTGGAAGACACATCTTCAATATCAGAAGGCAATTTAAAGAGCTAAGATATCTCAAAGAGAACCTCCCTGCTGGTGAAGTAATTATCCATGAAGATTTTGCAGAAAACTTCCAGCTAAAGCATCAGAAAGAAATCATGGCAGCACATTGGTCTAATGAAATGGTGACCATTTTTACAGCCGTTGCTTACTTCAGAAATACAGAGGGAGTGTTAGAGCATGCCTCATTTGCTGTAGTCAGCGATGAGTTGTCACACGACAAGGCGGCAGTATATGGATTCAACGCGGCAATCCTCGATAGCCTTAAGGAAGTAACATCTGTAAAGAAAGTGCACTACTGGAGCGATGGTGCTGGGTCACAGTTCAAGAATCGCTACAATCTATCAAGTCTGTTATTCCATCCTGAAGACTTTGGCTGTTCTGCGACCTGGTCCTTCTTTGAAACAGCACATGGAAGGGTGCTTGCGACGGAGTTGGTGCAGAGGTCAAGAGAAGTGTGTGGAGAAGGATTCTGCAGAGCAATGCGGTTGTCACCAGCCCTGAAGAGTTCTTTGATACTGCAAGGAGGGTATGCAAAAAGATCAACATCCTATACGTTTCAGAGAAAGCGGTAAGGGAAATTGGTCAGAAGCTTCAAGGAAGATGGGAGAGATGTAGCGCCATTCCGCAGACCCACTCTGTCCACTTTGTTGAACCATCAAGCAATGTACATGTGATTGCAGCCAAAAACTCCCAGTTCCAGACACAAGTTGGTCCCTCAAAGGAGCATCTTTTGCTGTCAAAGAGCACTGTGCCCACTTCAACAGTGTCAAGTTCCCAGTCTATCACCCATATTATTGGAAGATGAGATAACACCTATTATAGATGTCCCAGATAACCAGTCAGCCCAAGCCACAAACATCTACATAGAGTATGGACTGCCTCAGGAACTCATTGCTACATTTAGCAATGTATCAGATTTTTCCCTCCCAGTCCATTAAAGCTGCAATAGTCTCGGCAATAGTCGAAGGGTTTGTAAGTTTCAAGGGGAAGGGAATCCTAGCTCAAGGTGATCTTAAATCTTTGCTAGGTGGTCAGGGCAAAACCTGAAGATAACTACCTTACTAACTTTGCAATAGATTCCTACCTTGCAAAGCTACAAGAAGTAGACGGTGTTAATGTGGTAGTGATCCCCTGGGAGGATTTGAGAAAGGTAGCCCTTCAACTCCAACTAAACATGTCCATGCAGGGCGAAAGGATCTTATTGAGTCTGATCTGGTTATAATACCCTGCAACCCCATAACGTCCAAGCACTGGTTTCTCTTGGTCGTATTCCCGCAGCAGCATATCATTGCTGCGTTGGACAGCAAAGCCGGACACTTTGTGAAGCCAACAGCTGAAGCCGCCATTGAGAAGATGTTCAGTATGCTCAAAATGGTTGATGGTGCTCAGAACATGAGCCATTGGAAGTTCTTTGCCAACCGTCCACAGGATATCCCCCAGCAAGATAACACGTGGGACTGTGGTGTCTTTGTTTGCGCTTACGCTAGCATCTGGTGACCAAGGGCACCATGATTGCACCAAGGAGCATGCCTGAATACAGGAAGTACATGGTGCTAGAGCTGCACGAGAGAGCACTACTTCCCCTCCCTCCTGAAGATATCAAGAAAGAGCATTATTATGCTGTTGATTATGTCAATAAATATTATATTGGCAGGCTCTTACATCTAATGTAAGCCAGTTTGTCTCTTTCAAATTCATGCATCGCAATGGTGCGTGTAAGTTTGATTGGCCGAAACGCAACGATGAGGCTTTGAATCATGTTGGTTGCATTTTCTATGGCCCTATCACCTTGCAAGGTAATGGTCCATTTGAAATTGCAGAGCTTCAGGAGCTTGATGCAGTCTTTCAGGCTACCCGCAGAAGAAGTGCAGGCAAAGTACCTTGATGTTAAGAGAGATAGTTACATTGATATTAGTGTCATGCTATTATGATTGTTCATGCTTTCTTGTTTGGTACATTTATGCTTTATACAAGCACTGATTTACGATTTCATATGCATAATATGCAGATTGATGGCTTTAAAATAGCCTTTTTGAGACTGGTGTCTTATTCTTACAGCATGATATTGGCATTCACATTGAGTTAACATCTTGAAAGATGGATACAATATGTTTAATCAACTTGCAAGTATATTGCATTCTCAATGATATAACATTTAAATATGTGTTTTAGCCATCCTATTAAAGTGGCCTAGCATCAAATACCTGAGTTTTGTCATTACCTTCAGTACATTATAAACTTTTTGTCTTCTCCGCAACGTCTTCTCCGCAACACGATCAAACAAAGTTATAACTTAATATCAGTATATAAGATGAAGGTAAAATCAAAGATTATTGCACTGAATTATAAAGTATTAAATGCTCAAGAAGATTTCACTTCAACCAAGTAGGCTTTTGAGATGACACATAGATTCAGAGAAATTTGAAAGTGATGTTAGAGGAAAAAAAAGAGGTGTTTTCTGAGTCTTCTCCGCAACAGCTAATCATTTGATGGCTGTGTCTTGCCGTAAACGTCAGGAGTAAATCCTTTCAGTGTTTTGTGTAAAACCTATTTGGTATCTATCCAACACAAGTTGAAAGGATGTGCTATTCCATGTATTCTGTTTTCTGTATTAGTTTATGTGTCTCTGATGTGTCTTCTCCGCAACGACAATTTACTGTGGAATGGCCCACAAGAGAAACATGTCAAAATGTTATTATTGCTGTTGTGATAGCGTGTGTACCATATTTACCTGTGTATAAGCCACACCTACTTAGCCTGTGTAACTTGTAAAACCACACGACCTACATGTATGATGCCATTGTTATGACATCACCACTACGTGATTCATGGGGACCCAATACCATGTGTGTCAAAGTCTGAGCTTCCTGGAATTAGAATTGAGGGAGATATGGGCATGCATGCTCTTAAAACCACATGACCGATGAGGTCATCGTTAAGAGATCACCACTTAGTGATTTACGTGTATGGGGACCCAATACCATGACTGTCAAATAAAGTTTGAGCCACCTGCCATTAGAAATGAGCGCGATATGGGTGTGTACTTAAAATCATGTGATTGATGACATCATCATTATGACATCACCACCAAGTGATTCATGGGGACCGTTTTAAAAAGTGTTCAATGACTTTACAGTTCTAACTTGTTCAATAATAAAGGGGGCCATAACTGAAAAGGCCCTTCAGTAGGACTTCAGATTATATTTGGGTACTACCAGAAGTCCCTTAATTGTTAACTGAGCACAACAATCTAACAGGTGTATCTCAAGGTACCAAACTATGGGATGCCTTAAATGTCAGGCATAGAACTTTAAAATTAATCCTTTTATTAACTGGAAACCAGTGCAGATTCTTATGAACTGGTGTAACTGGTAAAACACCAACATAAAGTCTCTAGTAATCTTTAATTTTCCAACTGAGCACTGCTGTGGTCAACAATAAAGCACCGTCATTAGGCAATCACCTGCTTGGATATTGTACTGTGCATGAATAGGAATATCAATAGCCTGCATAGCGGTACAAGGGGGAGGTCACATGTTCTTGTTGCTGGTTGGCCAATAGTTCAATGAAGCAATAGACTACTTTTCTGAATAAATAATAAATTAGATCTATGTCTTTCTTTCCTCACAAAAATTTAGTGCAATAAGCAAGTCTCGCTTGCACAAAAATCTGTCTACACAACTGGCCCAACTCTTTTACAGCAGCTGTAATATCTTTTATACACATGTAGCATTTAAAATCCTGTAAAACTCTGTATGTCACTCTCAAATTTGAAATGCACAGATGGCACACTTTTCTTTTGCCGATATTTACCTCTGGGCACAGAAAGGTGCATTTACTCAACATGCATACGTAAAGCAAGCAGGAAAGATTGAGAGCCTAGCTATATAGCTGTTCACAGGCTTGAGCATGTATGCAAAGATGAGATTTTCAACAGAATGTACACAAACAATTGTACATGTAATAAGCTAGAAGGTAAACAAACAATTGATTGGACAGTTTGACATCTCACAGACAAAATTGTGTTGTGCATATTTAATTAGGGAGTTGGAAGGAAAAAGACAGTGGCATGACGGCAGGCACTCTTTTCCCGTCACTCCTCCCCCTCCCTTTGCACTGCTATACAGGCTATAATATTAATTAATGATAATTAAGCTTCAGGTGCATTCATGCTTAACTTAAATAATGACAGTACCTTGATGAAGTTCATCATAAACCTCAGGAAGAGCCGACTTCAGCCACTCTATGCATTTGTCATACTCAGGACTGAATTCACAGTACTGTTATTGAAACAAAAATGAACTTCAGCTTAATTGGAAAATTAAGTTACATTCATTTCAATAAACTTTGTATTAACCAAGTGAAGCGCGTGGGCCATAAAAACAGGGAGGAAATGAGGATCCATAACTTAGAGTACATCCCAAGCAAACAAGGTTAAATAAACCAGCTAGAGCATGGAGCAAATGATGAATGATCTAATTAAGTTGGAGGTTCACTGCCCAAGTCTGCAAAACAGTGCTTGAGAGCTTGGCTGCTTGGTAACCCTGGCAACCAAACAGCCCAGTACACTGGATCACACAAAAGTGGACGAAAGGGAGGGAGCGAGGGTAAGCTGCAAGCGATCACAGCGACTTGCAACTGACTAGCAAAACCACAAGCAATAACAATAACAGTCTGGATGAGACCTAACCCAAGGCTATGTGAGCATGCCACAGGGTACCCAATAGTCACTGGATATTTAAACCATGCCTAGATTACATTTAGTCTGATTAATAAGATGTTTATTATACGGCTTTTGTATTTTTTTAGACCGGGCAGGTCTGTACGGGAAGTTATGGACCACAAATTGACCAATCATACACGAAGCTATATACACACTGTATATAATAATAAACAATATTCACCTTATTCATAAAAGCATCAGAGCAAGCGAGGCCAAATAACGTTAATTGCTTTATGACACAAAAGCGGTACAACAGAAACTAAAGACATTTTTCAACGGATTCAATCTTGGGATCTTTGGGACAACTGGCCTCTCTCTGGTGCTATTGTTACCAGACGTTTTCCCATACAGACACGAGATATGAATAAGGTGAGTAATGTATAAGTATTACCTACACATGCAGATATGTTGCACCTTAAGTTTTTTAACCAAAATTTGTTTCTTCACTAGTGGAAGTGTTGTTGAATAATTAATCGAGATATATGGCCTCCTGCAGCTGCATGCATGCAGAGTCTGAGAGTGATCAGTATAATGGCCGTCTCCCTTGTCCCAGTCCTCCTCCACTCTCTCCACCTGGAGCCAGCAATGCAGGCTACATGTACATGTATGCAGGCCTCCAAATGAAACAAATTCTTAACTGCCCCTTGGTAACCAGTGGCAACCAGCACATAAAAGCTATTCACCAGCCAGTAAATGTTAACTAGTCAACTACTAGTATTAAAATGGCAAGTTTTAGTTAACAAAATGTGTTAGTCAACACTGGCGACTGTATCGGTCGCAATTTTGAACACTGGTATGAGATGTTATATATGACTGTAACAAGAAATTATTTTAAAATTATCATTGCCATTAGGAAAGAGATGGATATACAAAATGTACATGTACTTGGGTACAACTACAGAATATACCCTGCATTTTCAAAGTATCCCCTCAAAAGCAGATATGTGGGTATGCAGTGGGCAAGACCGGCACTCACTACATGTATGTATCTGTGGATCTGCTCCAGATACATTTGTATACATGTGCCGTATTTTATCACATTCAAGCTACAGTACCGCCGGGAATTATAGGGACATTTACTGCAGCTGTGCCGCATGCAATGCCCGCGGTTTTACCGTGAAAAACCGCGGACATTTTTGCGGTGACCGCGGTCACTCCTGAGGTCGCCGCGGTCACTTTTGAGATCGCCACGGTCACTTTTGAGATAGCCGCGGTCACTTTTGAGGTCGCCGCGGTAATCGTGCCGCGGTGGTAATGCCGCGGCGCTAACCGCGACCGCATGTAACATCTACATGTACATCTCATACATTTTACTTTGAAGCAGTTGGCTTCGTTAGAGCGTGAGCGTGAACCGCGGTCCTCAAGTAAGAAAGACAACTTACGAAAGTTAACAAAAGATTGTTAGCGTGCCGTGTCTTACAAAATGCTTATTTTGAAGCAGTTGGCTTCGTTAGTTAATAAGAACGCGAACGGCGGTCTCGAGTAAGAAAAACAACTTACGAAAATTAACAGAAGATTATTAACGAGCCGTGTGTTAAAAAAATGCTTATTTTGAAGCAGTTGGCTTCGTTAGTTAATCAGAACGCAAATGGCGGTCTCGAGTAAGAAAGACAACTTACGAAAATTAACAGAAGATTGTTAGCGTGCCGTGGCTTAAGAAATGCTTAAAAAGAAGCGGTTGGCTTCGTTACAGTATTGTGCAAAAGTCATGCAAACATATTTCGACGAATTTCGCGCGAACGGCGGTCTCAAGTAAGAAAGACAACTTACGGAAGTTAACAGAAGATTGTTTACGAGAAGTTTAATGCCGGTGATCGTTCTTTGGGTGATTAGGCTCAATGCATAAGCTGTTTGTCATCCATCACATTCAAAGCTTTCAAGTACGAAGACTGCTAACAACGTACATGTATGTCCATTGCGGCACCGCGGCAAGCACCTCGGTTTATCACCTCAGTTTGCAACCGCGGCGTCCTCAAAAACTATCGCGGTCATTTGTGCGGTGACCGCGGTCATTTGTGCGGTGACCGCGGTCATTTGTGCGGTGACCGCGGTCATTTGTGCGGTTTCCGCGGTCGGATGTCCCTATAATTCCTGGCGGTACTGTATACGTGTACCTCACGTATAATCCTGTTTTTCCGAGTTTAAAGGGAAAAAAAACTCATGTATAAGCCACACCACAAAATTCAGCAAGAGTAGTCTTGTGTTCGAGTTCATAAGTGCTCATAATTGAAGCAAAACTTCTTCAGAAGAGATCGTCATAACTCAACAACGAATTGGTTACAACTTTCCTTGTCCTTTCTTGTGTATATTTTAACCTGCTGTCTTTAAATCGCTTCAGAATTCTTCTACTATTGTTCCTCCATTAACTACATGTAACAACATATTTAAGGAACTTCATTCCTTGAAGCGCACAAGAAATTAAGATTTGCTGGTGAAACTGTATGAGCACGTGTCTGAGTCTGTGGATTTGCATCTTGGATTTGCAAGGAGAGGGGCCTGGGGCAAGAGTTTTCTCAAACATCCGATCGAGCGTGAGCTCCGAAATTGAACATGAACTCAAGGAGAATGATACTTTATTTGAAAATTTGAAGGCTTCCAAGACCAATAATTTGCATGTACAATGTATGAGCTTTAACAACACTAGGAACCATTTGAGGAGTTAGCAGAGAAGAAGATGACAAGCAAATGGACAGCTGGTTTTCTTTGGAAAGTGAAGGAGGAGAGCTTGAGTAGAAATCTTGCTGACACTCGTGTTCTGAGAATAATGTGCCATTTTCCTATTGTTCATATGACTTTGTTTATGGTCATTCCAAAAAAAGTTTTCTGAAAACACTTACATAGAAGCTGCACCCCCAACTTTGCAGCAATTTTTTGTTACTTTCAAAATCTGAAAGTCAAAATAGGTGCAGCTTACAGTACTGTTCGAAAATATCACAACAGGGAAAATAAAATTTCACCTAACAAGTTCATGTGAAATTTCACTTACCCTGTTGTAAAATTTTGGAACAGTACTGTATACTAGCCTGTAAACAGACCTCCGTAATTCCCTTCAAAGGAAGGAAAAGGAGGGTCTGTACTACGGATGAGTTAATCGTGTTCCGACATAATTTTGCATAAATTACATATTGATTCCCATTGGCCGAGAAACACTAGTCGGTACACATTGTAGATTTCAGATTGTTCATTTCCTATTGTTAACGGCAATGCAAGGACGCGCTGGGAAGCGTGGGAAATAAAATAAATTCCCTTCTTCGATAGCCTATATACACAGACCTTCGTAATCCATTCAAAGGAAGGGATTTGGAGATCTTTCTATCCTCGAGGAAGTGGAAGATTGGATGGATTCGTGAGTTTGAGAACCACGTGAACTCGAGGTTTGAGAAGTCGCGCTCGTAAGCAACTCGCCTGACCGCCGAGGCTATTGATATATATTGCTTCTGGTTGATCGTCTCCCACAGCCATTCGCTTTGCAAAAAGAGCTCTTGAACATGGACTTTCTTTTCGTTTTGAATAACTAGACGATATCTGAAGAAGAATTTCGTTTGTTCCCTGCAAATTCTTTCAAACTTCCTAGCTAGGCACTTTCTGCATATATGTTGAGGCCGACTTTTTACTTGAAATTCGAGAGAAATAATTTATTCCCAGACTTGAAATGCAGCAGTTCCATGAACGATATTCTTATCATTTTTTTCTCGATATTAACCGAGTACTGGACACAAAATGACATAGCAATTCGTCTTAATATAATTCCAAACTAGAGTGAATCGAGCTCGGATTTTCCCACGGAGCCAGAACTAAGGTCAACATAACCGCTAAGCCAATCAGCACCCGCTATGAGGCACCAGCCAATCAGCGACTGGTTACAGCATTCCTGTAACTATCCACGTGACCTAGAACACGATTAACTCATCCGTAGTACAGACCCTCCTTTTCCTTCCTTTGAAGGGAATTACGGAGGTCTGTGTACAGGCTACTGTATACATGATTAAATATGGTACCTTCAAAGTCTTAGGGGATGGGTGGTCCCACTCTCTGGGTATCCAAGCATTAGTTTATTTTTTCTGCTCTAGACATATACCTTCAAAGTCTGGATCAATTTATGTATCTAGGATATTTCCAGATACATGTATGATTATTCCTTGTTCTTTCAAAGTGCAGGGATGTAAAAGAAAATCACTACATATCCACTTCATTTCAGGAATGTTTTAAATTTTCTAGGGTATTCTGTAGTTATTCCTGGACATAATGTACATGTACACATATCACAGCAGGCGATACATTTGTAGGGGGAGGGGGTTAAGGAATAGACCCTTCCACGGTTTCTTTGAACTTTCATATATACATGTACAGCAAAACCGTCGATACTGCTGTGAAAAGAGCACCTCGAAGTTAGTCAAAATCCCAAATTTGAGTTATATCTAATGAATAGGAGCAATTAAGTTTGTTTGCAAGTTTGTGCCCCCAATCAAAGTTTCCATACAAACGTCTGTAAAATTTTCCAAGTTTGCAGTCCTATAACTTTGCTCATATTACAATACAATAACTTTTATTTAAACATGATAAAAGATTAAAGCATTGCTGCTTGTGGGGTTGTGTATAATACTAAAATAAAATAATTAACTATATAGAAATTTCACATTAAAATGCTAACTATATATAATATTGTTAAAAACTAACTATTTAAAATCACACTGATATATAAGTAAAAATCAAAAATCTGTTATGTTCATATCATTGTTATTAATCATCAATTAAAAAAAAAAAATTCAGTAATAATTATATAACTCTCAAATTTGGGATTTTGACTAACTTCAAGGTGCTCTTTTCAGCAGTATTGATGGTTTTGCTGTTATATGTACGTTGTATATATCAAAAGTTAAAAGAAACTGTGGAAGGGTATATTAAACCACAAAGTCTAAAAATACCTGAAAAGAGCCATTCGAAAAATGGCGTCCAATTTAAAAAGCTTAATTGTCCTGGTAATGTGAACACGATGCTAGTCAGTCCACACAAAAGCTTTTGAATGTGTAAGCGAGGCTAGTCAGTCCTAAACAATAGTTAATTAAATTGGACACCATTTTTCTGCATAACCCTCCCCAGACAATACAAATTAAATAAGTACAAGGCATTAGTATGAAATATTTTAACCCTTCCCCATTTCGGGTCTCCTATAAGTATAACCAATTTCTCCTCCAGCCCCCCACCTCCACACCCCCCTCCCCCCCCCCCCCCCCCCCCAACCCGCTAATTTCTGACCAGTCCCGTGGGAAGGAAGAGAACTCGGTTAGCAGGGAAATGGAATAATCCATCATTGTAAATCTGAAAACACCTCACACAAAAATCCTCAGTTTATAGTATTAACATACTGACTTACTCAGTTACTGTAGTTAATAAGTTAAAAAATAATAAAAACTGACGATCCAAAACTGAGATCACGTTCATCAACATAGTTAATTCGCAATTAACATAGTAAAGCATAAATTAAAGCAGAAAATACACATTTACCAACCTCTAGTGGCAGGGTACAAACTGGGTCCATCGCAGACAAGAATGCAATGGGCCATTCCATTTTATATGCACACCCCCCCTATTGAGGGACTTGGATATCCTTGGGGGAGGGAGGGGGTAAAACTGAGAAACATCCAGATGGGGATGAGTAAAATATCCAAAGGGGTAGATATCCACACCAGGGATATCCTGGATGGTAGCCAGGATATAATGGCCAACAGCCCCACCCCTATTGAGGAACTTGGATATCCTTGGGGGGAGAGAGGAAAATCCTAGAGGGCTGGAAAGGCTATCCAAGGGGGTCTGGAGAAACAGCGACCCAAAAAAAAAAAAAAAACATCCAGAGGGGGTTGCCCAAAATTATATCCAAAGGGGTATAGAAGTGAATCCCTCAATAGGGGGGGTGTGCATATAAAATGGAATGGCCCAATATGCAACAAAATAGAAGGAAAAACATGAGTTTGAAGTTATCAGATGCCTGATACATGCTCACTATTATCACGCTAGCTTTAGTTTACCTCCACAGTAATGTAGAATGAGTGGATACTGGATTTTCTTCTCAGCTTCAACAGCTTCTGTCCGGTGTTCTACTTCAGCCGCCATATTGGATCTTGACCGCTGACTACTGTTTGTGGGCGTGTTGGCCATGATGGACGCCATTTTGAATTCTATCGCGAAAAGGCTTCTGGGAACTTCCGGATCTTACCAGCCTGCGAAAACAGCCGAATCTTTACGCTCGTTCTAACGGGCTTCCATTGGAGCGAGCGGAAAGATTCGGCTGTTTTCGCAGGCTAAGCCGGTTGCTACTCGCGAAATATTTTTGTGTTTGTGCCCAAACTTCTTCTTCTGACGTCAAAGTAGAGAACCAATCAGAACTGAGTAAATACGAAATGGCCAGAGCTACGAAAGCCCTATAAAAGCCATGCAAACTCTTTAACATAGCACTACGGTTAGCTAAACCTCATATCAAACAATTTATTGAGAAAAGTGTCGTTCCTGAGAGCTCCCTGTGATAGTCCATATATGGTCAATATATTCCATATTTGGAAAGCAGGACGGATCGTCGAATACTAGAACACGTTCAGAAAGTGTAGCGAGCCGGCTGCAGAGAGGCGGATACAACGTCGGCTACAGGAAGTGCGATTAAAAAAAGTTGAATCCCTTTTTGAAGATTCGATAGCGAAATTTGAAAATGATGAGCGTATGCGGCCTCACTAGCATCTAGTCAGGCCCAAATAGTACTCTGAACGATACCAATTGTTTGATATGGACATGAGAAGCGCTCAAGACTAGAATGCAGTTGAGGACAGCTGTTTCGTCCTTATTGGGACTCGTCAGCGCAATCAGAAAGCACGATAACTCATACCAGTTACAGCATGATAACTCATAACTCATACCAGTCTGCACGAAAATTACATTAATTGTGATATGGCCGAGTGGTCTGACTGGCCGTGGGAAAACTCAAAGAGTGTGGGTGGGTTTAGCCTGCGAAACAGGCCCTTAGTGTTATTTCAACACAAAGGAAGTGATAACATAATTTGGCCGCGTGAAAATGGAAAATGAGACTGGCACGAGAGAGGAGAATATATATGTTTAAATAAAAAAGGAGAGGAGATGGAGGGCCTGCAGCCATCCCTTAGGGGTGAACCATTAGAAATCCTGGGAGGGGGGGTGGAAAACTTTTTGTGCACGATATTTTTTTTAGCAGTGTGAGTTCTGCAAGAATTTTTTTTTTAAGGCGCTGATACCTCTGCACGATTTTTTTTTTCAGTGCACATTCTGTAGAGATTTTTCAGTGTACATCCTATATAGATTTATAGCCTGTGAATACAACCATAATATAATATAATATCATAATAATAATGTTATTTATAGCAGAGAATATGTCTCCGAAGAGTTTTTTCAATAGAGCCCTGCATAACATAAATAAGAAACAAAAATAAAAATACATTAATAATCTAGAGTTAAAAACTAGGCTAAAAATACATTTATAGTGACTAGAGCTAAAATTTATGAGGCAATTCAAAAACATGTCTTTTGACATTTTGTTTAAAAAGAGTTAGGGATTCGATTTCCCGCAACGAATTATCTAAAGTATTCCATTCACTAAAACCTTGGTACAATAAACGTTGTTTGCCATAATTAAGCTTGATTATTGGAAGTCTAAAATCGTTCTTTCTTCTTGTATTATACATGTGAATGTCACTGTTCTTTAAGATATTAAAATCATAATCAATGAGTCCATTAACATACTTATATATTAAAATATGACGATGTACAAGACGACGTTTGGAACGAGTAGGCCAATTGAGATTTGACAAGGCTTGTGCTGAATAACTTTAACCAGGTAAATTCAAGAATTATCTTGGCCGCTTATTTTGCAAAATCTGAAGATCGTCTATGAGGGTTGAGTTGTATTTGTCACCCCATATCGCATCAGCGGTAGTCAAAAAGTGGACATACTAAACTATTATACAAAGTAAGGCGTGTCTCGAGGGGCAATAAGTGCCTGATACGCTTGGCCAGACCAATCCTTTGGTTTACTTTAATAGATAAGGCCTCTACCAGGTCATGCGAAGTCATATACTTATTAATTATAATACCGTGGTACTTGATATTGTCAGAGCGTTCGAGGGGCACGTTGTCTATAATGACATCGATGCTAGAGCAAGATTTCAGTTTATGTGGACTACCTATTAACATAAACTTAGATTTAGAAGTATTCAAAGTCAGGCGATGTATTCGAAACCAAGAGGCCAATTTTGCCAAGTCATGATTTAAGCAATGTTCGATGTCATTGATAGAAGGACGGCTACAGTATATCACGGTGTCATCAGCGTACATGGTCACTTGGCAATGATCTACAGTAAGAGGAAGGTTGGCATTGACGTATACCAAGAACAAGAGAGGACCGAGAATACTCCTGTGGCACGCCAACTCCCACTGAGCACGAAGAGGAATGAGAGTCGCCTATTGCAGTTATCTGGTGTCGGTTATCAAGGTAGGAGGTAAACCAATTTACAACTTCACTGCAAGCACCAATGGCCTTGAGCTTTGTCAGCAAAAGGTTGTGGGCCACAGTCACAAAAGCCTTGGACAGGTCTAAGAATACTGCACCAGTCACCTTGCCATTGTCCATGTGTCGTAGAATGTTGTCAGTGAAGTGTGCTAAGCCAATTTCAGTAGATAACCTCGGGCGGAAACCAAACTGATTAGGTGTGAGGATTTTCTCTTACGAGAGATAGCCGTAGAGTTGTTGATGTACAGCCCTTTCAAGAATCTTACTTACATCAGGTAGAATATAATTGTGATAGGCCTGTAATTGTTAAAATCAGAGTGATCGGCGGATTTAAACGAGTTTGACTAATGGTCGTGTGTCGTGGGTCGTGGGTACATGTCGTGCGTCGTGGGTACAAGTCGTGGGTGTGGGTACAAGTCGTGGGTAGGGTTTTTGTCTTTACTGCCAATATTAAATATTATTTTAATTTTATTAAATTCTGTAAAAAAACTTAAGTAAACAAGAATTGGATAAAACCCATATATATGTTGTTGCATGTTTTCTAAAACGACTTAAATTGCCAGGTTTTGGCCTGTAGTCTGTAGATTTTACTGACCACCGGTTTTGATTGCGACTCGCAACAATTTGGTCAAAGTGAGAAGTCTTAAATACATGTACCATTCAAACCAAAGTTCAAGTCAGCTGAGAAGTTACTTGGTAACGAACTAGCTGTCGGTGTTAGGCGAGGTGGCCTGGGGAAGAGCGTTACAGAGAGGACGACAAGAGTTCAATATAGAAGATTCATTTATTTGACTCATTATACATACAAAATTAGTAAGATAAAGATAACAAGAGCCCATCTGGGCTTTCACTCGGGCCACATGAGATTGAAGATGAAATACACTTTCATTTGAAATCCTCTTAGTAATAACCAAAGGGAAGAATTATTAGCAGTCTTTAGGAGTGGCCGGTAGCGCGGTGACTTTCATTCTCTGCTCCCCTAGTATATATATACATGTATGTAATTTAATATTTTTGTTTTCTCGTATGTAAATTAAAGTAGTTGATCTTTTATTGAAAACACTACTTATTCATGTGTGTATGTATGTTCAGACTACTATCGTGCAGCTAGCTAGAGTCTTGAGATATCTGTCAGCAACTCGCAGCTAGTTAATAAATTAGTACTGTTCAGACCTAGTAACTTAGTAGGTTTTCCTTTTTGTTTTTCCGTTCCAGTCGTAAACAGTCCGAGTTTGACCAAAGTGAAACGATCGAGCTGCTCGCGTCCGTAGATATATATTTCTTCGTTTGCACTTTTGACATGATATAATTCTTCAAATGGCACCATTGTTTTATTTCTTATGTTTAATAATACAGTTCTCAGCTGTAAATAAAATAGAACATTCTACATGGAAGATTTCTTGTCCTAAAGTTTGGAAACGTAACACATGCATTTGACGCTAGAAAGTTCAGTACTCGCAAGGTCAATTTACTAGTGGCAGTTTACTAGTTTGCACTATCGGCTGTTATGGAATGGAAACATACTTTCACAGCTTAATATGTATGTCGATTGGTCAGAAGGATATCTTGTTTAAATGCTACGGTCCTTTCGGCATCAGGAAATTTTTAAACGGGAGTTTTCGTACAGTATTTCAAGCTATGCTGTAGTGCGAGTTCAGTTACGCCACAAATGTCGGTGAAACTAATACCGTGTTCATTATTATCGGTTTTCTCTATGGGTTCTCATGTATTCAATAATTACTTCTGGAGCTTCATATTTATGTCGATTGGTCACAATGATTTCCTCTTTCCGTTTTTCCCTTTAGTTTGGACATTAGGGATATATCCTTGGAGATTTCGTACAGTTTAGCGACCGTTGTGTCGAAAGTAGAAACGTTCGTTTGTCATGAAAGTGCGTAAACAAACTGTCACAAGCGGTTTCATAGCAGCTCGATGTTTGACTCCCATATAGTCGATGATAACGTATATAGCTTCATATGTACGTCGATTTCTCACAAGGATTTCCTCTTTCAGTTTTCCTCTCTCTTTGCTGGCAGTTCATGCTTTTTGTTCGGGTAGTTGCCCCACTGAGCCGTAACCACCAAACGAGCACAGCATTTCAGTTGGCATACACTGCGTACATCTGCTTAACTAATTAGATTTGTAAAAATCTTAGCGGATCATGTAAATATTCCGCTTGGCTCAAATACGAGGGTTTCTGCCGTCAAAGTTCATTTTTTGTTTCAGTTTTCCCCATATTAGCAGACTTGTATAATGTCTCGAGCTCTCCGAATCCAGTAGAAAGACTCTGGTTATTCTGTCGTAAAACATGGACCTGACCCAAATTTAGGTTGTATTGCATCATTGCCCACGATGGAATAGATTTCTGACAATGACTATTTGAAATTGATATCTCCTTGTCTCGCCTAGTCTGAGCTTTGAATTTTCTTATCTGAGCGCGCCTGAGGAAATCTAACCTTTGTTTGCGTGACCAGCACAGTGCAATCTGATTGGTTAGAATTTGACCTTTAACGCATGCGCAGAAGCCGTCTGACACTGATTAAAAAAAAAAATAGTAACCACTTGCATTTTAAGACTCGGCGCTGCCACAGGCAGCCCGAGTAAAAAGCTAACTAGAATGACAATAATACGTTGGAAGGCAAAAAAATGGTGTGAGGACAAAAAAGGGAAGGAGGGGACAGGAGGGAATGCCTGCCCGCAACTCAGTTATTTAAAAAAAGTCCAGAGAACGATTAAACAGTTTGGTTAAAACTGGTCAGGAGTCATACACACAGCCGAGTCATCAGTAGCCTCGAGCTGATTCGGTCTAAACCAATAGCTTTGTTTGTTTTCAAACCTCTTAATTGTTTAAAAACAAAGCTCTCGGAAATGTTCGAAAAGCGAAAGACAATTTCACTGTTATTTGTCCTAGCTGGAGTAATGATGTCAATGGCGCCGACCAGAGATTGAAACTTTGCTGCTAACAAAGGTCTGATCGATCGACGCTGGCTCTGTTAACTGTACTCCATCAGATTCAGATTGGATAAAGGTCGGCTGAGAGCCATTATTATATCTTATTACGGCAAGTCAATCATTTATAGTTTTCCATAGAGCACCTGAATTTCTTTGTTTTGTCTAATCAGATCTTTATAGTAATTTGCTTTACATTCCTTGACTTGTTTATTTAATTTGAGCCGCAGTTTTTTTGTAACGAGCCCAGTGATGTGAGGAATTTAATTTGATCGCCTTAGAATGCATATAGTCCCGGTCTTTCTTTGCATGGCTCGGATTCAGGCCAAATAAAAAATGCATACCCCAAGATTTCATTGTCCATGATGTTTTGCACAAGACACTGACATAAAAATATTTCTATGTGCTCTAAATTGCTAGCACAGACTCTGTAATCTTTGAAAATGTGGACATTGAAGTTTACTCAATGAAACCTAACGTTAAACTCGGTTGCAAAACCTGCTGGCATCAGAGAATAATTTGGGGCTTCAGTAATTGCAGAGAAGGTTTATTTGCCAATAATATAGCTGTTTTTAGCTTGTCTAATGTTTTAGACCGCAAATAAACTTCTCTCTTGGCCAAACATTTGAGCGTGTTTATTCTTGTGGTTTGCTACCGGTATCGGGGGAATTAAGGCCAGTTGATATTTCCATGACAACAGTGACTAAACTATTGTTATGAAGGTTGGGGAGGTTGTTTTCATCTGGAAATACCTGAAAATCAATTAGGCCAGATAAAAAAATACTTGTTTAGCGTCCACCCATTTCAATTTTTCCAGGTAGGGAGGGAGGTTTTTTATTTTATTTTTTTTCTATGTGAAGTTTATTTTGTCTTGACTAGATATTATTCACTCACCTCGTGTTGTAGAAACAAAATGGCGTCGATGTTAAAATATTTAATGCGCCGCGCATATTTTAAGTGGTACATGTAGGGGTCTGGAGTGGGTACAAGAATTGGTGTTCGCGGGCGCATTTACACTTTCTAAAGTTTTTTTATGAAAAATAAAATAAATTCAATTAGAGATCGGGGACATTTCTCAGGTCGGGCGGGGACGCTAACCAAGTATTTGTTTTTATCTGGCCTTACACAGACTGTGTGGGTAATCTTTAGAACTATATTTTGAATTGGTAAAACTGAATTGCTAGTATTTTTCAAAAGAAAAATTGAACAATGCATTGGTTCCTTTGCACGATTTTTTTTTTGTGCCTTAGTGCTTTGCAGGAATTTTCTTTTGGGACATTTAGCCTTGCACGAATTTTTTTTTTGGACTACTCACCCCCCCTCCCAGGATTTCTAATGGTCCACCCCTTATACATTTTCATTCCCCATTCAGATTCTGAACGGGATATACTGATTGGTCAATTAGCTGTCATTGCTGTCATGTGTCACGAAATGTCGCACATTCCTCCTGCGAACTGACTGAAATGGCGGCGACAAGAGCGATGTGATCGAGTGGTTGAGCGTTAATCCAGGAAAGTATTTAGAAGAACAAAGCAGTCAGTGAATAGTCTACATTTGTACTTTCCAGGCGAGATATTTTGGCGGTTTTACCAACAGGTAAAAGCCTTATTTTCCAACTGTTTGCCGTGGAAGTCGAGTCAGACAGGACTTAGCGCTTCGGCATTGTCCTATTTGCAAAAAGTATTAAGAAGGACCAGTTAATCTCGTACCCAGATCTCCCACGGTCACACTTCTTTGGATAGAAAAACATGGGGTGGGATCTGGGTACGAGAATCGAAACTTCAGTCTTCAGTCTTCAGTCGACGTCAGCTAAGTCGACGTCAGCTAAACCGCCACCCTTCACTGACTGCCCCTGTCTATCAGATTCCAGACCGAAATAAGGATGGGTCACGAGAGAATGACAGTCAATGGATCGTACCGTCAAACAATAGGAACAAAAAAAGAAAAAAAGAAAATAACCAAACAAACCAAAAAAGAGCAGATATACATAACAAAGAGAATCTAAACCAGACCCAGCGGCGCCCAGAAGTGTTGTCAAACAATCGAAATGGAAATGATCGAACAACAAATCTGACGCCAAATGCCAAACAAACAACAGTGAAAGGAAACCGGTCACTGTGATCTGCGGTGATTCTATGATTAAAAATATCATAGGATGTGATATCTCAAGCTCAAACAAAGTAGTAGTCAAGCCATTTTCTGGAGCGACGACATCTGACATGGAGGATTACCTACGGCCTCTCGTAAGGAAGAATCCGGAGAATTTAGTCCTCCACATCGGCACAAATGACCTGCGTACAATGGAGCCGGCTATGCATGCTAGCTGAGAGTATTGTTAACCTAGCTCTTCAGGTTGAAGAAAATGCACCGACAACTAACGTCTCGATATCAAGTCTGATCGCTAGACGAGACGATAAGGAGGGAAAAGTTGCAAGTGTCAACAACTGTCTAAAGAAACTGTGCAGCCGACATCGCCGGACCTTCATTGATAACTCTAACATCAAACTCGAACACTTAAACCGGGGAGGTCTGCACCTGTCGCCAAATGGAAATTCTATTCTTTTTAACAATCTTCAATCGTGTATAAATAGGGATTAGGTGTTTGCCTGATTTCTATATATATGTGTGTATATATGTGTGTTTATAAATATTTGTTTCAAACGACCTACAAATTATTATCTTAACAATGTAAGCTGTCTGACTCGACTAGCTCTTTAGCTATTTCAGACAGCTTGTGTCAACCCTGTTATTCTCTTTCGCCATTAAGTATCACTTTGTAATTCATTGACACAAATAAATTATGTTGTTGTTGTTGTTGGGAGTCCGAGGAACCCGTAAGTCCCACATTACATGAAATTTTTGCTTCAATACCTACAATCACACCTATTAACGGTAAGTCTACCTCTTCACTAAAATGTGGTCGTGGTTTAGTAATGGCTTGTCTCAATATCAATAGCCTCCTTACCCATATCGATGAGCTAAGATTGTTTATGGGCTCACACAATGAAATTGATATTCTGGCAATAAATGAGACTAAACTGGACCCTTTGATACATGACGACGAGGTTTATTTACCTGGCTTTCAAATAGTTAGAAAAGACCGTTCACGTAATGGTGGGGGTGTTTGTATATATGTGCGATTAAGCATCAATTTCCATACTCGTGATGATTTGAGCTTGGTGGACCTTGAGTGTTTAACCGTACAGATAAATAAACCTCACTCGAAAGCATTTCTTGTAAGCACCTGGTACAGAAGGCCTCAAGCGCCCACTGGTATTTTCGGCAAATTTGAAGACTTCATTGGAAAAATTGATGCCGAAAACTCAGAATTATACCTACTGCATGGGCGACTTAAACTCTAACCTGCTGCCAGGTATTATCGATCACAATGGTACTCATCTCACCAATATTATGGATATTTATGGCTTAAGTCAATTAATCAATCAACCAACTAGAATAACTAAAACCTCTAGAACTTTGATTGACCTATGCCTAACAAATCATCCGGATAAAATCTCATGCTCTGGAGTTCACGATCTTGGCATCAGTGATCACCCGTTAATATATGCAACGCGCAAAATTAGCAGCCCACGCACTGGTGTTCATAAAACTATTGAAACTAGACAATTTAAAAACTTCAGTAAAGCTAAATTCCTAGATGATCTACAACAAATAGACTGGGAAAGGCGTCGCATTGCACGAGGACCCAAATGCTATGTGGCAAATTTGGAAAGATAATCTAATGGCAATTATTAACAAACACGCGCCGCTGAAGACAAAAAGAATTAGAGGCAAAAAATCACCGTGGATAACTTACGACCTAATGCGCAAAATGCGCAAAAGAGATTTCTTGAAACGCACTCACTCGTCTACAAATGACCCGTCTATTTGGGAAAAATATAAGAAGGCTAGAAACGATACTAATAATTCTATTAAACAAGCCAAGCGCAAATATTTCTCAGAGAGCCTAGAGAAAAGTGTCAATGACCAACGAAAAACTTGGAAACTTCAATTTCTCCAACAGAAATAGAACGAAATTTCCAGAATTATTATTGGCTTCAAATCGCTATGAAATACAGAGAGCCTAGAGTAAAGTGTCAATGACCAACGATCAACTTGGAAACTTCAATTTCTGGAACAGAAATAGAACGAAATTTCCAGAATTTTTATTGGCTTCATATCGCTATGAAATACGGCTCTGTATTTCATAGAAAATAGCCGGGGAGCCGGGGTTGTGCAGTATTCATGTATTAGACAAGTACCTTCGATGCGCGCGCACCTATTAGCCGTGAAGGCTCGGGAACCAGTCTCGGGCGGTCTTGGACGAGATTGAGACTAGACTGACTAGACTACGCCATATGCGCGCCAATTTTGATGAAGGATGGCAAAGATTCGAGTGGATGAAAAATACTGCTTTTAAGAGAATTTAGAGCATCTTTAAATTTGAAAACAGAGAGCGGGGTTTCGAGGTCCAGAAATGCTCTCAATTTTTTCTTCTTCCCCATTTTCTTTAGCCTGCGAATACAGCCGTCTCGCATCGCGAACCACAATCAAAACGTTCCCCCCAGATAGAAGTCTGCGTCTTATCAAATTTTCCGAAATACCTAAACGAGTTCAGATTAGAGCTTCGCCAGATTCTCGAATCTCAGAAAGTGAATGCTTTGGATAAATTTTGTCTAAGTTAATTAAAACTACATTTTTCTTGGCGGTTACAACACATCTGCTTTGGTTGTTGGGAGCTTTAATATTCAACCTCAGTCAAACGGTGTCAACATCGGTTCAACATTCCGAAAACACACGGTTTCAACATTCTAATTAACTGATAGTGTTCTCGGAAATGTTTTTAAGGCCACGTCAAACGGTTTCAACATTGGTTTCAACAAATGTTATGCCGATGTTGTATCGATGTTGTACCGATGTTGTATCGATGTTGTGTCGTGTAGTGTACTGTTTCGAGTCAAAATAGCGGCCGTATGATTAGCATATAAAGAACTATCTTATTTTTAGATTTGAAACCGTTTTTTTTTAATAGTCCAATGCGTAGTTCTAGATACAAGCCATGTCACCAAAGGCTTGGTTACCTTTCAAAATGGCGGTCAAGAACTACGAATTAGACTATTGTTTCATACCTGTGTAAAATCAATCATTTAAACATATTTCCACCTTCTTCGTGTCATTCTTTGTGAAACTTCGTACGGCATTTTATCTAATTTTTAGTGGTGCTGCCTTTGTGAATCAATTTATTTCTCGAATTGCAAATGGCTTGATCTTTACATATTGTCCGATATGGCCGTTCAATCGTAGGCTTCTATTTTGTTTTTGTGCCGATGCTCATAAAGTCGCGACTGAAAATCTCCAGAAAATGTTGATTGGCTCTTATTCTTCTCTAATAATATCTAAAAAATAATCGCGTTCGCAGAACGCAACCCTATATTAGTCAGTCGATTCGAGATTTGGTGTCACGTGATTGTGGACTGCCATTTGGCCCCCCAAACATCTTTTTGCAGGGTCAAGGCTTGGACCATTGTTTCGTAGCCAATCAGCATAAGCTTACAGCGAAGGCAAACTGCAGCAAATCTCCGCGTTCTTCAAACTCAAAGACAGAGGATTCTGTGCGCGCGATGAGAACTTTTTTTTTCTCGTTCAGATGTGATGCTGCCTCGAAATCTTCTAGGTAACATTTATCGAAGTCTTCAGGATGTGTGCATGACTCCCCTGATCGGTGCTGTGTCGATGAAGAACCGACTATTAGCCAGGATTTGTGGTGGTCGGAATTCATTTAAGCAACCGAGTTGTGTAGCTCGGCGAAGCCAAATGACCATGATTTGTAGCCTGCGTAGCAAGCGTTTCTGTTTGTTTTTTTAGGATTTTTCGCTTTTTTTGGCCGCGCGAGATTAGGGCGAACCCCATTTTTCGCGCGGCCAAATAGCGAAAAAGTCTTCCTACGCTCCGAAAAACTCACGGAAACGCTTGCTACGCAGGCTACATGATTTGTGGTGGGAATTCATTCAATCAACCGAGTTGTAAACTGATTTTGAAGGCCGAAAATCGCCCCAAAACCACTCACACAACTTCATTAAGTATCAATCTTTTATTTTTGAAGATTAATTTCGTAGGAATCGGAAAAGAGAATTCACAAGGAGCAATTATATAAACTCTTCTGAGATCGCTTGATGAAACACACCACAAGTCAATAACCCACAAACTAATAAGCTGGAAATATATGTCGACACTCCGTAACGCAGCCAAGATTTCAGTTGGACCAGTTGTATCAGTAATCGTTCAGGCCTCTGGCTACAGACCTAACTTATTTTATTGTTACAGTTATATGCAATTTATTTAGAATGTATTTTTTTAAACTTGTCAATAAAGCGTACTGTTCAAGTTCTTGTGCAACGTCTCTTTTAATAATGTACAGCCCGAGAGGGCAAACAGGCAAGGGATGAATATTTGACAGCAAAAAGGATCCATCACTCTGACGTGGATTGTAAAACATGTCCTAGATATCTGCACATGAAAAGATCTCGCATTTGACATAGCAAATCAGCTTTTTGTTATTGACATATTTCTTTATCATAAAAACTTTGCTATGACTCAATAAAATTTCTAGTATCTAATATCTTTCCAGAGCAGGAATTAATATTTTTGGTAAGCGTTTTGTCAAATCTCCACCCCATGCACACTGCATGACCATACTAAAAGAAATCAAGGCTCGAAATTAAAATAAAATACTCGTCACGACTTGAAATTCAAAATTGGTCGCAATTCTACCATTTTTGCTTGCTAAAACACATTTGATCAATCAGAATCTGGTACACATTTGGCAACTACTCCCAATCTCTCAGCTTCCCTTTATGAACGCGCTTTTTTAATTTGTGATTACTACTAGTATCTAATGAGTTATTTTCGGCAGGTACAAAATGAAGACTGGAAAATGAAGACTGCAGACTGGAAAATGCAGACCGGAAAATGCAGACCGGAAAATGCAGACCAGACAAAATCAATAAGAAACATAGATCTATCGGTCTGTAACATGTACAGGGCGACTCTGCAAGGCTTTAGATGACTTAGATCCTTATTTTTTGGGGTTATACACGTCTAATGCGGGGTCGTGCTTTTTTCTTGACTGCCGGCGCCAGACACGCCGCCGGTGTATGCGAGCCACGCCGAATCCGAACTTTTCATGACAATATTTCCTTAATAACAGAAAGGAAAAGCTATGTATTCCGAGGTATTTTGAGTTATTTACTTACTTTTTAATTACGTTCGTATTTAGCCGGGTCCTGTCTTTGTTAAACTGATTCAGTCCCATCTTCTTCTGTCCACCATTTTAAATTTATTGCTATGCACAGGAAGCCCAAGTCAGCCTCTCCGGTTACATATCAATTTGGGTTTCCTGTTTGGTAAAGCGGACACCCTTGGGAATCAGAAAAAGTGTCCGTAACTGGAACTGTCCGCTTACGGGAATAGTTCTCGTAAGCGGACACTTGTGGAATATGGGATGTGTCCGCTTACGGGAGCTACTATAAAGACCCTGGGTGGTACTCAGAAGATTTTTTGGTGGGGGTGTGCCGCGAGACCTCAAAACTCTGACCCTATCCCAGACCTAAAAATGCCGTTTACCATACCCTATCCCAGACTTGAAGCAAAAAATCTACCCTATCCCAGAGGTGATCTTGTGATGTTTATGAAAGAGTCCAGATCCCGAACAGTTTTTAATTACAATTACACTACGAAAGCCGTTGTTTTGTTTTAATATGGTATTTTAAGCTGTAGTGTGGTCGATACAGCGCTAAGCATGGCGTCAACGACCAGTATATCAAAATCCATACCCTTTCCCAGACCAAAACCGTAAAAAGGATAACCTATCCCAGACTTCGGCAGCTCAAAAACCATACCCTATCCCGCGGCACATGTACCCATATAGCCCATATAAGAGAGTACCCACCCCCCGGGAATAAAGCTGCAGGTATATGATGTTGTCATCATTGTGAGCTAATATCGGTACATAAATCTGTACACACAAGAATTAGGAGAAATATTTCCAAATGGAAGACTGCTTCATTGCGCTTAAAGACTTGAGTTGCATGTCCACCAAGATATCATTTACGCGTGCAACGGCTTGAGACAGTCGCTCGTTTCCTTGCGCGCCAGTCAGAGAAGTCTGCACCTTGTACAGAATTAACTTCTGGAACTCTCAACGGCTTGTCAAAGTCCTCGATCGTCTCTTCATACAATACACAAGATTATTTGGATGACAGTTCACTTTACAGCCCTGTTTACAATACTGTAATTGCTCTAGAACTGTATCAAATACACCGATAAAGCGAATTGCGGAAAAGTTCTAAGCTAACACCGGTGTGAAGTTGATTGATTGCAACATAATACTCATAATCATTCTAGTAATGAGATTATTCTGCCGGGGTGTCCACTTTATCCGGATTGGGCGAGGTTTGTTGTTGGATCATGGGTGACTGGCCGCGCGGCAACAGATCTCACGGTGACCATACTGTTAAATGCAATACCTATGGCCGTTTTTTTTTAGGTCTTAGATCCGTCTTTGAAACGTGGATAAGAGAGTTAGCACTCGTTCTCAAAAACCCTAGGCTCCTACGACTTACCCCGTCAACGTTAACCGTTAACTGAAAAACGTTTCAAGCTTGAGCGCCCAGGAAAACGACGTTTAGTGTTGAGGACTAGTTTGTGGCTTAAGTTCACAGGTAAAGGACGATCGTTTTAATAGACAAGAAAGTTCAAGAAAATCCTTGATGTAATAGCCCCTCCAAGAACAATTTATATATAATTAGAGAGGCTAAATTGGGCTTCCTGTGCATAGCAATAAATTTAAAATGGTGGACAGAAGAAGATGGGACTGAATCAGTTTAACAAAGACAGGACCCGGCTAAATACGAACGTAATTAAAAAGTAAGTAAATAACTCAAAATACCTCGGAATACATAGCTTTTCCTTTCTGTTATTACTTTAAGGAAATATTGTCATGAAAAGATCGGATTCGGCGTGGCTCGCATACACCGGCGGCGTGTCTGGCGCCGGCAGTCAAGAAAAAAGCACGACCCCGCATTAGACGTGTATAACCCCAAAAAATAAGGATCTAGTCATCTAAAGCCTTGCATAGTCGCCCTGTTACAGACCGATAGATCTATGTTTCTTATTGATTTTGTCTGGTCTGCATTTTTCGGTCTGCATTTTCCAGTCTGCATTTTCCAGTCTGCATTTTCCAGTCTGCAATTTCCAGTCTGCAGTCTGCATTTTCCAGACTGCATTTTGTATCTGCCGATTCTAATTTAGGTCTTAGCTTGGCGGACTAGTGCGACCAACTGTCAAAACCTCGAGGCCTAATAAACTGCTCTAGAAGTCCCCAAATCACCCCAAAACCACTCACAAAACTTCATTAAGTATCAATCTTTTATTATTGAAGATTTATTTCGTAGGAATCGGAAAAGAGAATTCACAAGGAGCAATTATATAAACTCTTCCGAGATCGCTTATGAAACATACCACAGGTAACCCAAAAAGCGGGAAATATATGTCGAGTTTGGGCTGCCTGTGTACAAACCTAGAGGATGGTAAGCCTGTGCTCTAAGTCGTGAGAAATTCCGTCTTCCCTCTCTCACGAATCTGAGTTCGAGCTGTCTGACGTCACTGACCATGCGGTCTAGTGTCACGGGATTTTTCCTGCAAGCATTATGTACAACAGTTAGGTCACTAGTATGTCTATATTATTGCTTTTGTACGGGCAGTTCGATTAGCGAGTGAATAAGTGCAGAACACTTGAAGGCAATCTAGGCAAAGCATTAGTGTTCTCGACTCTTATCTGTAGCCAACTTTAACATCTTAGAAATGTCCATTTCATTTCAAAATATGAATGAAGATGAAATAGAATATAGAGCCAAATATCGATCTTTAACTCTGTATGATTCATATAGTATATATGGATCACTACTTCTGTGTAATAGAGGTCACTAGCTCAGCTAGCTCTTTTGTGATATTGCACTTCTTTTAACAACTTAAAGCTTCTTGAAGTTCCGAGACAATGTCACATTATATATTTTAATATTTTAAAAGTACTTCGTTTAAAATTAATGCTATAGCAGGCCTTAATTCTGCGACGCCACTTGCAGTTTTCAAAGAAACTGCTCGAGAACCAGGATATCAATGCGAAGTACGATCGAATAACTTCCAAAGTGTTTTCTATAATCCTTTTTAGTGTTTTCAATTTATTTACCGTTAATGGCTGTGTTCCTCCACGAAGGTAAAATAGCATTGAGTTATGACGGAATCATTATAAGATATATCACATCGCGTTAAAATAGAAAATTATTGTACTTTTATAGATATAACATTCTAGTTTCAATTGGGATCAATTTCTGTTTTTTTATCTCAGAAAGTCCAACATGGAACCGTCGAGAAATGAGAGCACTCTCGAGTACAACGCGCGCATCGCTTGGTTCATCGTTCTTGTTGTCGAGTCTGCGGTGATCCTCGTCGGTAACTCAATAGCCATCAGCATCTTCTTGAAGAAGAAGTTCCTGGTGAACAGGTCAAGCTATCTTCTCATAAGTCTGACAGTTGCTAGCTGACCACTTTTACTGGCGTCATCACCGCTGTACGTATGACTGCCGCAACGTTGATACCGTACTTATGGCAATGCGTGTTGGTTTTTGTGGAGGGAGAGAAACTGAGAAACCGAGATAGGCAACAAAGTCAACTCACATGTAGTGCCACGATCGGGAATCGAACCTGGGCCACAGTTGTAATATGTTTGATTTTCTAGTGATTATCAATAGACCCTTTGCACGTTACGTCATAGCCGCCATGTTGGTGTACAGTTAACAATAGATTCTTCGTTAGCTTCTTTTGTTCTGTACACCAACATGGCCGCCAAGCCCTTTGTCATTTGAATCTCTGGGGATTGAGTGCAAACCATCTATAGGAAATTTTCGATTGGAGTCGTAAACTACACCCGATCCTTTTAAAGTGCCTACTGAACCTTTTTGCAATTTTTATAGCTATGAACCTCGGATAAGTTTTTAGTACTTCTGTGAAGAACGTTTTGGTTAACAGTGAATACTTTATGTTCTACGCTTGTTTGAAATCGTGTAAATGTGACCTTTCCTGACCCATGACCGATTAAGTAAAAGCCTGGGTCGATACCTGTATAGACGTCATCTTGACGTCATATAATTAATTCGGCTTTGCAATCATTTGAAGAAATACTTAACATGTTGACTAAATGACGTTTTTCTTTACTAACAACTCAAAAACTGTGTATATTTTCTATGCATCGATATTGTTGTGATAGAAAGGTGCCATGGAGAATAATGCATTAATGAGATGACGTCTATACAGGTTTCGACCCAGGCTTTTACTTACGCGGTCATGGGTCAGGAAAGGTCACAAAAGGTCACATTTACACGATTTTTGGCTAACTTTTTGGAGGTTCATAGCTCTAAAAATTGCAAAAAGGTTGTAGGCACTTTAAACTCCACATGATCTTGCTATTTAGGAATTTTGTCGCTCTAAAATGTTTGATATTTCCGCGACTCTCAATACTGAGGAAATTTTCGATTGGAGTCTTAAACGGGATCGGTCCATCAAATGAGTATAGCCACTTACCAGGCAAGGATGGCAAGGATGTAACGAGGCGTTTATCCTCTCTACCAAGCCGGACCTCGAGAGCCACGACAAATACATCTCGTTCTCGGATTCAGAGGAAGTAGAGCCTTACGATTAATTCATTTAAAAAATCTATACTTTGATCGTGTTTGTAATATCATGTGGGATGTCTCTAATAATCTTGTACCTGAAAATATTAATTGTGTCTTCATTAAAACTCCCACTATCCATAAACATAAAACACGTTCCTCTACACATAATGACTTCTTCATTTAGACTGCGAGCAGATCCTCATTGTCCCTCCATTGATATTGAGATTGCGAGCGAAGCGAAGAATATTGGATGCGTGCGAGCGGAGCGATCGAAAAAATGGCGCCGATTCTTCCGCTCGCACGCGTCCATATTCTTCGCTTCGCTCGCTCCGCTCGCAAACTCATTATCAATGGAGGGAAAAGGAGGGAGTGCTCGCAGTTTATCTTCATTGAACATTCCAGACTAGAAAAAATAGAAACTCGTTTTTGAGACTATAGGTCCTAGAATATGGAATTTGTGATTCACCAAAAATTTAATTAAAAAAGAAATAAAACAAACTTGTTGGCCTACTTTTCAAAGCTGATGACTATCTTGATGTCTCTCAGATTATTAGTAATTTAAAGTAATGTAAATTATATTAATCTCCTTTTCCTTTTTCTTCATACTAAATCTAATAATTCACTTATCGCTATTGTATTTTTCCTTACCGACTCATTTACCTATTAAATTGTTACGCCTTCTTTCGGTCTTTTTCAATACTTTTTATATCACAGTCAGTTCTGTGCTACACCTATGTAAGTTCCTTATGTACCTGTAAATATAGTGTATTTTATTTCCCCGCCTTGATTTATTTCCCTTGCCTATTTGCGGGTGGAAGTTCGTATGTAATTCAGTTCTTGTGCTTATTTAATAAATTGTTGTTCTATTCTCTTTCACTTCGTTCAGCCGAATAGAAAACATTTATATTTATAATCAATGAGAACACAATGATGTGGAGGGTCCAGCGCGCATTTATTAATGTAAGAATGGTCTAGTTACAAGCTATTACTAGGGTGAACGTATACGCATACGTGTATCAGTGATAACAGTAATACAAAGAATGGTCTGTAAAGTATCATATAAAAAGGTATAATAACTAAGTACTGTTTCAGGTCAGTGGGAAGGCTGCCGGACACAAAAAATCAGGGGTGAAAATCACCCGCCTTGCTGCAGGAATAAACCTGGAAATGTGTTTTTCAACCAAGTAAGAGTTGGATAAAACCTATTAGACGTCTAGAAAAAATCCAGGGAAACTGATGAGTGTTATGACAACGGGAAAAACGAACCCGAGAGCACAACTGAACTCGAGGGTTAGCTGGAAGGCGTCAAGTGGCGTGAACAACATCAAAGCCAGTGGTTTAAGTATGATCTACGGGACCCAAGGGACCGGGACGTACGAAGCACCTCATTAGCAGCTAAAAGAAAGCATTTGTTGTTGATAGTCGTTCTGAGTAACTTTTCTGTAGAAAAGCAGTCCGATAAGCAAGGTCCAATACTTAATAAATACATTAGAAAGCACTCTCGAAACTCAGTTTCACTCAGTTGTAACATCCTGGTCACCTGAACAACTTTTTCTGTTTTTTTTTCCTGTTAAGTGCAGTCTCAAAATTAACGATTGTAATATCATTACTTTAACAGAGTATACTTGTGTCTTTGGATAAGGACTTGGAAGACACTTCAAGTTGTCGTATAGTTTACGTTTTCATTACTGTAACAACTGTTCTTCTTTTTACCTGACCGATGAAAAAAAGGTATTATTCGAGATATATGCTGTAGGCTTAAAGATAAGAACATAGGCCCCGTTGACAGCGGGGCGCTTCGATGGGTTGTATTGCGCAATATCAAATCTATTGTGAAAGAAACGAAATAGCAGGAGTTTTCGAAAATTTCAGTTAAATCCAACTTGTGGGAAAAATACCAGGTTGATACGGCAACGACCTGAAATTGTAATGACGACATGATTATAGCGTTAAAACTATCGTTACTGAAGTCCCAGAACAAACGACTGAAGTTTAAAAGCGGTACGTTCATCAAGATCCTTTTCATTGTTGTATATACTTCTCAATAACTGAACTGAACGGCCTGTTTACACGAACATTGAAGATATGTACATCTCACTGTACAATCTGTGATATGTATATATATCAATGGAATATTTACTGAAAACAAATCTTTATAATATGAAAATAATTCTTACTAGGACAACTATTAAATTATTTTCAAACGGAACTGTTAAAAATAGAGATATAAATTTCTAGTTGATGATAGATCTCCTATATAGTTCAGTAGAAATTCTAACATCGAAGCGACGAGCGAGTACAACGCAGATAAAGCCGGATCAACACCAGACATTGTTGTCGTTAGTGATAAATACATACATTTGTAGTTCAACACATGATGAATTCGTCGAGCAAGGAGAACACTCGCGAGTACAACGGGCGCATCGCTTGGATCATCGTTCTTGTTGTCGAGTCTGTGGTGATCCTCGTCGGTAACTCAATAGCTATCAGCATCTTCTTGAAGAAGAAGTTCCTGGTGAACAGGTCAACCTATCTTCTCATAAGTCTGACAGTTGCTGACCTCTTTACTGGCGTCACCATCGCAGTATCTGCAGCAGTGTTGATACTGCATGGTGTCAGTGAGTACAGAAATGATACTTCTGGTATAATCAAAGGCCAAGGCGTGTGCGCATTTCTTTCCGGCCCAGCTTCAATAACGGCACTAACAGCTATTGCAGTGGAAAGAGTCTATGCTACATTTTGGCCATTTAGGCACCGAACGATAGAAGAGAAGTATTATTTCATTGGGATTGGTTTCTCGTGGTCTTTCTCTGTTTTTCAATGTTTTGTTGGATCCACTCGATATAACCACTGGGTTAAAACAAAAGCACTGACTGCTATTTCTGACATTTTGCTTGTATCTAGCAATGTTCTCTTGTTGGGTATTTTAACATCATCATACCTGGCCATGTTTATTAAATTAACGTTCTTCAAATCTTTCCCTACACACAGAACAGTCCAGTGTAACAAGAGACTAGCAATTACTCTATCCATTACGACAGCAATTTCCCTCTTATCATGGATACCAACAGGAACAACACTTGTTTACGCGAACACGTTTTGCATCCCGAGATGTTACAAGAAAATCTCAAAGCACATTCTAATATCTGCAGACTTTGTGGCAGCTGCAAACTCGTTCGTTAATTTGGTGGTGTACGCGTTTAGGATGAGGGCATTTAAAAAGGAATGCAAGGAAATATTTTGTAAACGCCGAGATTTTGGGATATTTTATAGCAACTGTCGAGTTGGTCCTGCGTAGAATTATGATGCACATAGGTTTCTCTCGCTAACTCAGTAAAAACTATGGACAAGAACAAGACAAGAACAAGAGTTGGCGTCGCGTCATCTCGCTAGACTTTAATAACGCTTTCGACAGGTTGACTCCCAAAATATTTGGTTAGTAAGTTAATGGCGTATAGATTGTCGGATAGCAGGCTGTATCGTGCTAATAAATTCAATGAAGGAGACAGTGAGTTAAAATCGTTGACCATTTGACAGTGTGGTCGATTAACTTTACAGTGAGGCCTTCTTCAGTGTTACATGGGGGGCAAAATATGGAATAGTCTGCCAGATAAGTTAAGGAGTTTTTCCATGAAATACAGCGCAGTATTTAATATTTTTTCAAACAAAACCTCTACATTTTAACGGTATACCTCAGTGAAACAACCATAGAGGCTGATCAAAATCAGGACGGCCAGCTAAGCCCAGCTAAATAACTCACATGTAGCACCACGAACGGCAATCGAACCCGGGTCACAAGTTTTCTTTATCCAAAATATGGCAATCGATCCCCACAGAAATTAAGTGTCTAAGTTACTCTCAGTTTAAGAAACATTATAAAATCTATCTTCTCAAATCACAACTGCCCTAGTCATGTATTAGATGTATATGTTTGTTGATAATATTATTAGTTGATTAGTTTAATATATTAGAAAACTAGTCTAATATTTTCACTTTAAAAATTTGGTTCCTATCCTTACCTAGATATTTTCTAATCCAAATCCTTTTATATACCTTAAACCTGTATTTTACGTTGTCCTGTGGCAGTGGTTAACTCGAAAGCTTCGGCTCCTTTAACCACTGCACACTCTCCCCCTGTTACTGCCATATTTAATACTGTATTTTATGTATCCTCCTCCTAAATGTCTATCATACTCTTTAACTTGTAATTAGCCGTGTAGTACATAGAGTGGAAAATAAAGAAAACTGAAACTGAAAAACTCACAGAGGAGAGAAGCGAAGTGCTTAACTACTGCCCAACCCCGGCTCCCCGGCTATTTTCTATGAAATACAGAGCCGTATTTCATAGCGATATGAAGCCAATCAAAATTCTGGAAATTTCGTTCTATTTCTGTTCCAGGCCAATCGGAATCTGCGGGAACTTTGAATACATAATTAGTCTCAAAACGCGGTCGCGACTCGTGATCATTGGTTTGAAATAAATTACAAAGAAACTTTCCCATAATGACTTCAGACGTCTTTACGAAAACAAAATAGATTTACCTATTTCTTATTTAGAGCGGTTTTCAATTGAGTGTCGAAAGGTAATTGCTTTCGAATTTGATTGGTTATATAGTTATCCTGAGTTTCGAGGGCGCTTTCTAATGTATTAATTCAGTATCGGACCTTGCTTATCGGACTGCTTTTCTACAGGAAAGGTGCTCTGAATGACTGTCAACAATGGCAACAATCTATCAAATAAGCACAAGAAAAATTACATACAAACTTCGACCCGCAAATAGGCAAGCTAATCAAGGCGGGGAAAAAAAATACACTATTTCAGACAGGTACATTTAACTGAGTCAGTCAGTCAGTCAGTAAGTCAGTCAGTCAGTAAGTAAGTAAGTAAGTAAGTAAGTAAGTAAGTAAGTAAGTGACTTTATTTAAGTATCAATGTATTTAGCTTTGCAGCTAATTGGGGACACTAGTTCTACGATTTTACGTCCTAATCCGAGAAGGAACTTACATAGCACAGAACTGACTGTGATATAAAGAAGGCGTAATAATACAATAAGTAAATAAGTCGGTAAGGAAAATACATTAGTGATAAATGAATTGTAAGATTTAGTATGAAGAAAAAGGAAAATAAGATTACTTTAAATTACTAATAATCTGAGAGACCAGCTTTGAAAAGGTCAAAACTGTAAGTACCTTTTCATGGAATAATGCTAATATCAAAACGTACAATTATGGGATATTGTCTAAAATATATTTTCTGATTGATCTGACCCCCAAGGCATCTGAAAAATATGTTTTAACCAGTATGGCATATCATGAAATATATATTAAATATATATTTGTTCATTACCGTCCTAAAATAGACAAATATATACTTCTGATATTTTTCGTATCATATCATTGCGGTCAAAATACATTTTTCAGATATCTTGGGGGTCAGGCCAAGCAGAAAATATATGTTGGACAATATCCCATATCCCGTAAGTATTGATATTAGCATTATTCCACAAAAAAGTACTTGCAGCATATACTAGCCTGGGAAACCAGCCTACTCTTATCGCCCCCCCCCCCCCCCCCCCCCCCCACCCCCTTGGAAAGAGACGTCTGGGAAACGAGGCAAAAAAGTCCATCTTGATGACGTCGTAGATAGCCATTTCATGATACATAAATTAAGTGTAAGCTCGGAAGACGAATGCGAACAACAGAGTTTTTTTCAAGGAATATAACTACCGAGGCTGCTCGTTTGCTTGGCAGTGGATCACCATCATGAACAACCATGAAATTCAAGCCTATTTAGCGTGTGTCGGTAGCTCGTTTGCTTCGTTCTTTCAGCGGCTCGGCCGGGTCAAGCGAATTTGTCCTACGCCTGTCAAAACATAACAGTTGTTTATAATTTTAAAACCTACACACAGCACAGCAGGCCACTTTTATAGCCAGTTCTTTTGCCAGGTCAGTAGCCGAAGAGATTAGCTATAGAATGCAGTTATTTTCAAGGTATACTACCGAGGCTGCCCGTTTGCTTGGGTGAAAGAACGGCCATCACGTTCGTGATTCATAGCACACTTTATACATGTAGATGTTTATTCATAGCCGAGATTCACTGCCTAGCAAAAGACCCGGCTTGAAAAGTGGCCCTGTGTTCTGTGATAGCTCAGTGTGTGTAGGTTTATATAAAATTATAAACAACTATTAATTTAATACAGTACCTTTTTGTTCACTTTATACTTGTAAATGTTTTGACAGTACGACATTTCGGTTTACTGGCCGCTGAAAGAACGAAGCAAAGGAGCCACCGACAGCACCGAAACACGCTAAATAAGCTTGAATTTCATGGTTGTTCATGACGATGACCGCTGCCAAGCTAACGAGCAGCCTCGGTAGTTATATACCTTGAAAATGCGGTGGAGACAGGGCTGTATGTCGAAGTCTTAAAAAGGTACGTTTTTTTAGCAAACAAACGAAAATGGCGGCTCTACTTATTTTGTCAGTATTGTTTAAACGTAAACATAGACGGGTAAAGCATTAATACTGATTAGGAGTCTTTAATATGAAAGGTTATTCTCAAACTCATGAATAATTAATGAGATATTCATCCAATGGTGGAAGTGTATTTGGACACATGCACGGGTCTTGATACCCGGTGAAACCCTAGTGTTTGATGCAATTTCCAAATCATTAGCGATCTTCCTCTGGCTATTAGGCATCAAAATTCATGCATGTGATATACCTAATTAATGACTTTACATGAAGAGAACTGAAGGAAAAGATGGAAATAAAAATCGGCGTCAGAAGTGTGGCTCGAACCATCGTCCTCATGACTGCTAGTCCTCCGTCTTGTCCATAGACTTGCCCCAAGTCGAACTCGCTTAGTCACTGGGTAAGCGATTAGGGTTAGGGTTAGTAAGCGACTACTGGGTCAAAAAGCGAGCGCGAGAATCGAAGCGAGAGGCGAGTTCGACTTGTTTCACTTGCAGGAAATTGAATCGGGGGATTATGTTTTGGCGCGAAAACACGTTTCAGGGGCGGAGCTTATATTTCGCGCCTTTGACAAACTCTTTATGGGTACATTCATATTGTAAATACCACATCTACGGTCGACTGATTTGACACGTTAACATACAATGCCTGAAGAATTGACGCTTTGTGATTGGGTAAATCTTAGTACGTCATAAGCCACGCCTCCGGTTGAAAAATCAACCGGTAAATTTGGCGCGCTGCAATTGGGAAAAGTCCTTCGTGCGGGGGGCTAAGAAAGACTTTGAGAAAGTCTATCTTGTCCACTACACTATCGTCCACTACACTAGGCTGTTTGTTGGAACATAGTTAATAGAGTGGAATGGTTAGGAAACCCGGCAAACTTCAAAAGGGCTAACAAAGGTACTGCGATTTATGTTGGAAGGGGGTAAGACAAAAGATTGTGCACGGACATAGTCATTAGCGTTTCCTGATCGACTGAATCCACACGTTTCTATTGGCTGATTGATTAACATGTTTTGTGCACGGTAGTGGTTGAAAAAAGCTAACAAAGACATATAACAAAGAAGATCCCTGAGTTTCATAACCATTTCACTCTATTAACTATGGTTGGAACGACCATGAGAAAAACAACAATCAAAATCCTTGTAGTCTATAATCGTATGTAACAAAATGCCAGGCAAACAATACTTCCTAATGATTTATGAATACATGTGTATTCGCACGAGAAGACATTTCAAACACTCATTGTTCGTCATTCGTCATGGGATTCCACATCGCGAAAACAATAAAATCCTCGAGGTTATGCCTCTCGGGTTTCGTTTGTTTTCTCAATATTTGGAACCCCTGATATGATAAAACACTCCAATTCGTGTTTGAAATAGTTCTTCTCTTTTGAGATCAGACCAGAGAGCTTTACAGAAAACTTACCCTTTCCAGCCTACAACTCTTGGCGTTAAGGACGTACAGGGTGCCACTCCTATCACCAGCCCAAACCTGTTACGATCACCACGAGGCACAATAATATAACGTAAAACTCAAAAAACGCCTGCATATGTAAGTTTAATGCTGGAAGCAGCGCGCGCCCATGAGAGATTTTTAAACAAACATCTGCTGAGCGTCTGTCCTCCTATAGATGCACAGATGACGTCACAACGAGGAGAACAAAGAAGTTCGCCACGAAGAGCAGTCGAGTGGCATGACATTTTGACGTCATCTGTGCATCTATAGGAGGACAGACCCACGAAAAAGTACAATACAATTGTTGTATACAATAACTGGCGAAAAAAGACAGGCTATAAAACGATTTCGTGCAACAAGTGACGTCATCTGCACTGGAAAACACATGGCTATCGACCAATGAGAGCGCGCGTTTCACACGGTTTATTGTATAAACGTGACGTCATCTGTGCATCTGCACTGGAAAACACATGGCTATCGACCAATGAGAGCGCGCGTTTCACACGGTTTATTAGCGAGGTTTAGATTCGAGTACGAGTACGACAATGAGTACAAATTTTCACAATCGACGAACACTTTAATAAGATATACGAACAAACAAATACTCTAAGTGCTTGTTCTCGTATCTGCAGCATTGTTTGGCAGAAATGGAAGATCTCTACTTTCTTGCGACAGAGATATTTTGTGTCTAAAAGTCGTACTCGTTCTCGAATCTAAAGCTCCCTATTGTATCATATGGAGGAGTTGAGTTATGAAAGAACTGACCAGTTACCAAGTTTATAAAGGATTTTCTATCGGAAAAAGGCGTCCAATGGAAGTCTTGTATGCAAAATGTCATGGCTTGAAGGCGTTTGGGTTAATAAACAAGTTTCATGACTTCACATACTACGACTACCAGAATCATTTGCTTGGATTATATGCTACCCTAACTTAGACCGTTGCCTTTGTATTCTCACAGAGGTTTAAGAATCTGAACAAAAAAAAATGAAAAGGATTCTGGTAGTTTTCGTTAAATGATGCAAATCGCCTATAGTGGTGAAAATGCATCTTACGGTTGCATTACAATGCGCGCGATGCTAGTTTTAGTTCAGTGCTCGCAAATCCAGAAATCAAGTATGATATTATCTACCCCTTGAGATCTAGTGTTCTTTTTTGCCTTGTACCCTCACGAACAGAGAGGTTTGGCAAATCCGTTTTCCCATCTACTATTAAGAAATGGAATAAGTCAGACTTAAACCTGAGAAACCAGGATACTCTACCAGAATTTACTCGGCCGTTGTCTTAAGAAATATTTTGCTGATCACAAATATAATAGGCTCTATAATGTATCATACTCAAGATATGCTTCTAGTCTTCATAGTAGGCTACGATCAGGTGCTAATACCCTTAATAACTATTTACACACAATTAATTGCAAAGAGTCTCCTATATGTGCAATTGTGGTACAAGCTCTGAAACAGTTAAGCATTCTTTTCTGCACTGTCCCAGATATGCTGCTCAACGCTCGTTGCTCTTTACCTCAGCTGCCTGCATTCTAGGCAATACTTGGCTCGATGCTACTGACTCTCAAAAGGTTAAACTCCTGTTACACGGCTCAATTTGCTCTGGTAGTTTTCATAACAATTCGTTGTTCTTTTTGGAGGTTCAAAGATTTATTATTGAGAGTGGTAGATTCAGTGCATCAATCTAGTATTTTTTTATAATTTATCCTAAAATAATTTATCTATAATTTATCCTAAATTGTAATATTGTATTGTTGTTATTATTTCTTCTTTCTTTTTCCTTTCCCTACTTAAACGGTCATGTACAGTATGTATATTCTACATAATACTTCTTAGATGAGTGCTCCTGCTACTCTTAGGACACATGTAGCGAACATATATGTTTAAATAAATAAAAAGTATTATAAAATACCACAAATGGTACGCGTTCTATGATTGGTTAAAAGGCGTGTTTAATATATAAAAGGATAAAGACATTGAAACAGAGCACACGTGTTATCTCCTTTAAATCTTGTAGTTGCATGTTGTCATTATATTTTAAGGCAATAACACGTTCTCCGTGTCATTGTTCTCTGTTATATACACTCGGGATATGTTGGAAGAACGCAGAAAAACTTGAAAATCACGAGTCGCTAGGCGAGGAATCACCAGACGATGAATGCCACCCACCTTTCCGTCCACATATACCATCTGCGTGAAGCCTTTACACCGTATCTTAGATGTCTTATATTGGTACGTGTTAGCATCCCAGATAGCGATGACACCTTTCTTGTCGCACCCTGTCCACACCTAACAACATAATAACAATAAATAACAATAACAATATATAACAACAACCATAATGCGATTCCACTGATCAAGCGGAAGAGAACATATCTGATGGATTATAAGACTATAGTTTAGGCATTGAGAGGACAATAAAACAACAATAAAAACAATAATAACAACAACAAAAACTAATAACAACAAAATGCAACAATAATAATAATAACAACAACAACAATAATAACACTAATGCGATCCCATCAATCAAGCGGAAGAGAAAATATTTGATGGATTATAAGACTAGTTTAGTAATTGAGAGGACAATAAAACAACAAAACAATAACAATAAAACAACAATAATAACAAAACAAAAAACAATAATAATAACACTAATTCGACTTCACCAATCACGCGGAAGAGCACATATTTGATGGGTTGTAAATGACTATAGTTTAGGAATTGGGCCGGACAATAAAAAACAATAATAATAACATCAACAAAAATAAAAACAACAATGATAATAATAATAACAACAATAATAATAACGACAACACTATGAATAATACGATTCCACGGAAGAAAACATTTGATTTTGACGATGTTGCGCACGCATCAATAGAACAATACCAGCCTTTTGTTATTTAAAACAGATAGCCATTGTTCTAGCTGGGCGCGCAACATCGTCAAAATGGTCTATTGGGAAGAAAATACAACTGACACTATAAACAACAATGATAATAATGATAATATATGCAGTAAACCCCAGGTCAAACGATCGAACATTGTTGGATTGCACGATACAACTTTGTTGGACGAAAATGTTGGGGTGGCGGCGAAACATGGTGTTCCCCATGGTGTTCTCCATGGTGTTCTCCGTGATGTTCTCCATGGTGTTCTCCATGGTATTCTCCATGGTATTCACATTGAACGTGTAGAGTTTGAAAAATGTCATTTTTGTCAAACATTTGATCCAACAAAAACAAACTTCACTCAACATAGCGCCTCGTGAATCCACAACAATTTTGCACATGCAATGATGCAAAACGTGGTAAATAAGAGAGAATGCCACGGGAAACTATCATATTAAAAAGAAATCAACTAAGACTAAGTATACATATCGTTTCCAAACAGCGATTAAATTATTGAAGTTCTTGGAGATGGGAATAGAACACTTGTACTTCTCATAAAATCCGTATCAGACACCCTCATACCTCGGTAGGTGAAACAACACACATGCAGTCGAATGACCGAGGGATGTCATGATCAGCAGCCAGAGTTAGTGTTGTACATGTACGTCATGCTTTGGAAGGTGGTGTAGAATCTATCCTAGTGAGGACTGTTGACACAGACATCATAGTAATCCTTGTTGGAAAGTTGCATGATCTCGCTGTCTACAATCCACGAGCGGAAATCTGGATGGCATTCGGAATGGGGAATCACTTCTCATTTATCAGCATCGACCGTATATGTTCTAGTGTTCCACGCTTTCACTGGATGTGATACCACCTCATCATTCTGTGGTAAAGGCAAGAAGTCGGCGTGGCAGGCATGGGAATTGAATGCCGAAGTCACACCAGCCCCTGGCATCCATTGCAGCTCATCCCTTCCAGCAGCTAAGGGTTATCTCCGTGAACTTCAAGAGACTTAAGAGAATGACGATCCTGATGTATGACAAATCGAGCTCCCTGGAGTCAGTAAATGAGGCTAGAATGGTGCTGTTCTGTAAGCATAACAGACCATTGGAGAACATTCCTTCAACACAGGTACATAACCGCCATTGTACATGTAGGTAGAACAGTACGAAAATCATTACAGTAGAATCTCGATAACTCGAACCCTCGATAACTCGGAATCCCGATAATTTGAACCTACGATGATTTTCCTCTGCTTGAACATCCCTTGTAATTTCACCCTCGATAACTCGAACCAATTTTTGTTTCCCCCGGAGGTTAGAGTTATCAAGATTCCACTGTATTTTCATAACCAATGTATTGTTCAGCGGGCAACGTTACTTGAGTAAAACGTTAATCGTTCCAGTGAAGGAATTGATACACTAAACTCCAAAGAAACTCTTAATTACTACAAAAACGGCAATTTACTAGAGACGACTGACTTGTTATATATAATTGCCAATTGACTTCCCCTCTATATTGACATTGAATTGCAGGATGCACTTCTGCAACATTCTCAAAGGGCTGTGTACCAGGCGGGTATATGGACATCATCTGAGCAGGCTGAGCAGGGTCTTCCTTCTCCCGAGGAGTTTTTGTGCGTCAAAGTCGATGGCTTTTGGAGACCCAAATGGATATCACTTCCCCAAGTTGCAAGCGGTTGCTGATAAAGTGTTCCTGCAAAGGACGCTGCTCCCGCTGCAAATGTGTCAAAGGGAATTTGCAGTGCTCGCCGCTGTGTAAATGTAGTTTCACAGAGAGCCTTCTTTGGAAAGACGAAGTTCTGAATGGCCACTTAAACAGAAACCAATCTATTACATGTCTGAACAGATAAGTGTTGTTTGTGATTACAGATTAGGCCAATAGTAGCATTTTTTTTATAGCCAGCAACCTGGCTTTTCAAGGGGATTTAATCGGGTGCGTTTAAGGGCCCGAAAAGCATTATGGGTACATTAAAATGCACTACAGTTTATCCGAATATACCTGATCAATGTTCTGTGGACCTTTGGGATTGTTTTTTGTAATAATGCTACGTTTCCAAGATAATAAACCGATAGCTTGGTAACCAGGTAATTCAGAAATCTGCCAATTTTGATTGTATTCGTTCTACATAGTAAAAGGTGATATTTTCGTGAGCACCCCTTCAATTTTGTTTAGTTACCCTTAAGGAATTTGTGTGCCAAATTTGGTGCTTTTATCACTCTTGTCACGATCAAGCCAAATTATTGCGCTAAGCCACCTGACTATTAGTATGTGACGTCATGCAACTGTCCTATTGGACCTTTTGCAGGATGCAATCACGTGGTTGTACTGGAAGGCAAAACAATCTGACTTTTATTTAAAGGCGCTGTGTCACGGTACTGCGCATGTGTGAAAATCTGATGATTTTTAGAATTATGTTCTAGCCCGGAACGAAATTCTCAGAGCGGTGAAATACCGATTTTTAAATCGACTTCCATCAGTGTTCTTTTTTAACTCATCCTTGCCTCCTTTGGTCATTTATGGAAATGTAAGATGTGCTTAAATAAGTTTTAATTATTTGTTTATTCAAAATTAGTCGTTGCAAACTGCAACACAACTAAAACAAAAAAGCAAAGTGATGCTTACCGGCGGGGAATGCCGCCACTGAGTACTCTGAATACAGCAGCCAAAAAACGCAAGACATTGGAAGCTTTTGGCATTCCAACCAGAAGCGAAGAGGGTTTGGATGTCCAGAAGAGTTCACGAAACACATGGAAACTTTTCAAGTCATATTATAAATGATATGGCAGTTTTCAACAGCGATACGAAGTATAATTTATCTACGGCTTAGAAACGATCGAGGCTGAAATTATATGAACCAACCGGAGTGCAAAGACTGTACGAAAAGTTAGATAAAACCTTTCTTTGCTGGCAAAACAACCTCATGAACTCAAATACAATAGTCTTGTGAGCAATCGACGTACGTATGAAGCTATAGAAGTTTATATTATCGACTACGTGAGAGTCTGCAAACATCGAACTGCTATGAAACCGCTTGTCAGTATTCGCACTTTCGTGACAAGCGAACTCTACTTTCGACACAAGGTCGCTAAACTGTACGAAATCTCCAAGAATAAATCCCTAATGTCCAAACTAAAGGGGAAAACTGAAAGAGGAAATCCTTGTGAGCAATCGACGTACAGAAGCAACCATGGGAACAGTTAGACCAAATTAACGATCCTAACGAGACGTGGGAATTATGGAAAACACTCTTCCTAGAAGTAGCTGATAAACATGCTCCATTTAAATCAAAACGTATCCGTCCCCAACAATCTCCTTGGATCACTCATGACCTGAAACGAAAAATGTTTGAAAGGGATCGGCTGAAAGCTTCAGCAATTAAGACAAACAATTCAGCTGATTGGTTAAGATACAAACAAACCCGAAATAAATTGAATAATGATATCCGCAATGCTAAAGCAAACTACTTCCATGACACCATTAAAACTAATAATGGTGATGAGAAGAAAATGTGGAAAGCTATTAACGAGCTAAGGTCCCATAAAGTTAATACAACCATATTAAACAAAATTAACATTATGGGAAATATGATCGAGGATCCAAAAGAGATCGCCGAGGCTTTGAACCAGCATTTTGCCGAAATCGGCCCCAAATTAGCAGGAAAGATCTCCGATAATAATATGTCTTTCAAAACTTATCTAAAGACAGTAGATTCCTCATTTCAAATCAAACCTATTGAAGGAAGGCAAGTCCTCAGATTACTAAAGAAGCTCCCTTTAGCTAAAGCCACAGGATTAGATAATATCCCTTCCAGGTTACTAAGAGATGCAGCTGAAATTGTTAGCCCCTCTCTAACCTCACTATTTAATTTATCTATAGCAAAAGAGCTCTTACCCCAAGATTGGAAGCTTGCAAGAGTTACTCCTCTCTTTAAACAGGGTACTAAATTTGATCCAGATAACTATAGACCAATCTCAATTATCTCTGCTGTTGCAAAATTATTTGAAAGGCTGGTATTTCATCAGTTTTATGATTATCTTCAAGAACATAAAATCCTTACTAATAGCCAATCGGGATTTCGAACCCTCCACTCTACGGTGACAGCATTACTAGAAGCCACAGACCAGTGGTACTACAGCATTGACAAAGGACATGTCAATGCTGTGTTATTCCTGGATCTGAAAAAAGCGTTTGACACTGTCGACCACAAAATCCTTCTTGAAAAACTTAAATTGTATGGATTAGATCAAGCCTCTTTGAACTGGTTTGACTCGTATCTTAGTAACAGGCAGCAACGATGCAGGGTAAATAATGAAACATCTAGTCCCAGAACCCTCAATTGCGGCGTGCCCCAAGGAACGATCCTAGGGCCCCTTCTGTTTTTACTCTACATCAACGATCTACCCAACTGCCTATTAAAATCTTTTCCTCGGATGTACGCCGATGATACAAACTTAACAGTAACCGGCGAGAGTCCGAGAGAGATAGAAGAATGCTTAGGACTCGACCTCCAAAATGTTAGAAATTGGCTTTGTGCAAATAGACTCACCCTAAATGCAACAAAAACTGAATTGTTGCTAGTGGGTTCCCACCAGAAATTGACAAATTTTCCGAAAGATTTATCTTTCACCATTGATGGTAAAGTCATAGAAAGAGTTACCTCAACAAAATATCTTGGTGTACATCTAGATGAAAATTTGTCTTGGAAAACCCACATTAACAAACTCATGAAGAAAATCTCCTCAGGTCTAGGTGCACTCAGACGTATAAAGCCTTTCATACCCCCCAAAGCACTGCTAAGTGTCTATGATACTCTCATACTCCCTCATTTTGATTTCTGCAACTGGTGTTGTATGGGAAAATCTAAACAAAGGACTTGCCGAGAATCTACAAAAGTTGCAAAACCGAGCTGCCAGAATAATAACCGGTTTACCCTTTGATACTAAGATTGATGAGCTCCTAAGTACTCTAAATTGGGACAGACTATATATTCGACGAATCAAACAAAAAGCAATAATGATTTATAAGGCTTTAAATAACCTGTCTCCTGAATATTTATCCTCAAAATTTATACCACGTTCAGCCTCTACAAATTACAATCTTAGGGGCTCATCAACAAAACTAACCCTCGTACGGCCACGAACCAATTTCGGTAAAAAGGCTTTTCGCTTTAGTGGGGCTAAGTTATGGAATGAACTGCCTGAGGATGTAAGGCAATCAACTAGTTTAAATAACTTCATTTTTAATCTTACGAAATCGAGTTATTTTAACCTTATGTAAATATTTTTTATATATGACATTCCTATTTTTCTTATTCGTCCCTGCAACATGGCTTTCATGTAAAACAGTTTCATATTTTAGTGTTTTTTATCTATGTATGTAACTGATGATTTTTCATGTATAAATAAAGATAAGTAAGTATATGAAGCTATATAAGTTATCATTGACTACATGAGAGTCAAACATCGAACTGCTATATATGAAACCGCTTGTGACAGTTTACGCACTGTCGTGACAAGGAACTTTTCTACTTTTGACACACGGCAGGCTGCGCGATATAGAAAAGCGTGCAAAGAAAAACAATGCGTTTGTCCTGGCTGAGATTTCAACCCTGAAAAAGGTCAATTAGAGATTGGTCTTACATCAGGTATACCCGTGAAAATGGATGCTTACATCGAAGAGCTACTGAATGAGATGCCCGACTCAAGGGCAGCCGATACTTTAGCAAGTGTGGTCCAGAATATTCTGGATGAGGACATCACGGAGGATGTCAAGCATAAGTTACTGCTGCCGCTCATACCGGCAAAATCTCGCCTTTCAGGCAACGGAAAAAATAGAAGAAGAAAAATAGAAGGTCCAAGTACTCTAAGAAATAGGAAAGAGGAAGAAGGTTAAAACGATGAAGTTTAGACCTATAATCGAGGTCAGAGGTTGAACCGTGTATCATACAATGTTGAATATTGAAAGAAGCGAGTCAACATGTTGAACGATGTTGCAGGAAATAGAGACATGCTCTATTCCATTCAACAAGTTGTAACATCGTTGAACATGTTGACTTCAACATTCAACATGGTATAATACACGGATCAAGATTTGTTGCCAACACATGTTGAACGATGTTGGCAAAAAATATTGAACCGTGTATCATCGGCTTAAATGATGATTTAAAATAAAGGCGTTTTGTAGCCTCGAATGAGTAGTTTATTCTTGATGATTTTTCGCTACAAGGTGGTTCTAGAGAACGAGAGGTGGTTTACGTTTACTGCTAATTTGGTGCGCCCTATTCTACTGACTAGGAGCTGTCTGTGTGTACAGTTTAGTTCTGTATGGCTCAGGTATGCTACATGTAGGTATGCTAGCTTGCAAAAAAAGATACGCTACCATTTGGGTCTTTTTTTCTTTCTTTCAGGTATTTAACTGCTCTGCTCCTGATACTGGTAACATGGAAGTTCTTATTCGCTATGGCACTGAGCAGCAGAAGGTACATCATTGTGACCAACTCGAAAGCTTCACGGCTACTTTGGTCACTTGCACACTAATTATTTTTTTCTTTTGTTACTTACTATTACCTATCTATCTTCTATAACTGGTCTTGTATTGTCTCTTATCCATGTATTCCTGAATGAGTGTAAAATAAAATGAAACTTGAAACCATGTAAATAAGTTAGTTTCGTATCGCGAAAATCAGTTGGGAAACATACAATGTAGTCCCATATTGCACTTTAGAGAGAAGATAAGCTATTTTTGAAGCCAACCCAGTGTTACATATTTATATCTTTGTGGATGTGCGAACCTCGCTTCTCGTTTTAGTCCTCTTTCTCCTTAGCGTTGATATTGTAACCACTTTGTCTGGTTAAATTATTACGAGTCTTGAAAACCTTTATGTTTTCAGGAACAATGGCTTACACCTTTACTCGAAGGTACGATCCGGTCCTGTTTCGCCATGACTGAACCACAGGTAATTGAAGTGGTGATGGCTCTACACCTGAATTTCATCACAGTTTCTCTGTATTACTAAAAGGAAAAACAAACCTTGTTTAAATTATAGGTGGCCTCATCAGACGCTACAAATATTGAAGCATCAATACAGGAACATGGAAATCACTATGTGCTTAATGGACGAAAATGGTGGACTTCCGGTACGTCGTGTTTTGTTATAACCTTCTCTTGGTTAAGACCACTTTAACCAAGAGTTGAATGTTCACATTTTTCGCCATAACCAATCAGAGTGTGCGTTTATATGAAATATGACGTCATTGCCGTGGTCTACAATTTCCAAAAACCAATCATAGCACGCGTTAGTGAATATGACGTCATTACCATGTTCTACAATTTCCCCCAAACCAGTCAGAGCGTGCATTAGTGAAATATGATGTCACTCGAGTGGTCTTCGCTCTCACAAACACACGGCTTTCGACCAATCAGAGCTCGCATTAGTAAGTATCTATACTAATTATATAACTGATTGGTTCCTTTGTTTTGACAGGTGCAATGGATCCTAGATGTAAATTAGCTATATTTATGGGTAAAACAAATCCTGATGCACCAAGACACAAACAACAAGTAAACATGAAACTTGGATTGTTTTGGACGTACTATTCCTCTTATAATTGCTCGTTAATTCCTCACAGAAAAAGGGGTTCCATCAGTTACATTTATGTACAAGTATACACAGAAGCTATCAAAGTGTTCTACAGGATAATGACATGCCTGATGAGGTCATTCCACGTTAAATTGCACGAGAAAACCGATATCAGGCATGTGATTTTCCTGGAATCGCATAGTCCGATGAATACTTGATGATTTAATACTTTTGATGATATTTTGCTAAGTTATAAATAGCACATGTAGTCTACAGTGGTAATTCCACTCTGAATCACCACTCTTCTCAGCCAGTCGGCGTCTGATTTTGTAAACGCACTCGTGCGATTCAGCTGTGACTATGCAATTCTTCAATATGTCTCGATAGCTATATTAAACACACCTTAGAGCTTGTCCCATGCACAACTAGCTCTTCCGAAGGAGATGAAAACAGGGGAGCTGTGGTGGCGCAGTGGTTAAGCGCTTCGCCTTTCACCTCTGTGGACCAGGTTCGATTCCCCGGCGTGGCGCCATATGTGAGTTGAGTTTGTTGGTATCTCGCCCTTGCTCCGAGGGTTTTTCTCCGGGTTCTCCGGTTTTCCTCCCTCCGCAAAATCCAACACGCTAAATTCCAATTCGATCTGTGGATTAGCTGGGACCTGGCTTTGATCAGCCCCCATGGTTGTTTCAGGTCTCGTTAGAAATTCAGAGGTTTTGATTTCTTCACAAAGATTAAAAAAAATCAGCAAAAGGTAGGAAATCGATCAATCATTCGGACTGTTACGAAGATTCACCCAACTCAGCCTTTTTTCCCATATTGATCAGTTTTTAATTTTCTCGGGTTAAAGTCTATGGCTTGTGGGACGTAGCAACAGTAACTAAGGGGGGACGTAGCAACAGTAACTAAGGGGAGACGTAGCAGCAGTAACTAAGGGGGGCGTAGCAGCAGTAACTAAGGGGCACGTAGCAACAGTAACTAAGGGGGCTAATTTAGCGGCTGTCTATCAAGGCTTTGATAGTCAAAATGGCAGTTGAACTGGCCACTCGTGCGACGTAATTTGATAATCCACTCATCCAAGGTTGCGATAAGTGTTGTCAGTGGCATAGAGAGGGGGTGAGGGTGGGGGGCAGTTGCCAGGCCCCCAGCCCAATCCCAGAAGAGGGTTTGGCAGAAGGTATCAATGAAAATGTCTCAGAATTAATCATTTTGCCCCCCCCCCCGCATTTCCCCCTAATTTTCATGACCTCCCTACGCCCCTGAGTGTTGTTGCCCCATGTGGTTTTGAGAGTTATTGTACTCTAGCAGTTTCTCAGCAATAAACCCTTTGTCTTGTCCTTGTTTCCAGGCGATGGTTCTAGTTCCCATGGACACGCCTGGTGTTACAATAGTTCGCCCTCTCTCCGTGTTTGGTTACGAAGATACACCAGATAAGGATTCATGTCATTGTTGTTAAATCTGTTGTTAGAAAATCTCATTCATCTAGCTCTTAAACTGTAAGTGTTTAAATGAGTGAATAGTGATAAATGATATGAAAATAATAGAAATAAATATCCCACAATTGTATTAAAGGCGCTGTATCATGGTTCTGCGCATGTCTGGAATCAATGTTGGATTGCTGGCTGTTAATTGGCTTCAAACAGTTAAAATCCCCTCCCTTAATGCTTTTCTGTAAATTCGTATGTGAGCTCTCAGTGTTGTGTAATATGACGTCACACCTTCCAAATTCTATAGGTAAATTCGTTGCCTGACGAGGGAATTCCACGTTAAATTTCACGCGAAAAACCGATATCGGTTTTGCAAGTGAAATTTAACGTGGAATTCCCGAGTCGGGCAATTAATTTTCATTGAATCCCATAGCATTTAGTGATTTACGAAAATAAATAAAGAATATAGTCAGTTTGAAAGTTGCTGAAATTCCAGCCACGCGCCAGGAACCCATTGCGCGGTAAACTAACGAGCGAATAGGAATCAAGCTAAAATTAGACTGAAACTCACACGAGGTTCAACTAAAAGTGCAGACTCTGCTCACAACATTTGGTTTTCCAACATCAAAACTGCATTTTTATGCATGAAAACTCCTGTATTTTATTTAGGTACACTTAATTTCGATCTAATCTTTACCAAGAAAGCGAAAGTGCATTAACATTTCAGACCTGTGTTCTGATCTGGATCCATTATACTGTATACTATTGTTTTTGTACTGCACGTACTAAAGGTTAGGGTGTTTTGTATTACTGTTTAAATCTTAATCCCTGGTCAAACTATTGAGTATTGTTGGGTTGCACGATACAATTTTGTTGGATGAAAATGTTGGGGTGGCGGCAAAACTCTGTCAAACATTTGATCGAACAAAAACAAACTTATCCAATATTTGATCAAGCAAAATATGTTGATCCAACATTGTCCACCGTGGGATGACAAACTATCGAACAATGTTGGATCGAGCAAAGTTGGACCGTGCAACCAACACTGTTCGATAGGTTGGCTGGGGCTGTAGTGAAGTAACAACAATAGATGTTAGTGTATTTACAGACCCATCACATTGGTGTATCATCTTTGATGTTAGACAATATACTTCTCAATATTTAAGATCATGCATGATAGCAGCTAACACGTAATGCATATACTATATTAGGGAAATGTGGTAAAAAAAGTAATTCATTATCATCTTTTTGGTTAATATTCGCAGTTGGCCATGGCGAGGTTGAGTTCCACAATGTTCATGTTCCAAAGGAGAACATTATTCTTGGGCCTGGTAGAGGATTCGAGATTGCACAGGTAATGAAACTGATCAGATAAACTATTATTGACCCTGCTCACCTGATGGCCATGTTGGTTAGAAACAACAGGTTTAGCAAGGTCAGCCTCGAACTGAACAGTTTCAGAACGAGTTTAGAGTAACAAAAACAAAGGTTGTTATCCTCGTGGGACTCAACATGGCCGCCATGTGAGAAGGATCAATTGGAAACTATTGGGCTAAGGAATGCTAGGAGTCAAGCCTAGTACAATGTAGGGTGGCCTCCACGCACAAAGGTTGTTATTCTCCTGGGACTCAACATGGCCGCCATGTGAGAAGGATCAATTGGAAACTATTGGGCTAAGGAATGCTAGGAGTCAAGCCTAGTACAATGTAGGGTGGCCTCCACGCACAAAGGTTGTTATTCTCCTGGGACTCAACATGGTCGCCGTGTGAGAAGGATCAATTGGAAACTATTGGGCTAAGGAATGCTAGGAGTCAAGCCTAGTACAATGTAGGGTGGCCTCCACGCACAAAGGTTGTTATTCTCCTGGGACTCAACATGGCCGCCGTGTGAGAAGGATCAATTGAAAACTATTGGGCTAAGGAATGCTAGGAGTCAAGCCTAGTACAATGTAGGGTGGCCTCCACGCACAAAGGTTGTTATCCTCCTGGGACTCAACATGGCCGCCGTGTGAGAAGGATCAATTGGAAACTATTGGGCTAAGGAATGCTAGGAGTCAAGCCTAGTACAATGTAGGGTGGCCTCCACGCACCAATGTTGTTATCCTCCTGGGACTCAACATGGCCGCCGTGTGAGAAGGATCAATTGGGCCATCCCTTCATGTAGGACGACACGAATTGCTACCAAATTGTATTCTATTGTATTGTATTGTGTTGCGTTCTATTGTTGTATTGAATTGTATTGTGTTGTATGCTATTGTATTTTTGGTAAAAATTCGTGTCGTCCTACATAAAGGGATTGCCATCAATTGGAACCTATTGGGCTAAGGAATGCTAGGAGTCAAGCCTAGTACAATGTAGGGTGGCCTCCACGCACAAAGGTTGTTATCCTCCTGGGACTCAACATGGCCGCCGTGTGAGAAGGATCAATTGGAAACTATTGTGCTAAGGAATGCTAGGAGTCAAGCCTAGTACAATGTAGGGTGGCCTCCACGCACAAAGGTTGTTATCCTCCTGGGACTCAACATGGCCGCCATGTGAGAAGGATCAATTGGAAACTATTGGGCTAAGGAATGCTAGGAGTCAAGCCTAGTACAATGTAGGGTGGCCTCCACGCACAAAGGTTGTTATCCTCCTGGGACTCAACATGGCCGCCATGTGAGAAGGATCAATTGGAAACTATTGGGCTAAGGAATGCTAGGAGTCAAGCCTAGTACAATGTAGGGTGGCCTCCACGCACAAAGGTTGTTATCCTCCTGGGACTCAACATGGCTGCCATGTGAGAAGGATCAATTGGAAACTATTGGGCTAAGGAATGCTAGAAGTCAAGCCTAGTATAATGTAGTGTGGCCTCCACGCACAAAGGTTGTTATCCTCCTGGGACTCAACATGGCCGCCATGTGAGAAGGATCAATTGGAAACTATTGGGCTAAGGAATGCTAGGAGTCAAGCCTCAGTATAACTTTATTTACCCACGGAATATCTCATCAGGATTTAAAAATAAATAAATAAATAAGTAATGATAATGTAAATAAAAATAAATAATAACATCTAATCATAACTACTATAATAATAATAATCTAATTTTAAATAATGCTAAGTTTAGTACCTGCTTTCCATGAGAGCCGTGCATTACATATAATATATTATAAAAATTAAGAATAAAAATAAGACTTTAGAATAACAGTTAGACTTGTTCAAAACAGCCCGCTCGAAAACTGCTAAGATTATTTGCTTGCCGCAACCCGACTGGGAGGCTATCCCACAGCACCGCACCCTTATAACCAAAGCTATCCTTAAGATAATTTGTGCGGGGCATAGGAATAGCCAGTTTGCCCTCGGTGTCTCTCAAAGAATAAGAGGTAACATTACGATATGTAAACATGGACCGCATATAGTCTGGGGCAAGACCATTCATTGATTTGTAGACCATGACTGCGGTTTGAAATTTTCGTTGCGAAGCGAGTTTTTTCCAACCAAACCTCTCAATCAGAATATCGGCATCAGCGTCATAGTTGGAGAACGATAAGACCCTTGCAGCTCGATTTTGCAACTTTTGAAGCTTAGTAGCACAAGTTATGCTACAACTATCCCAGACAATGCAACAATAATTGAAATGTGGTTGAATAAGGGAATTGTAGATTGAATGCATGGTTTTATCAGGAACACAATTTCTTACACGTTTCAGGGCTCCAATTCCAGAAGCAATCTTTTTAGTCAACCCCTTGATGTGCACATTCCATGATAGATTTTGGTCAATATGCACACCAAGTGATTTTGTATGAGGCACCTGCTTTATAGGGACGCCATCGATTGCCAGGATTGGAGCTGATTGAAACGTGGATAATCTTTGTCGTGACCCGATAACCATAAACTCTGTTTTTGATTGGTTTAAGGTAAGCTTGTTAGCGACAAGCCAATGATTAACGCTTGCAAGGTCTTGATTGACATAATAATTAATGTCATCTACATTATTACTTGCAAATGTTAAATGAGTACAATGTAGGGTGGCCTCCACGCACAAATGTTGTTATCCTCCTGGGACTCAACATGGTCGCCATGTGAGAAGGATCAATTGGAAACTATTGGGCTAAGGAATGCTAGGAGTCAAGCCTAGTACAATGTAGGGTGGCCTCCACGCACAAAGGTTGTTATCCTCCTGGGACTCAACATGGCCGCCATGTGAGAAGGATCAATTGGAAACTATTGGGCTAAGGAATGCTAGGAGTCAAGCCTAGTACAATGTAGGGTGGCCTCCACGCACAAAGGTTGTTATCCTCCTGGGACTCAACATGGCCGCCATGTGAGAAGGATCAATTGGAAACTATTGGGCTAAGGAATGCTAGGAGTCAAGCCTAGTACAATGTAGGGTGGCCTCCACGCACAAAGGTTGTTATCCTCCTGGGACTCAACATGGCCGCCGTGTGAGAAGGATCAATTGGAAACTATTGGTCTAAGGAATGCTAGGAGTCAAGCCTAGTAGGGTGGCCTCCACGCACAATGCTGTAAATGAATGAACTCACTGTCTAAGGGTATTGTCAATTGAAATGGCCCTTAAAAAAACCTTACAAAATACCATGTGACTGATCCAGGAATGATGTTAAGACTGTTTTTACGAAGGATCTCATGCAAGGAAATTGATTCAAGAGATCAAGTTGTTCAACATTCTCTCAAAATCCCTATGTTTGATCCTATTGAATGTGTGACATCTTCTTATAATTGAAATTCGAGTTTTGAGGCAATATTCCTAGAAGGTATGCTGTTGTAATACGAGTAATTTGTCTCTGGTCATGAGTCTATATATTTTCTTCTTTAGGGTTTTAATATTGCCTTTTCAGGGTCGTCTCGGTCCAGGACGCATCCATCACTGCATGCGTCTCGTTGGTCACGCGGAGAGATCACTGGAGCTAATGACTCATAGGGTGTGTCATACTATATTCGTTATATTCAGTTTTATGGATTAAAGTCCTGCCAACTATCAGGTCACAATTTCTCTTGTTCCAACTAACCAATTAAAGAACGAATAAGCTTTTACTTGCCGCAATCTTGGACCTTATATTAAAGGAGAACTGAACCCTAAATCAACTTTAGCTCTACGAATCAATCTGTGAAGAGCCTTAGATTATAATTCAATTTATTGTGTTCTGCGTCGGAGAAAAGAAAATCTGAAAGTTTCCTCACAACCTCCGCTATGTACATACGGCTCAAGTCTTGTAATTTGTGACGTCAATCTATGTACAAAGGGCCTTCGATTATAATTCAATTTATTGTGTTCCACGTCGGAGAAAAGAAAATCTGAAAGTTTCCTCACCACCTCCGTATAGACAGCTCAAGTCTTGTAATTTGTGACGTCGGGTACGGGGAATAAATTAGTTTTTGCCATGCTGTCCCTGACATTGAACAGCGGCTCCTAATTTCTTTGTAATACATCTTTATATCGTTTGGTTTATTTAGGGTTCAGTTCCCCCTTAATTCCAGGAATTATCGCTATTTGTGGTAGTAAGAAAATTCATGGTCTCAGTGATCTGAGAGGTTTCTAAGTGACCGACCCTCATTCTCCTCCCCCAAATGAAGAAATAGTTAAATTACCCAACCATTTTAAACAGGTAAACCCCTACGTTATTGCACCATATCATGTATTTGTAGTACTTTTTCATTTTTTTGGGGTTTCGCTATTTCTTTACGAATTGAAAAATAATTTGTATAATGAACAATTATTCACCGAAGTGTCGGTGAATAGTGGTGGATATTTACCGAGCCGCTATATATACTACACAAGTGAATAGCCAGCACCAAATAGTTATTTTATTTCTGTCAAATGCACAAAAACTCGCGCGAGGTGATCGCTGCTTCTCTCGAAAGTGAATAGCAAAGGTTATTCACCTCCGGAGTAGCCAATCAGAGCGCGCGAAAAGCACTATTCACTTGCGTGGTATATACTAACAAAGGATATTCACCTCCAGAGTAGCCAATCACAGCATGCGAAAAGCACTATTCACTTGTGTGGTGTATACTAACAAAGGATATTCACATCCAGAGTAGCCAATCAGAGCGCGAGAAAAGCACTCTTCACTTGTGTGGTATATACTAACAAAGGATATTCACCTCCGGAGTAGCCAATCAGAGCGCGCGAAAAGCACTATTCACTTGTGTGGTATATACTAACAAAGGATATTCACCTCCGGAGTAGCCAATCAGAGCGCGCGAAAAGCACTATTCACTTGTGTGGTATATACTAACAAAGGATATTCACCTCCGGAGTAGCCAATCAGAGCGCGCGAAAAGCACTATTCACTTGTGTGGTATATACTAACAAAGGATATTCACCTCCGGAGTAGCCAATCAGAGCGCGCGAAAAGCACTATTCACTTGTGTGGTGCACAGCTATTTTAATTAATGTTGTCTGGAAGATAGGAAATTGTGATACTTCGTGTTGATAAACATTGAAATTGTTATGCTAATGTGCCGACCATGATTTCAAAAGGCCGCTTTGTGCCAGGAACCAATCGATCTCTGGTTGGCACATTAATGACAATTGATGACGTGGCAGTAATGCATCAGTCAATTCCAGCAATGCCCATCCCCCTCCCGGGACATGGTGGGGCATTTGCATACTTTGAGATCCTGGGAGTGGGGCATTTGTATCCTTATATCGGCCCGGGGGTCGGGCATTATTCTACACCGGGGCGTATGGTGGGGCATTTGACACTGCCGAAAAGAATTCTGGGAAAGAGACTGCAGGTCTCGTGGTAACGACGCCATACTGTATCAAGTAAAAAAACAATAAATCTGAATTGTTGTAATTACTCCAGCTGCCTGTGGATTCTATCTATTTCTCTAAACCATGCAGTTTATACCGTCTTATCCACGTTATTTGTATACGCTAGGACACGAAAAAGCAGGGAAACCTATGGATGTTTAATTTTTACAACATAGCTAGAAAATAGCAGTTCCCGTACGTTCACCGCCCATCGTGATCGACAGAGCAATGCAGGTATGTTATGAAACTTTTATTTTGTTCATCAAATCCAGCCCAGTAAGGGGCTAGTCATAAATAGCTGTTGCTCTCATTGTCGTTGTCGCTCTCATTATTGTTCTCCTTGTCGCCTCGCTCTCATTGCCCACCGTCATTGTCACTGTCGCTGTATTTGTTGCTGTCGTTGTCACTCATTGTCGTTGTCGTTGTTGCTCTCATTGTCACTGTCGTTGTCACTCTCATTGTCGTTGTCATTGTCGTTCTCCTTGTCGCCTCGCTCTCATTGTCCACCGTCATTGTCGCTGTCACTGTTTTGTCGCTATCGGGCTGTTGCCAGGATGGAGCTACGAAAAACAGACCAGTGATCACATCCTAGTGTAGAAAGTAATTTTGCATTCAACAGAAATCCACGCTGCTCATATAGCAAATTTACCGTCCAAGGGGAGTGAAAAGGCTCTTAAACTTATTTGTCGAGGGAGGGGAAGGAAGATATATTGTCCTCGTTGGTTGTGGTTAGGTGTTTCTAAGCAGGATCTCCCCGAGAGAAAACTTACACGTAGAAGTTAATGCGCGTCATCCTTTGAAACAGCGAGGACGAAAACTATGAAAGTGATTGTGAAATAAGTATTTTTAGGAAGTGTGATTTGTAATGCTGGAACTAATATTCGGTTTCGTTTGTCTGTTTCCACGCATGCGTGTAATGTCATGGAAACACAACGGTTTCCGATTGAGTGAGTCTCTGAATTTCTAAGTGAGTATCGAAAGTAATAAGTGCTTGCATTGGTTTTGCGTTTGCTTAACTTTTCTATTTGCTGTGAAAAATGTTTTCTAATTATCAGCCAATCAAGTTCTAAGCTAAAACCAAACGCTGTTTTGGTCGTCGCGCCAATTTTCGTTTTAGTGAGAGTTATCCACGATTGTGATTTCAGATTTTTCAGATTCATTTATTTATCCATTGCACAAGATTATAAAGCACAGAATAAGAAAAGAAAAGAAAAATAGCATAAGCTTAAGATTGAGATTGTGTAAACATAAGATTGTGTTTACTTTCCTCGTGATTGGTTCAAGTAAAACCAACCAGGAATTACTTCAGCTCGTGATTGGCTCATTGCGGTTTTACTTGCAGAGGGCCTATTCCCATCAACCCTGGTGCAGAGGTCCTATTCCCATCAACCCTGGTGCAGAGGTCCTATTCCCATCAACCCTGGGTGCAGAGGTCCTATTCCCATCAGCCCTGGTGCAGAGGTCCTATTCCCATCAACCCTGGTGCAGAGGTCCTATTCCCATCAACCCTGGGTGCAGAGGTCCTATTCCCATCAACCCTGGGTGCAGAGGTCCAATTCCCATCAACCCTGGTGCAGAGGTCCTATTACCATCAACCCTGGGTGCAGAGGTCCTATTCCCATCAACCCTGGTGCAGAGGTCCTATTCCCATCAACCCTGGGTGCAGAGGTCCTATTCCCATCAATCCTGGTGCAGAGGTCCTATTCCCATCAATCCTGGGTGCAGAGGTCCTATTCGCATCAACCCTGGTGCAGAGATCCTATTCCCATGAACCCTGGGTGCAGAGGTCCTATTCCCATCAGCCCTGGTGCAGAGGTCCTATTCCCATCAACCCTGGGTGCAGAGGTTCTATTCCCATCAACTCTGGGTGCAGAGGTCCTATTCCCATCAACCCTGGTGCAGAGGTCCTATTCCCATCAACCCTGGGTGCAGAGGTCCTATTCCCATCAACCCTGGGTGCAGAGGTCCTATTCCCATCAACCCTGGGTGCAGAGGTCCTATTCCCATCAGCCCTGGGTGCAGAGGTCCTATTCCCATCAGCCCTGGGTGCAGAGGTCCTATTCCCATCAGCCCTGGGTGCAGAGGTCCTATTCCCATCAGCCCTGGGTGCAGAGGTTCTCGCTAAGTTTACTGACAAAGATCGAGTGCTAGAGGCGCGAGAAGAACCTCTGGATCGGAGCGCTAGGTTCTCTGATGTATCCGAGCGAATATTAAGAAGACCGTTAATATCTTTGCCTCCGGAATTCCAGACGCAAACGTAGATTGGTCAACGCTTTTGCACTGCTTATGCACTCTTTTTTCAACTTTATGCACTCTTTTTTCAACTTTATGCACTCTTTTTGCTTTCGGCACACTTTGTCAGTAAACTTAGCAAGGACCTCTGACGCAGAGTAATTGCCATACTCCCTTACGGTCTGGTCCCGTATAGGCTTAACGCAAATTGAGCGACAACGTTTTTGAAACAGCATGTACTGAGGAATACTGCTCTACTAGCTTTTTATTGCTATTCTTTAGGTGTAACAGATAAGCTGATATTACACTCAGTGTACTATGTAATGGATAGAAATGAAAACGATCAATAAAGCTATATTTATATTCATATACTGCCTCTCTTCTACGGCTAGTTACTGGTCCCTTATTCCAAAACTACTTAACTATTTATGAGCCAAATCGTGGCCAAACGCAAGGGATAAAGGTCAAGCAACTTTATTTAATGTCGGTAACTCGTAACAGTCTCGTGAGACTGAGAAACTTGAGTCCGACGTGGGACCTATGATGTTATGTGTACGACCTTATCCGCGAGAAGATGTGAAGGTCTAACCATTTTGCATTTCGAAAACGAGATTGTTTCACGAAAGAAGCATTTTCTGCTCGAATATTTTAAGACCCTGAGTGTTGGTCCGGTCTAGGCAGTATCATGAGCCACACCGCGGGAAAGCGTCACGCGCATGCGCTTTTGGTGAGCACGTGTCACACCAGTTTCCCGCCCAAACTGAAAGAAAGCAAAAGGCACCCCTAATATTTAAAGTCTAAATTTGTCATCCGCAATAGCGTTACAAGCTATATCCTGAGAGATACCGAGAGCAAACTTGCTATTCCAGTGCCCTGTACAAACTACTTTAAAAAATAGCTATAGCGGGCAGTTCTCTGGAATAGCTGTAGCAAGCAAGGCTTAGCACTTTGAGCACGTTTTGTTGCTGCAGTTTTTTCAATAATATTACATAAAAGACTCCTGGAAAGCAGGTTCATACATTTGTAGTAATTTATCAGAACTTATATTATTTTAGTAATTAGTAAATTACATTATAGCATATTAGTATTTGATAGAATTTATGTTAATGTAAATACATAGTTTTTAATTAGAAATCCTGAGGTATTTTTAGCGTGTAGAAATAAAGTTGTAATACAATACAAATACTACTTCTAGGTCTGCAATGTATCGTCAAAACAGCAAAACCTCTTAAAGCGTATCTGCGGTGGAAAGGCCCCTCGAGTAGGATACTTAGAACCATGAGAAACTCATAGTGTTTTGTATTACTCACGGAGACGAATATAGATGTGTGAACCACTTGACGTAACGCATGTAATTATAGCATTCTTTAACGACATAAAGCATAAAACGCTCTCGTGTTTGTAAATATGATAAAACACTGCTGCTCGTATGTTAAAACACTGCTGCTCGTATGTTAAAACACTGCTGCTCGTATGTTAAAACACTGCTGCTCGTATGTTAAAACACTGCTGCTCGTATGTTAAAACACTGCTGCTCGTATGTTAAAACACTGCTGCTCGTATGTTAAAACACTGCTGCTCGTATGTAAAACTACATAAAAACGGGTCGATTTTTCACTTCAAAGGCATGTTAAGTTTTCTCAATTTTTAATTCACTACGAGTTCACTACTGGTGATTTTGATCACTTAAAATAAAGTAGAGCTGGATATAGGTCCTTTTAAATATTAACCTTACAAAACAATTAATATACTTTATAGAATTGAAGAGAATCCTAAGCAGATAAAATTGCATTACAATGATAACTGAAGTGAATACTCTGCGTATAAAGTCTTGTTGTATCCCAATTTAATGCTATTTAACAATTCGACTATTGTGAGCTCGCAGTTTCTATTATACAAATAGTTTGTGTCCGTCGAGGAACTATTGGCTGATAGTTGCCCGCGGAAATTTTATAATAAGGCCGAGAACGCAGTTCGAGGGCTTATATGTTAGTCTTAAAAATTTTCTGTTGAACAATAACGCAAATAGACTGTGTCTGTCTCGGACCTATCGACTGATAGTTTGATGTTCTCAAAACTAACATATAAGCCCTCGAACTTCGTTCTCGGGCTTATATTTGTTTTTAGAACATCAAATTTCCGCGGGCAACTATCAGCCGATAGTTCCTCGACGGACACAGTCTATTTGTATAATAGTTCCGAGACAAACACAGTCTATTTGTCGTTCAGTATTGTTCAACACAAAATTGTCTTTCGTGCTCAGCGGGCACTATTATACAAATAGACTGTGTCCGTCCAGGAACTATCGGCTGAAAGTTGCCCACGGAAATTTTATGTTCTTAAAACAAATATAAGCCCAAGAACGAAGTTCGAGGCTATGCTAGTTTTAAGAACATCAAATTTCCAAGGGAAACTATCAGCCGATAGGTCCGAGACAGACACAGTCTATTTGCGTTATTGTTCAACACAAAATTGTCTTTCGTGCTCAGCGGGCACTATTATACAAATAGACTGTGTCCGTCGAGGAACTATCGGCTGATAGTTGCCCGCGGAAATTTGATGATCTTAAAACAAATATAAGCCCGAGAACGCAGTTCGAGGGCTTATATGCTGCCTAGTTTTAAGAACATCAAATTTCCAAGGGAAACTATCAGCCGATAGTTCCGAGACAGACACAGTCTATTTGCGTTATTGTTCAACACAAAAGTGCCTTTCGTGCTCAGCGGGCACTATCACCTGATAGTTTGCCTCCGCGGACGACAGCTATCACGTCACGTGATCGCTTTTAGCCAATGAGCGCGCGCCAAAATTTTGTGGTGAACTATAACGCCTGATAGTTTTCCTCCGCGGATGACAACTATCACGTCGCGTGATCACTTTTAGCCAATGAGCGCGCGCCAAAATTTTGTGGTGAACTATAACGCCTGATAGTTTTCATCCGCGGACGGCGACTATCACGTTACGTGATCGCTTTTGGGCAATGAGCGCGCGGCAAAATTTTGTGGTGAACTATAACGGCTGATAGTTTCCCTTGGAAATTTGATGTTCTTAAAACTAGCATATTTCGAACTTCATTCTCGGGCTTATATTTGTTTTAAGAACATCAAATTTCCGCGGACAACTATCAGCCGATAATTCCTCGACGGACACAGTCTATTTGTATATATTAGAATATGGTCACGTGACCCACTCAGCCAATCATAGTCCAGCATGTGCTCGCTCTTTCTCCCATAGAAACTAAGTTAATATACTTCGAGAATACTAATAAGGCTTATTAGTAGTCTCTAAGTACTTATATTAGAGCACACTATGTATGAATTCCTTCGTGGGTGTGACCATATTCTAAAGGGGTTAGATAATGAACGCTCGTGGTTTATGAATGCAAGACCTTCTAAATGCCATAAACCACGAGCGTTCATTATCTAACCTATACATAGAGTAGCTTAGCCAATCACATTGAGCACAGGATTCGTTTGAAAACACTAATTGGTTCTAAAAATTTAAATTGAATTAAGACTAACCCTACGTATACTCTTAAACACATAACTCCGGATGAAAAATAACTTAGTCGAGTAATAAGCTCATTACCCCGGGTAATGCTGTTAAAATTACCATAAATGCACTTTTGCGGATTGACATTTCTTCGGAAAATGTACAATGTTTTGGTTTTGGGGACTATATAAAACAATTCGGGACGAACTGAAAATAAAGCCTGATAACTTTTGAGAAAACGTATCACTACCCATATTAAACAGACATAATTATTTCGGCATAATCAATATCTTCCACTGTCTATGTTTGTTTGCCTGTGGTTGCTGAGCCGCGCGCCAATCGCGTCCTGAGAACTAGTCTTTAGTCTTCGCTCTAGCTTCTTTTTTATAACCGCTGTCCAAGTACATCGTAGACTCAGAGACTGATGCGATTTATTGCATGTAAGAATTGTATAAAGGTCTAAAAGACGTAAACGGAAAAGTTTAATAAACTGGTGAGGTGGACAAAAGGAGAAGATATGGTGAAAACTAATAAACGGAAGGCTGCTGAAAAGGCGCCTAGCAAATCGGCGAGCAGCATGAATCCAGGTAAGCCAAAGGCAAAGCCAAGGTCCACATGTGTGTTTCAAATATTCGCGAACCACGTGAATGTATAATTAAGATTTAAGTACATGTATATGTCTATTTCTTGTAAGATATACTACAATCTACACGTAGGAAAGTATCAATGCCTTTTGATTTTAATACTAGAACGTACAAATATCGTATAAATAGAAAACCAATTAACTTAAATATAGACTCGATAGGCACCTACTGTAGTTCCTTGCTGGTGATCAACCAGTTCTGAAAAAGTCAAACTGAAATTATATATTTAACGCTGCATAATAAATTTAAAAAATCCATTAGGCCAAGTAAAATATAAATGAAATATTTATAGTCCGGATTTTAAAATAAAGGAGGTAGGCCGTTTTTATTTTTAAAATAGTTTTAATTTTTAATTATGTAATGGACAAGTTTGAGTAACTACTGTGTATATATATTAATTATTATGCCCAAACATCTTGTTTGGTGATCAGTTCATGCATGATATTTCCCTGCTTGCAGAACCTTCTATTCCTCCCTTTCTGTAATCGGACTGGCGGGGAAAGAAGGCTCTGCCCCAGTCACAACATAGTTTGTTGCACATGTGTTGCGTTAGCAAGCGACACAAAAACACTTTTGCCATGTTTGGACGAGTTGACCAATGAGAAGAAAACTGTGATCCCACAGTAATTAGTATGCAAATTAGTGATTGACGTCGGTGGATGCACAGTATCATAGTGGGCTCAAATTTAAATTTCAAATATTTTACACAAACATGCATTTCCAATATCAACCGATTGATTGACATTGATTGTTATCTATTCCATCGATTGCGTATGCCAGGTTAATAACAACCAGGGGTAACTATTTGATCAATCAGTACCAATCAATTGAATTACCTGGGGGGGGGGGGGGGGGGGGGGGGGGGGGGGGGGTGGGGGGGACGTAACTCCCTATATTGAACTGATGGGGTGTTTGGTGCTCCTTAATTTTAGGGGTAAAAATTCCTGTTGCCATATCCTTTAGGGGGTCTTGTTTGCACAAGTTAATTATGCAACCCGAGTCTACGTTTAAGGGGTTTAGAATGATTTATTTTAAGGTATCACTTTATAATTTTTATACCTGTATTTGCATACCTTTTAGGGGTCAACATCATTAATGTTTTGAAACCTCTTTACTTTATGCATACCGGTACCTTTTAGGGGTAATTTTCAAATTGAACACCAATTTAGCACCCCGTCATTTTGGTACTGGAGTCCCCCACCCCGGGTGAAATTAGTTAATTGATATCGATTGGTATCGGCCAATCTATCGATAGTCACAAAAAAAGTTAATTGATTGTTATCGATTGCCAGTACCAATCCTACCAGTGTCCTCAGAATGTAGAGGATTTCACTTGCACTTCCTCTGTTGTAATTTCCTTTGCATGTTCTGATTTCCCAATCAGATAATCAATCAATTTGCCAAACCTTTGTATTCCTGCTTATGGGGTCATTTGCACGGCACACTAGTTAGGGCTAATTGTCACATCCATCATGTCGGAGCTGATTATTGTAACTATACAGTGCACAGTTAAAGGCTGCTACCATTTATTTGAAGTTGAAGTTGGGAAACTTTTATGGCCCAGAAGAAGAAGGGGGAATGTGAAAATGTGTTCAAAGTTGTGAACGGTTGAGGGCAGCTTAATTGGCAACTTAAATCTGAGCTTATAGCAATTGTGATTTACATAATCTTATAATTCTGTTGGAGGGTTCCAATAAAATGTATTTAAATGTATACCATCATTGTGCCAAAACAATGATACATGTATAATTATAGCAGCTATACCGTCTGTCATATAAATAATATTACATTAAGGAATTCGATAACAATCAATACCAATCAATATCAATTCATCAAGTGAAATTGGAAATTGATGCCAATCAATAAATGCATGGTCACAAAAATCTATTTCATCGATTGTCCATTGATTATTGATATCAATCAATTAGTTGGTACTGATTGGTGATTATCATTGATCATCAATTGTATAACCTGGGATAACAAATTTATAAAAAAAAGGAAGGGGCTTCTGAAGCATGTGGGGATGATCACATATTTTCTAGAAAACAAATATTTCTTAAGAATTATGAATCTTCTGTTGGGACGAAACATCATTAACAATGTACATGTATGTAACTTCAGAATTCTTCATTTCTTCAAAAATAATTATGAATAGTTCAATAGCCCAATTTCAATATGCTTCACTTGTCACATACAAAGGTTTCGATATGAGGCTCTGGTGTAAATCAAATGTGTTCTTTTCTTCCTTTTGCGGATCACTGATCATTATTCCCCAGATCCTTTTATTGAAACCTTAATTTGTGCATGATTGTCAAGTGAAGCATATATCAAAAGTGGGCTATTTATAGTTCTTGAAAGGTAACCATTAGCCTTAGCCTCGCATGGAGTTGACCCTGCACTGATACAAACCCTATGCTATGAATATGGATAGATTGTGATTATTAGCAGATACAAGCCATGGAGGATGGAGTTGACCCTGCACTGATACAAACCCTCTTTCTATGAATATGGATAGATTGTGATTATCATGCTAACTACATGTAGATACAAGCCATGGAGGCTGGAGTTGACCCTGTACTGATACAAACCCTCTTTCTATGAATATGGATATATTTTGATTATCATGCTAACTAGATACAAGCCATGGAGGGTGGAATTGATCCTGCACTGATACAAACCCTCTTTCTATGAATATGGATAGATTTTGATTATCATGCTAACTACATGTAGATATAAGCCATGGAGGCTGGAGTTGACCCTGCACTGATACAAACCCTCTTTCTATGAATATGGATAGATTTTGATTATCATGCTAACTAGATACAAGCCATGGAAGCTGGAGTTGACCCGGCCTGCACTGATACAAACCCTCTTTCTATGAATATGGATAGATTTTGTTTATCATGCTTAACTACATGTACATGTAGATACAATTAAGCCACAGAGAATGGAGTTGACCCTGCACTGATACAAACCCTCTTTCTATGAATATGGATAGATTTTGATTATCATGCTAACTAGATACAAGCCATGGAGGCTGGAGTTGACCCTGCACTGACACAAACCCTCTTTCTGTGAATATGGATAGATTGTGATTATCATGCTAACTAGATACAAGCCATGGAGGATGGAGTTGACCCTGCGCTGATACAAACCCTCTTTCTATGAATATGGATAGATTTTGATTATCATGCTAACTAGATACAAGCCATGGAGGCTGGAGTTGACCCTGCACTGACACAAACCCTCTTTCTGTGAATATGGATAGATTGTGATTATCATGCTAACTAGATACAAGCCATGGAGGCTGGAGTTGACCCTGCACTGATACAAACCCTCTTTCTGTGAATATGGATAGATTGTGATTATCATGCTAACTAGATACAAGCCATGGAGGCTGGAGTTGACCCTGCACTGATGCAAACCCTCTTTCTATGAATATGGATAGATTGTGATTATGCTTACTGTACATGTAGATACAAACCTCTAACTAAGCTGTCTCAATTCTAGCCTTGATGTCACCTAATGGTTACCTTTCAAAATGGCAGCAAAGAACTACAAATTAGACTATAATTGTAAAAGTAATATAATTTTAGAGTGATTGCATGGCAATCATTTGGGCCCTGAGTACTGCTGTACAGTTAATATGCTAAATTACATTACATCTATGTCAAACACAACATTTATTCTGCATGCATGTGTACACCATAATTATTACTTGGGGATCTAACAGAAGAAATGACTACAAACTGAACATATTTTATGTTCAATAGATCGGCCAAAGTCAGCAACCAACTCAAACATGAGAGACAAGGCTACAATAAAAAGGCTGAAGATGTACAAATCTGGTGGCAAAGCTATAAGGTAATTAGGTATACATGTACCTTATTAAGGTACATTGTATAAGAGTAAATAATAATAACGGCTAAAGTGAACAAGTTGCACTGTAAATTTGTTGTCGGTAAGTGGTCGGCCGACAGCTTACCGACAGCTCCCTGGTGAAAATCCTTGCAGGATCCTTGCAGGATCCTGTCCAAGATCCTTGAGGATCCTAACCAGGTTCCTTGCAGGATCCTAGCATTTCTTGTCAAGGAACCTGAAGGGACTTTGCAAGGTCCCTTCAGGATCCTTCAGGATCCTGGTAAGGATCCTTGAAAAGACTAAGGATCTTTAAGGATCCTTACAGGGTCCTTGAGGATCCCTACAGGGTCCTTGAGGATCCTTACAGGGTCCTCGAGGATCCTTACAGGGTCCTTGAGGATCCTTACAGGGTCCTCGAGGATCCTTACAGGGTCCTCGAGGATCCTTACAGGGTCCTTCAGGATCCTTACAGGATCCTTGAGGATTGCTCCAGGATCCTGGAGGATTGCTCCAGGATCCTTGAGGATTGTTGAGATTATCTACAAGAGTCAATTTGAATAGCTGTCTAAAATTTAATAGCAGATGTTTTTTTTTTTCAAAGTGGTATTTATTTAATATATGCAAATAAAGTAAACTAGAGATTGTCAAAATCAATGAAACATTGTTGAACAAAAATATTCACACATTTTGGATAACATCAGAAGGTTGACTCTTTGCTTACATCTCATACAAAGTCTAGGGAAATATGAGTTTTAAAAGTTTGGTATCGAATACAAGCAGTTGGTTTATCACTTTCATTAGCAAATATCGCTCCTCGCATGCACCACTTGAATACATTCATTGTATGATATTTAACATGAGTCAATCTTCTACAACAACAACAGAATTAAGACTAACCCTACGTATACACATAACTTCGGATGAAAAAAACTTAGTCGAGTATAATAAGCTCATTACCCCGGGTAATGCTGTTAAAATTACCATAAATGCACTTTTGCGGATTGACATTTCTTCGGAAAATGTACAATGTTTTGGTTTTGGGGACTATATAAAACAATTCGGGACGAACTGAAAATAAAGCCTGATAACTTTTGAGAAAAGGTATCACTACCCATATTAAACAGACAGAATTATTTCGGCATAATCAATATCTTCCACTGTCAGTGTTTGTTTGCCTGTGGTTGATGAGCCGCGCGCCAATCGCGTCCTGAGAACTAGTCTTTAGTCTTCGCTCTTCTTTACGCTGTCCAAGTACATCGTAGACTCAGAGACTGATGCGATTTATTGCATGTAAGAATTGTAAGGTCTGAAAGACGTAAACGGAAAAGTTTAATAAACTGGTGAGGTGGACAAAAGGAGAAGATATGGTGAAAACTAATAAACGGAAGGCTGCTGAAAAGCCGCCTAGCAAATCGGCGAGCAGCATGAATCCAGGTAATCCAAAGGTCCACATGTGTGTTTCAATTCGCGAACCACGTGAATGTATAATTAAGTACATCTATATGTATATTTCTTGTAAGATATACTACAATCTACACGTAGGAAAGTATCAATGCCTTTTGATTTTAATACTAGAACGTACAAATATCGTATAAATAGAAAACTAATTAACTTAAGTATAGACTCGATAGGCAACTACTGTCTGCCTTGCTGGTGATCAACCTGAGTTCTGAAAAAGTCAAACTGAAATTATATATTGAACGCTACATAATAAATTAAACTAGTATACCTAACAGGTAGTGAATGCTGCTCCGCTCAGTTAAGGAAGTGTATTAGAAGAGAACCTACAGTAGCACTTTGGCAGGCAATAGATTACTGGGTGATAAAAATGCCAAGGTGTTGTAGATGAATATATTTTGTAGTTTTGGGGCTATCATGCGACTGAATCCTGTTTGAGCTGTGGTGTGTATTTCAAAAGTTGTCGCGATTTATTTTCATTTTGTCCCAACATATCAACGATCTCTCGGTAAATTCCCTGAGCCTACCAATTTCCGACATTTTCTTAAGATTCCTGGCACAACAAACTCCTATTCTCCCCGGTGAAGTTTAAACACCGGAAATCAACTGTAATTGAGAATGTAATTGTAAATGCTAATTGTATTTTGAACCGGCTGCTTGACTTTATCGAAGCCAATAGAAGAAAATTATTTGCTGTTCACCATCTTGATAACAGGAGAGATCTTGCTCTTTGGACACTGATAGTTCACACAGAGTTAGAAACAGTTCGCCTACACGTCTACACTTCAACAAATTCATGATTACACAAGGATTGCAAACACAGAAATGCATTAAAGAACGGTTGAATGTGGTTTGCTCAAACAATGCAGATTCCACCTCGTGTAATGTCACGTGACAATCAGATCCGTGCAAAGCAGTGTTGTAAAAAAAGACAATAGAAGTGATGCATTGTGGTAAAAATAATAATTGAGATTTGGACCCGCTTACAGATTAGAACTGCTGCCTTGCTCGCTCGCTTCAGGCTCGCTCGCTGCGGCAGCAAAAATCCATTAGGCCAAGTAAAATATAAATAAACATTTATAGTGCGGATTTTAAAATAAGGAGGAAGGCCGTTTTTATTTTTAAGATTTTTTTTATTTCTTATTTTTACTTTTAATTATGTAATGGACAAGTTTGAGTAACTACTGTGTGTATATATTAATTATTATGCCCAAACATCTTGTCTGGTGATCAGTTCATGCATGATATTTCCCTGCTTGCAGAACCTTCTATTCCTCCCTTTCTGTAATCGGACTGGTGGGGGAAAGAAGGCTCTGCCCCAGTCACAACATAGTTTGTTGCACATGTGTTGCGTTAGCAAGCGACACAAAAACACTTTTGCCATGTTTGGACGAGTTGACCAATGAGAAGAAAACTGTGATCCCACAGTAATTAGTATGCAAATTAGTGATTGAAGTCGGTGGATGCACGGTATCATAGTGGGCTCAAATTTAAATGTCAAATATTTTACACAAACATGCATTTCCAATATCAACCGATTGATTGACATTGATTGTTATCTATTCCATCGATTGCGTATGCCAGGTTAATAACAACCAGGGGTAACTATTTGATCAATCAGTACCAATCAATTGAATTACCCTATATCATTATGACGTCACGGCTTGTTTATGAGGGGGACAGAATCGACTTGAACAATAGAATTTTGAACTAAATCTGCTCTGCTGAGGAAAATTTAACTTCGAATTGTCTGGTTTCCAGATATCAGCTGTATCAATGTCTATATATCCCACAATATTTACCGTATTTGGTGGCTGTTACCGCTATTCTACGTTCTTCAAAATGCATTTGATAGCGATTTCCTTTGTGTTGTTGCTGTTTTGTCCCTGTTTTGTCCCCCTCCCACGACCGTGATCCTTAGCGTTTAAACAACAGATTGTTTTGATATGACGTCATAGTGATATAGGTCAATTACCTGGGGGGGGGGGGGGGGGGGGACGTAACTCCCTATATTGAACTGATGGGGTGTTTGGTGCTCCTTAATTTTAGGGGTAAAAATTCCTGTTGCCATATCCTTTAGGGAGTCTTGTTTCCACAAGTTAATTATGCAACCCGAGTCTACGACCTTTTTGGGGTCAACATCATTAATGTTTTGAAACCACTTTACTTTATGCATACCGGTACCTTTTAGGAGTAATTTTCAAATTGAACACCAAGCACCCCGTCATTTTGGTACTGGAGTCCCCCATCCCGGGTGAAATTAGTTAATTGATATTGATTGGTATCGGCCAATCTATCGATAGTCACAAAAAAAGTTAATTGATTGTTATCGATTGCCAGTACCAATCGTACCAGTGTCCTCAGAATGTAGAGGATTTCACTTGCACTTCCTCTGTTGTAATTTCCTTTGCATGTTCTGATTTCCCAATCAGTTAATCAATCAATTTGCCAAACCTTTGTGTTCCTGCTTATGGGGTCATTTGCACGGCACACTAGTTAGGGCTAATTGTCACATCCATCATGTCGGAGCTGATTATTGTAACTATATATACAGTGCACAGTTAAAGGCTGCTACCATTTATTTGCAGTTGAAGTTGGGAAACTTTTATGGCCCAGAAGAAGAAGGGGGAATGTGAAAATGTGTTCAAAGTTGTGAACGGTTGAGGGCAGCTTGGCAACTTAAATCTGAGCTTATAGCAATTGTGATTTACGTAATCTTATAATTCTGTTGGAGGGTTCCAATAAAATGTATTTAAATGTATATACCATCATTGTGCCAAAACGATGATACATGTATACATGTATATAGCGGCTATACCGTCTGTCATATAAATAATATTACACTAAGGAATTCGATACCAATCGATACCAATCAATATCAATTCATCAAGTGAAATTGGAAATTGATGCCAATCAATAAATGCATGGTCACAAAAATCTATTTCATCGATTGTCCATTGATCATCGATTGTATAACCTGGGATAACAAATTTATAAAAAAAGGAAGGGGCTTCTGAAGCATGTGGGGATGATCACATATTTTCTAGAAAACAAATATTTCTTAAGAATTATGAATCTTCTGTTGGGACGAAACATCATACAATGTACATGTATGTAACTTCAGAATTCTTCATTTCTTCAAAAATAATTATGAATAGTTCAATAGCCCAATTTCAATATGCTTCACTTGTCACATACAAAGGTTTCGATATGAGGCTCTGGTGTAAATCAAATGTGTTCTTTTCTTCCTTTTGCGGATCACTGATCATTATTCCCCAGATCCTTTTATTGAAACCTTAATTTGTGCATGATTGTCAAGTGAAGCATATATCAAAAGTGGGCTATTTATAGTTCTTGAAAGGTAACCAAGCCTTAGCCTCGCATGGAGTTGACCCTGCACTGATACAAACCCTATGCTATGAATATGGATAGATTGTGATTATTAGCAGATACAAGCCATGGAGGATGGAGTTGACCCTGCACTGATACAAACCCTCTTTCTATGAATATGGATAGATTGTGATTATCATGCTAACTAGATACAAGCCATGGAGGGTGGAATTGATCCTGCACTGATACAAACCCTCTTTCTATGAATATGGATATAAATTATTTTGATTATCATGCTAACTACATGTAGATACAAGCCATGGAGGATGGAGTTGACCCTGCACTGATACAAACCCTCTTTCTGTGAATATGGATAGATTGTGATTATCATGCTAACTAGATACAAGCCATGGAGGCTGGAGTTGACCCTGCACTGATACAAACCCTCTTTCTGTGAATATGGATAGATTGTGATTATCATGCTAACTAGTACAAGCCATATACATGTATGGAGGATGGAGTTGACCCTGCACTGATACAAACTCTCTTTCTGTGAATATGGATAGTTGTGATTATCATGCTAACTACATGTACATGTACAAATGTAGATACAAGCCATGGAGGCTGGAGTTGACCCTGCACTGATACAAACCCTCTTTCTGTGAATATGGATAGTTGTGATTATCATGCTAACTACATGTACATGTACAAATGTAGATACAAGCCATGGAGGCTGGAGTTGACCCTGCACTGATACAAACCCTCTTTCTGTGAATATGGATAGATTGTGATTATCATGCTAACTAGATACAAGCCATGGAGGCTGGAGTTGACCCTGCACTGATACAAATCCTCTTTCTGTGAATATGGATAGATTGTGATTATCATGCTAACTAGATACAAGCCATGGAGGATGGAGTTGACCCTGCACTGATGCAAACCCTCTTTCTATGAATATGGATAGATTGTGATTATGCTTACTGTACATGTAGATACAAACCTCTAACTAAGCTGTCTCAATTCTAGCCTTGATGTCACCTAATGGTTACCTTTCAAAATGGCAGCAAAGAACTACAAATTAGACTATAATTGTAAAAGTAATATAATTTTAGAGTGATTGCATGGCAATCATTTGGGCCCTGAGTACTGCTGTACAGTTAATATGCTAAATTACATTACGTGTATGTCAAACACAACATTTATTCTGCATGCATGTGTACACCATAATTATTACTTGGGGATCTAACAGAAGAAATGACTACAAACTGAACATATTTTATGTTCAATAGATCGGCCAAAGTCAGCAACCAACTCAAACATGAGAGACAAGGCTACAATAAAAAGGCTGAAGATGTACAAATCTGGTGGCAAAGCTATAAGGTAATTAGGTATACATGTACAATGTACCTTATAAAGGTATAAGAGTAAAGAATAATAACATGTTCAATAATACCGGTAATAATATAAATCTTTTGACAGGAAAGCCTTCTCACCCAAAGCTGGTTTTTGGAAGGGTCCTGTTAAAAATTAGAAATCATAAAATTTATACATGAATTCATGATAACTAAAAATTAGGGACATAGAGTAATAGCCCACTTCTGCAATATGCTTTACTTGTCATGCACAAAGGTTTCAACACAAGGCTCCCATGCTAAATTAAATTTATTATTTTCTCTTTGAAAATAATAAATTTAATTTAGGAGGGAGCCTTAATTGTATTGAAACCTTTGTGGGTGACAAGTAAAGAATATCACAGAAGTGGGCTATTAATATAAATCAAATACCGGTAGTCTACGTTTAAAAATTACTAGATTACTAGTTACTAGATTCTCATATACAGTTGTAGATAAATTAAGAGAGTTCCAATCGTTCGCTGCATAAGAGGTAGTCGTCCACTGACCCCAATTCCTGCAAGATATAATGGTTGCCTAACATCTTGTTTGGACCTCGTATCATAATCATGAACATCCTCATTCCTCACTAGCTAAAATCGTAGTGAATTAAGTTATTCATATATACACTCATACAAATGTACATACAAATCCCATGATGCTGGGATCGACGAGCTGACAATGGTCTCCTTTTTAAAGTTTCAAGTGTGCTAGTGGCTGGAGACAGGGGCAGTAAGTCTAATATAGCAAGCTGCATTGTTCTGTAGTACTTGCAGAGTTTTCATTAATGTGCTATTTCCTCTGTCGCCCCAAACAACAATGTATTTTTTTATTTCAATGTATAATTAATAGGAACTCTAAGGGTAAGATTGTTCAGCCGGCTCCTTTCCAAGAAAGAGCAACACCTGGTGATGTGGCAAGAGTTGCTCCAAACAGAAAATGGTTTGGTGGGTACATGCATGTGTAAATTAAAAATGATGTAAGAACACTAGTCCATGCTAATGTGTTATTAATTTAACACCTCTCAGTTAAAACTGTCTTGCAGTGTTCTCCCTACAGCTCTTTTAAGCCAGCTACTGTAAGCCAGTGGCTTGCTTAGCAAAACATGATGCCACCTGTCTTAATATTTTTCACATTATCTTAATATTCTCACCACTTGGCAGCCAGAATATTCTGCAATATCACTTGTATTCGTATTCCCTTGTTCGTTGATGCTACATGTACATGTATCTTGAAATTCTTCCAGAGTACAACAGGGTTGTTTCCAACCTCTATCCCAGGGCATCTGCATGCTATACCCACGAGGTAGGGAATTTCAAGATGGTGTACTCAGCAAGTTAATACCCCTGGCTTTCTCAAAATCCTAGGGAGAACACTGTCTCAAGCGTAACACAGTCTGGTAAAGCACCAGTCTAATATGCAGGAGGTGGGGAATTCAGAACACCTACTGGACCAACAATCATGGTCTTAATAAGATAACCAAGTAAAACTAACATGTACTGTACAATCATGTAATTATAGCTGACCAATTACAGTGATTCTGCTAGCCTCTTCTATTAGCCACTACTTTGTACCAGTACAAAGTGTTTTTTCAGTACAGGCGTGTAGCCTCGTGAAAAAAGCAGCAGCCCCAATTTTTTGGGACAGCTACTGTGTACATGTACATGTATGTAGTTTACTTTTGAAAACAAAGGAGAGGAGCCTTGGAAAAAAATTGCCAACACTTGTGCTCTGTCAACTACATGTATGTGCTGTAAGTTATTATTGTTTGTAAACATGGCTAATCATTTTTGATCATGCAGTACAAAAATGTATATTTTTATTTGTTAATTTTTGGGTGGGGTGGGGGGGGGGGGGTGTGATCTTATGCATAAGCTTTATGTACACTCAACGTTGAGGCAAATCTTTGTTACTTTCAAATTCTGAAAGGTCAAAAGAGGTCTGCATTCACATTTAAATAACAGTATACATTAATTAAGTCATGTCAGGAAATATGGTCAGTGGTGACATTCCTTGGTGTACAAAATGTACATGATTGTATGTTCATGTAAATGTACATGATTGTATGTTCATGTAAATGTACATGATTGTATGTTCATGTAAATGTAGTTGCTAAGCTAAGGTTGCTTCAAGGGCTCATTGACATAATTTTACTTAAATCTACAATTTGAAGGCTGTTGCTATATAAGGAAAGTTTGCAACCCTGAAAAATCCTGAAAAGTAAAGAGTAGGTGACTCCTAGGATAAAGTCTTGTAGTCTGATGACATCATCAAGACAACGATGTCATGATGACATCATCAAAATCAGAAAATTCCTAAATTCTCCATGGATTTTTGAGCTACTATCAATTTTTTAATATTTTCCAACCGAGTGGCAGACAGATACATGTACAATAACAATAATACAATATTTTATTTAACATCGATAAACATGGAGGGTGGTCACCCAATCTCCCAAGCCAGGGTCTCCTGTTATAAATGCTTGACTTACATGTACAATATGTATAATAGGAAGGCCAAATGGCATCTGCTACCGCGAGCAATTGGCAACAAGTGTTGTATACATTGTAGCAATGGAATATGTCAATGAGCCTAAACCTCTGTGTTAGAGCATTTTTTCTGCATTGGTTGCATGAGTTTGTTTGATTTTTTTGTGTCTAGGAAATACCAGAGTGATAACCCAGAATGCACTGCAGATATTTCAGGATGAAATGAGCAAGGTTATGCGTGATCCCTACAAGGTGTGATATATACTGTGATATATAATTATATTAACAAAGTGATATTTCCCATGGGTGATCAGTTTACTCTCTCAGTCATCTGACTTCCAGAAACTGGTGAGCAATTATAATTTTAATATATAGTACATACATGTACATGTAATGTAGCGCTAGTTTTGAACATCTACATGTATTTATTTCATGTCTGGTGTGTATGTTGTGGTATGGCTCGTGACTAGGCTGTCGACTTCACTCACTAGGCATTTGCACCCTACCCTCAATTAACTCATCTCTCATCTCTCACTCATCTCTGGCTACTTTGTGATACCAGGAGTCGCATGGGCTCCTGGTGATACTAATCACTTTCATGTCCCAGCATTAATGTCGTATGGCTTGCTTGTTATGACTCATTAGATAGCTAATAATACACTAGTTACTGTATTAGCTAGTTAGGCAACTACATGTACATGTACTGTACATGTAATACCCTCTACATATTTCTCAGTCATTCATAAGGGACCAGTCATTATTTAAGGGGAATACCAGGTTGGATAAAATTCGTACAGGGTATTCTTTTTTCAGGAAAACCTACGGGGCATGGGATTTTTTAAATCAACTATGTAACAGGATATGAAAAATTCAGGTCAAAACTCATATGGGGTTTTAATTTTTTGGAAAAATATCTGATGGGGTTTGAAAAAAAAATCAAGAAAAAAATATTTGAAAAAAATGTTTATATCCAACCTCGTACTCCCCTTAAATAATGACTGGTCCCTAACTGATCCAAATCCTTTACAAAGATTGTCATTATGTTAATCCAAATTATTTTATTCATATCGTATTTTAGGTTGTTATGAGACAGACCAAACTTCCTCTGTCACTTCTCGATGAAAGAGCTCAGGCAAATACTTTCTTATACCATGGGTTTCAATAGAAGCTGGCATACTGCCATACATGTACATGTAGCTCTGGTGGCCACTTGATATTGTACTGCCAGCTACAAAATGTACATTTACATGACATGTACTTCTTCTCAGGGTTATTATTAAAAATGTACAGCAACTTTTAATGCCTCTGACACCCTTTAAAAATGTAATGAAACCCCTGCATTTAATTTCACTTTGTGAAACAAATATGCTGACTTAATGTAAAATTAATTTTAAATTTAAATTATTGGAGTGTGTAATTAGGTGAATAATGTTAGGATCTATAATTTACTTGATTGCTCAGTCATCTCGAGTACACATTCTGGATACAGAAAGCTTTGGGACAACATTTGGTCCAAAGTCACAGCGGAAAAGACCTAACCTCCACGTATCAGATGTTGAGGTTTGTGATTCATGTTTATAACATAATTTTATTGGTACAAATTATAAAGAAAAATTAAAGTCAGTAACCCTTTAAGTCTAGCAGACTGTTATCCTTGGAGGTCAACAGTGCACTCAACTTTACCTCCTTCCATGTCAAGAGCTCCCAATTAAGGGAATTCAAAGCTATACAAGCTACTACTCATTATAGAAGAGTCTGTACATATGTGCCAGTCTGCAGCAGGAATCAAACTCGGAACTGTGTGCTCAACGTGTTGTGCACTAACCCATTGCACCACATATTGTACGTGTACACCCAGGTGAAATGATCATGAACTGTTCATGAACGTTCACCAGTGATAGTTCATGACATCATGAACTTCATTTCACCTGGCCGGGTTGAGTTGTACATTTATGTCTGGATTTCCTTTAGGCCCAAAATAAGGGGCATGGCATCCCGTTCCCACAACCAGCACACATTTTTCTCTTAAGTTACATGTACATTTTAGTATACTGGGAAATATTGTGTTTCCAATTAAGCAACGCACAACAGGCTGAGGAAAGAAAGAGAACAACTTTCATGCTTTACAAAGCTTCACAACAACTCTAAATTGCCATTAAATTAGTGACCTAAAACTTCTTTGAATATAAGGACTTTCTTTAATCAAATGTGACACCTGAGAGTGAAAAAAATGACTCAATAGCATGTGAAATTGAACCTGTTGAAGTTCATGAGCAGTCATTACTATGTTCTGCCAGTTACACTCACAGCCACAATTACATGTACACATAGACATAGTACATGTAAATCAATGCCAAGAAACAGAACTGAGAATATTTGAGAAAATGACTGAGGAAATTAAGAGAAAAGGCCATGGTTAATAAATCCATTTACCTTTTTCCCACACAGCCCTGCATGGCACCCCCTTTCCCCAATTTCTAGGGAACCCTGTATGTGAACTAGATAGAACTTTTGCAATATTCAGGAAAATCAACCTTGTCAGATAAAAGAGCATGTAAAAAACTTACTTTGTATGAAATCAGTCAGCTATTGCCCTACCACTCTGCCTCCCTTTCATTTCAAAGGTTTTAAGTACATGTACATAATTTGTAAATGCTAATAGCCGAGCTATTCCTAACATTATAAAGTTTAGGAACGTTTCTTAAAATCATTATTGTAAGAGCCGGGGCACTTACATTGTACATGTACACGTATTTAGAAGCCAGATTGTTTTAATTTTGGGCGAAGATTAATTTAAGGGAACCTCGGCTGAAAAACAATGTTTGTTCTCAAGTGTTTAATTGTTACACACATGCCTATACATGTATTAGTCTGCTGTAGTGATTGTCTCCAGTAAATTGTACACTCTAGATGTCATTTATGCACAGAAAATCTGTTGATAAAACTTATTTGAATTTCCTGCATGCCACCATCTTGGATCTCATGATGTCACAGTGTTTCCCCTATTGTTACACAACAAAAGAGCTATTGATCTGACAATAGGGGCAACACTGTGACATCATAAAATCCAAGATGGTGATGCACAGGAAATTCAAATGAGTTTTATCGACAGGAAAATTGGTGCATAAATGACGTCTAGTGTATAATTTACTGGAGACAAACACAGAAACAGACTTAAGCATACATGTACATGACTTTCATAATGGCCGCCTCCTAATTTGCATATGTGATTTCCCGTTTGGGTAGTTTATCCACATGTATAGAAAATATGAAGCATACTGTACTCTGTGGATGAATAAAATACTACTAGTACTATACTAAATAAACATACTAAAATGAAAAGACTCAGTAACTTAATGTTTTCCCCTTCAAATATTTACTATTTCAGGCATTAAATTCATGAAGCTCAGGTGATAAAACACTCCTTACTGCCTACAATACTAGGCTATGCGATTATATGTACATTGTATAATTAAAGAGCTCTAATTTTCTATCACAGGGAGCACAAGCTCGATATTAGTACACATGTACTGATGTAATGTTTACAATGTAAATCGTAAACCAAGGAAATCTTGGAAATAAAGTCTAAATTTCTTTACAAGGGCAATTATATTTTTGTCATAATTTGTGTTGAGCATCACAGTGGAGCTACATGTACATGTATTTCTAAGAAAGTCTAATTCACTACACAATACTATACAGTGTAATTAAAGATACTTTATTCTCATGATTTCCTTCCCTTGGTTTATTACTTTAATACATGTATGCTATAAATGCTCTATATATTCTGTGGGCACAAAATGTTGAGCTTGCGGCTGGCTCCGTACTAGTGCTTACATATGAAGGGTTCCGTCCAGTAATGACGTAAGTGACTTTGATCAAATGTGAACTTCTCCCTACTCAAGTATAAGGAAATAAGTAAATGTGCTTGAGAGAAATTTTATGTTGATCAAAGTCACTTACATGTACGTTGTTCTTGCACGGAGCCCTTCATATGTATATCAGAATTTCGTATTAATCACTCACTTCTGGTTTAAGTCCTGAGCTGAGGAACATTTAAATAAGTTTTAACAGGAACTAGTAACCATTATACATGTAAGTCAGTTAGGCTAATTAAGTGACCATCTTGTCCCTATAATTTAAAGTATATACAATTCTAGACAAGCTCAAGGGAACTAATCACATGGTGTTTTTTTCTAGGCAGTAAACAGTGCTTATATATATACATGTAAGTACTGAACAAGTGCATGAATCCCTGGAGGACCTCAGTACTTCAAGGAAAAATGTGTCTGTTCCCAAAATAATGATGGACTTTGTTACATACAGTTGTTGTAGTCAGAACCTAAAAGGGTAATTAACTTTTAGTTCAATTAATAACCTGTAATATTATAATTATTGAAGAAGTAAACATGCACTTACGTAAAACTGATTTTTTAACTAGACTATTGAGCAGCACTCCAATAACTTTGGCTTGTAGCATTTTTGTCTCACATTTTTCATCTAGCTTCAGCAGACTTTGTACATATAAGGGAGTTTACTAACTAAACTAAAGCTACCTGTAGAATTTATGTAGAATTTTCTAATTACTACATTTAGTACATGTAACAGGAAATTTCAAAAGAGAATACCCTGTAAAGATATGGTGTGCACGTACAGGAACTGGGCTGTTTACAGAAAGACACAGCTGAGCTGCTATGTGTAATAGGAAAGGCTTTTTGGGCCACAGTTTTTAGTGGTGAAATTAATACACAATATATTTCACTCCCTAATATAAGTGCAGTTTTTCTAATGAGAAATTTATCCAACACTGTCTTTTACGTAATGTTTAAAGTCCGACAATGAGGACTGGACGGGGATTTCAAGTCCGCGCAATTTGTTCCAGTCCGAGGCGCAGCCGAGGACTGGAACTAATTGCAAGGACTTGAAATCCCGTCCAGTCCGAAATTGGAGGACTTTGAACGACTTCAACTCCTCATTAATTATTCGGGAGGAATCAAAGACAAATAAAAGTTGCTGGTAGTTTAGTATTTTGCAAGGAAAACTAAAAAATATCGAGAAAATAGGGCTACAAATTCTTTTAATCACTGTTATTATGAAGAGCAAAGTTAATTGAACAATCAGTGCTATTCAATTGCCTTTTGTTCATAATGCAATCAAATATTTTTTAAAGCATAGTCTCTCGGGATATGTTAGCTGCATTACCTGTTACAGTTACTGGTTTCAATTAAGCTAGTTCAGTGTTAATTGAACAAAACTTTATTGAGCAATCATAATAATAATCAGTGCTATTCATGCCATTCGTACATATTGCTTTCAAGTAATGATGTTTTCTAAAGGCATAGTCTCTCGGGATATGCTAAATCAAGCCTGCGTTGCGAGTTACAGTTTTCCGGTTCAGTTCAGTGCAAATCCAGCATGGCGTCAAGAGCAACCGATTCCTCTGACGAGTTTGAGCCTCCACTAAAGCGGTTCAGAAAACCTCTAGCGCCGAAGGAACAAGATTTAAAATTGAAAAATGCTATCCCAAAAGCAACATTATACAAGAATAACTGGGCAGTGAACATCTTTACTGAATGGCGTGATAATAGAGAAAACAAGATGGCCACTTTTGAACCCAAAAGTCAGTCAACATTTGTACCTCACGAGGAAGTTGAAAACTTGGATATTAAGCCATGGGAAAAAATGAGTGTGCCGTCACTTAATTTTTGGATTTCCAAATTTCTCCAAGAGGTGTGCAACAAGAAAGGAGAGAGATACCCGGCAAAAACTCTGTATCAGATTGTTGCTTCCCTAAAAAGATATTTGGAGTCGAGAGGCCGGTCGGATGTAAATATGATGAATAAATCAAATGAAAGGTATGCTGTATACATAGTATATTATATGCATGTTCTATTAGAGGTATTACTCATATTATAGAAGCTATTTTTTCATTGCATAAAGATAACATGTTCCAGTAACTAGAAACTTTTCCAGTTACTGCTAGGAGGACTAGACCAGGTATCCAGTGTCCTCAAGGGATTAAAATCAGACCATTGGATTGGCTGAATACCTCGTGAATAATTAATGAGGACTTGAAATGTATATAGGCACTGTTCTGTTTGCAATCAGTAATAAAATTTTGTTGTTGTGAGTGACTAGCAGTTTCATAAATGTGGTCTTTACATCTAGTCAAAGGGTTATTTTTATCCTCAGATAATCTCTCTTCTAACTATATGGACATTACCTTTTTCTTTGGGGTAACAGAATGGGAAGCTGTAACTTAGGGTGCATTTGGTTGATCGTATTCGGAATAAGAATACACAGAATGATCACTACAAATTGCTCACATCTGGATTTCTTAGCCAATGGAATACTAAATTGTCCTGAATGTCATACATTGTATCTCAGTAAGCATTTGTACTTAGCGTAAAATGTGCCTGAACCAGTGACCTGTTCCATAAAGGATATTTAAAGATCCTCGAGGACCCTAGGAAGATCTTAAAGGATCCTTGAAGTTATTTGAGAAAACTTTAAAGATCATCAATTAGATCCTAGCAGGATCTTTAAAGATCTTTGAGGATCTTGAACAAGATCCAGCTAGGATCTTTAAAGATCTTTGAGGATCCTGAACAAGATCCTACTAGGATCTTTAACGATCTTTGAGGATCCTGTACAAGATCCTGCTAGGATCTTTAAAGATCTTTGAGGATCCTCAAAGATCCATAAAGGATCTTTAAAGATCCTTAAAGATCCTATTAGGATCTTTGAGGATCTTTAAGGATCTGCAAACAGGATCCTTAAGGATCTTATATGGGATCTTTAAAGATCTTTGAGGATCCTGAACAAGATCCTGCTAGGATCTTTAAAGATCTTTGAGAATCCTGTACAAGATCCTGCTAGGATCTTTAAAGATCTTTGAGGATCCTGTACAAGATCCTGCTAGGATCTTTAAAGATCTTTGAGGATCCTCGAAGATCCATAAAGGATCCATAAAGATCCTAGCAGGATCTTGTTCAGGATCCTTAAGGATCTTATATAGGATCCTATTAAAGATCCTATTTAAGATCTTTAAAGATCCTAGCAGGATCCTCCAAAGATTTTCACCAGGGTGTGCTCCTTTTAGGGGTAAAAATTCCTGTAGCCGTATCCTTTAGGGGGTCTTGTTTGCACGAGTTAATTATGCAACCCGAGTCTACGTTTAAGGGGTTTAGAATGATTTATTTTAAGGTATCACTTTATAATTTTTATACCTGTATTTGCATACCTTTTAGGGGTCAACATCATTAATGTTTTGAAACCTCTTTACTTTATGCATACCTGTACCTTTTAGGGGTTTGTGATTCATGTTTATAACATAATTTTATTGGTACAAATTATAAAGAAAAATTAAAGTCAGGAACCCTTTCAGTCTAGCAGACTGTTATCCTTGGAGGTCAACAGTGCACTCAACTTTACCTCCTTCCATGTCAAGAGCTCCCAATTAAGGGAATTCAAAGCTATACAAGCTACTACTCATTATAGAAGAGTCCGTACATAATGCGCCAGTCTGCAGCAGGAATCAAACTCGGAACTGAGTGCTCAACGTGTTGTGCACTAACCCATTGCACCACATATTGTACATGTACAGTTGTATGTCTGGATTTCGTTTAGGCCCAAAATAAGGGGCATGGCATCCCGTTCCCACAACCAGCACACATTTTTCTCTTAAGTTACATGTACATTTTAGTATACTGGGAAATATTGTGTTTCCAATTAAGCAACGCACAACAGGCTGAGGAAAGAAAGAGAACAACTTTCATGCTTTACAAAGCTTCACAACAACTCTAAATTGCCATCAAATTAGTGACCTAAAACTTCTTTGAATATAAGGACTTTCTTTATAATCAAATGTGACACCTGAGAGTGAAAAAAATGACTCAATAGCATGTGAAATTGAACCTGTTGAAGTTCATGAGCAGTCATTACTATGTTCTGCCAGTTACACTCACAGCCACAATTACATGTACACATATTTATTTATTTATTTTTATTTACAACATTTGGGCGTAACGCCACAGGAGACAAACAATAGGACTCAAAGTCCCCTACGAGGCTTGTCTCCGCCAGCAGTCACGATGGATGTTAACGAGAAGAAAAAAGAGGGGGAAAAAACATATATATATATATACATACAATAATTAGATACAAAATCAAGTACGATAATAACATTATGCTACAAATAGTTTGAATGCAAGCAGCGCAACTGGATGATATGATGATAGTAACAATAATCAACTACTTAACACGGGCATACGGTTACAAGGTTAGAACGACGACAGAGGGGACAAGTAACGAACCAAGTTCGAATGTTGAAGGTATCAAAGACCGCGTTTAGCCTTTCAAAGTAAAGTTTTTTCAGTTTGAGTTTGAAAGAGGAGGTAGAGGGAGAAGAGCGAAGATCGACTGGAAGAGCGTTCCATAGAGGACAGATACGTACAAAGTAGGAAGAACGAAAAGTCGAGGTACGGGCAGGAATTAAGCGTAAGTCTAGACCAGAGGAGCCGCGACGAGTTACAGATCTGTTAAATAGTAGAATGTACGTCAGAGGTGTCGATCAAAATTTCACCTTTAAGACAGCGGAATAGAAAAAGCAGGTCAAGATATTCAAGGAAGTAGCAGAGAGGAAGAAGATTTAGTCGATGAAGTCTCGATTTGTAGTCCAAGTCGGAACCGTATAAGATGAGACGAGTTGCTCGCCTTTGAACACTTTCAAGATTACGAGCTAGACGGAGGGAGCCGTAGGAAGTAGGAGACCAAATCTGTGAGGCATAAATTAGATGAGATCGAACAAGAGTGGTATAGAGAATTGTTTTAGAAGTAGGACAAACATTTTTAGTGCAGTTCCTATTGAGGAAACCCAGCATCTTGTTTGCCTTGGAGATAATAGAGATAACATGTTCACTCCAGAGAAGGTCGTTGGAAACAGAAACGCCAAGATCACGAGTAGTATTTACGACTTTAAGGGTTGTGCCATTTAGAATGTAGTTCCTGTCAATAGATAGACGTTTACGGGAGATGCACAGCTGCAGGTTCTCACACTTAGAGGGTTGGAAGAATAGTTCATTGCGAGAAGCCCAAGACGCAATAAGTACATGTAAATTAATGCCAAGAAACAGAACTGAGAATATTTGAGAAAATGACTGAGGAAATTAAGAGAAAAGGCCATGGTTAATAAATCCATTTACTTTTTCCCACACAGCCCTGGCACCCAATTTCTAGGGAACCCTGTATGTGAACTAGATAGAACTTTTGCAATATTCAGGAATATCAACCTTGTCAGATAAAAGAGCATGTAAAAAACTTACTTTGTATGAAATCAGTCAGCTATTGCCCTACCACTCTGCCTCCCTTTCATTTCAAAGGTTTTAAGTACATGTACATAATTCGTAAATGCTAATAGCCGAGCTATTCCTAACATAAAGTTTAGGAACGTTTCTTAAAATCATTATTGTAAGAGCCGGGGCACTTACATTGTACATGTACACGTATTTAGAAGCCAGATTGTTTTAATTTTGGGCGAAGATTAATTTAAGGGAACCTCGGCTGAAAAACAATGTTTGTTCTCAAGTGTTTGTTACACACATGCCTATACATGTATTAGTCTGCTGTAGTGATTGTCTCCAGTAAATTGTACACTCTAGATGTCATTTATGCACAGAAAATCTGTTGATAAAACTCATTTGAATTTCCTGCATGCCACCATCTTGGATCTCATGATGTCACAGTGTTTCCCCTATTGTTACACAACAAAAGAGCTATTGTTTTCTGACAATAGGGGCAACACTGTGACGTCATAAAATCCAAGATGGTGATGCACAGGAAATTCAAATGAGTTTTATCGACAGGAAAATTGGTGCATAATTAAATGACATCTAGTGTATAATTTACTGGAGACAAACACAGAAACAGACTTAAGCATACATGTACATGACTTTCATAATGGCCGCCTCCTAATTTGCATATGTGATTTCCCGTTTGGGTAGTTTATCCACATGTATAGAAAATATGAACATTGCCATGTGAAAGAGCATGTCGACATTAGTGAACTTGTGAAAGTTGAGTGCTGTAGCTTATAAAGCAATGAAGTTACCGTCAGTTGAAATTAGAGAGATTTGTATGAGAAAAACAACGGATGTCTTTCTAGCCTCGCTTTCATGTTTTTCTGCATTAGAAATGCTCGTAGCTCAACAGCAATTTTCCACATTGCTCTAAAACTCAAAACAATTACTAGTTTTAATGTGATCTTTCATATGGTAGCATTGGTTTCCCCCTACAGATTTAACTTCCAAATTATGCAAATTAGGAGGCGGCCATTATGAAAGTCGTGTATGCATAACAATCATTTGAGAGTAAACATTGTTTTTCAGCCGAGACTGACCGACCTCGCTGTCATGATTCGATCCCAGGACCCATTCCAGGATATTGCACATGGTCTACATAGGAATGTAAATGGATCTGCATGTACATGTACAATATTGCAACCTTATTTAGTAAATTCTGTGTGTATCTATTCTGGTGTGATATCACATTATTACATGTACTGTAGCATCTGCTAATGATGAGTTTATTTTTAGGGACTTGCTGAAGCTGCCATATCATTATCAGGTGAGGCCAAGTACAAAATGAACATACATTGTGCTGTATATTACAATGTACATATACTCTTTAAGTTGTTTTGGGATAGGTACATGTACATGGACCTCTTACAGGGTAACAACAAATTTGAGCCACACCCACTTAACGATACTCCTTTTAGGAGTTCCTTTAAAAAAAAATTACTTTAAGCATCCCAGGGTCTTTTAAATCACCTAATGCTTATTTTATGGAGAGTAATCTTGTATTTATGCACACAGTAATTGTTTCAAAGTTCTCCCATTCTTAATACCTAAAATGTAAATGTAATTACAGTCTGGTAAATGTACAGTTAACCACCTAATTTTCAGAAAAGTACAGTGAAGATAATGATAAAGACCTGGCAAGAGACGAAGAGGATGAAAGGTGAATAGTTTATAATTTGCTGACATCATTCTGTTTCTTTCTAAGGATCCTGAGAAATTATGTGATATATCACATTATTGTGTTCACAATTAAAAGGTCAGATTCTTAATATGTTGTAAATTTTTGAAGCTGTGCGTGGGATAATTATTTTGAGTTTCCAGTTTAAATTTGACCAATCAGAACTTACAGTGATATAACCATGGGAAATGTATAATCAGGCACATTAATATACATAATTATGGTGGTTTTGCAGGCCAGAAGTAAAGGACTCACTTTATACCAAAGGGCAGTCAAAGAGGATCTGGAATGAACTGTATAAGGTTGGCATTATCTCTAGAACCTTCTGTATGTAAGAAATAGAAAGCATGTTGTGTGTTTCTATAGAGTTATAGAAAAATGAGTGGGAGAATGAGAAATGGCCATGGGAAAAGTGTTTCCACTGCTATTTTGAGTTCTTCCATACTTCCACAAGTGTTTCTATAACTCTATGGGAAGACAGGAAAAATGTTTCTACATATATTTCCTTTATAAAATAAATGAGTGAAAGCACAGAAAATGCTTGCTTAATTTGGTAATCAAAACATAAATTCTCCCATCTAGATTAAGTGTGCTCTCAAAATCCTATGTTAATTTCTATAGAGTTTTAGTAGAAACCAACTAAGTGTTCTATCACCAATCCTGCAATCTGATTGGCTATTAGCTACCGGTACTCACTATCTATTCTGTGATAGATACAATGTAGTGAGTAGCAACAAAATGTTTTTTCAAATGCAAAACAATGGTCACCAAGTCATCAAATTACAAAATAATCTTGTTTCATTTTAAATTTGAACAACTAGTTGGTTTCTACTAAAACAATTAGACTACTCGCTCTCAGTTTCTATGGCTGATAGTTGACTCAGAGCTATGAAACTTGATCAAGATCATAGTCTACTTGCTTATAAATAGAAACACAGCTTTCAGCCAATGTGTGCTTGCATACTATCGAATCTGTTTTATAAAATGTCATGTAATACTTGTACATAATGTCCAAGGATCTGAAATTGAGTTTTAACATTTGCTGGAGACCTGTAGCTTCACTAGTATAGTGTCTCAAACCCTGACTAAATTGTCACCCATGCCTGTGCGTGGTGAATTCTGTGTGGCAGTGTTTTTCTATTATGTTGAACTGCCTATGCCGTGTACGATGTATACTGCAAATCGTACTAAATAGTATTGTACATACAATGTATACTGCAAATCGTACTAAATAGTATTATTGTGCATGTACATTTGTACATGTTCATTTCTTGTTCTTCGATGGCATGTAAATCATTGGCAATAGGTTAATAATTATTGGTGGTTTTCATTGTGACAGTTTTGACCCTCAATTATAAAATTGATTTTGATTGACAAAATTAAATATAACATTTTGGTCCATGTAAAACTACCAAAAATACATTTCCATGTATAACCCAAATGTTGGAACACTAGAATACTGTGTGCCAATGAATGTATGGGAATTTTATATATATAATTTTGCCATGCCATCTTGATGTCCCTCTTTCGGACACCAACATGGCAGCCATAAGACAGTGATATGAATAAAGCTTAATTTCCCACCAAAATCATTGGATTTCAATCACTTCAATCTCTTTGGATACAGCTTATAAGGATTTACCAAGTAAAAATAGAGAATGGCAAAAGTACATGGATTTTAATTCTGTTCGGAAAACATGCTGGACTGTGATACAATTTGTTTACTCCATAGCAAAACACTCTATTGACATGGAATTTGCTGTGTAGACTTTAAATATCGATGTCTAGAATATATACAAATAACAGCTTTAATTTGTAAGACTTATAGTTTAGATTTTGAACCTGCAGTACTATTCACATAATTACTATACAAAGTAAAATATACTACAGCTACAAGAACATGTATTTGAAAAAGGGTATTGTGTCCTGTATGTTGAATATTACATTACCCATTCCAAGACAAAAGATCATTAATTGTATGGTGTCTCTGCATGTTTAGTAAAGTTAACGTACAGCATGTATGTGTTATAAGTATTGAGTCCAATAACAGTCACTATTTTTCATCACTTTTTTGTATTTGCTGTATCCTACACAAGATAATTTTTTTTTTAACAGTAACAGTAATACGTACATGTATCTTATTCAGGTCATCGACTCCTCTGATGTTGTACTTCAGGTATGTTAAGCTATTTTATAACATGTCGTTGTACATTTTACATGTAGAGGAGTGCTCTAAATATCTAAAGCAGATTTCATATTAGTGGGACAAACTACGGCATGTAGCCTAATTACCATAATCATACTGTACCGTAACTCTGTAATTTGATTGGATCAGCAGGATAACAACAATAGGGAAACCATTTCAAAGTCAAGGCATGCTGTACAGTAACTGTAACTATAGGATTTATAATGTATCCAGCTCTATTAAAGTGTGCTTGTTGCAATAATTGTTGATATAGTGCAGAGAGAACAATGGGGTTAGATGAGGAACAGTAACTATATGATTTATAATGTATCCAGCTCTATTGAAGTGTGCCGTTGTTGTAATAATTTTTTTAAATATTTACTTCGGCCATAATAGAAGATACAAAATAGAATAAAGTAAAATATACAACAGACAAAATATAGAGGCCATTGTTTCTTCAATCATTAATCATGACGTCAGAGTCTGTATTCAAACTAATAAAGTCCCTCCCTATTAACGTTTCCACAGGATTATAGATGGCATTAGCTCTCCTATTCTGAAGCTTATTGCTCCAAAGGTGTCTGCTAGTCTATCTAAAGTATTAAATTGCAGCCTGTCTAGCGAGATCGTTCCTGACCAACTCAAGTGTGCTAGAATCACTCCAGTCTACAAAAGTGGTGCTAAAACCGATATGAACAACTACCGACCAATATCTATCCTTCCTAGTATATCCAAGATCCTTGAAAGGCACGTGTGTACCTATTTAATGCAGTACCTACTACCTTACCGCCTAATCAACTCCACTCAGTCCGGATTCCGCCCTCTCCACTCTTGTGAAACCATCCTAATCAAGATGACTGATGAGTGGCTTGGCTTGAAGCTATTGACAAAGGACTATTCACAGGCGCGGTTTTCCTCGATTTTAGCAAGGCATTTGACGTTATTAATCACGACCTACTGCTTAACAAACTCCATGTATCATGCCTCTCATCGCACTCGATAAGTTGGTTCAAGAGCTACTTATCAAACAGGCGTCAGAGAGTATGTATCAATCAGACTCTTTCTGATCCAGTGCTAATCAAATCCATCCATCTATCTATCTTTTAGGCTTGCCTAAATATATTAGATACGTCTGCACCGGCACGCATGACATTTCCCGTTACATATATGCATGCAACTCAAATGCACGTGCGCTATTTATTTCTATTACATATATGCGCGCGCATCTCTTCGTATTTAATTATTGGGAGCTCCGCTCATATGTGAAGTGTAACGTCATTGGACACACGTGAAATGTAAAGCTACTATTGATACATGTGAATCGTTAAGTTATTGTAGGATACACGAAAAGTTTAAAGCTATACAAAATGTAAAGCTATTGCAGATATGTATGGTTGTATATGTTTATTTGAGTTTTGTAAAATACGTAATAAAATACTGCTATAGTTGCACACCACGGCGACAATAACACATTCAATACAGTTGTCATGTTCTGTATGCGGTAAAGAGTTATGCAATCTAGTTTATTGGCACAAGCCCGACTTTCATCAATAGTCAATTAGCAGCTCATTATTAAACACTTTCTTGATAAATAAATTGAAGTCAAAAGTGTAGTGTTTCTCAACCAGGATCCCTCTGCTAATTCTCGATTTACATTTTAAACTTGTACAGTTTGTACAGTTTTTGTTACTATATAAAATAGGAAGAGAGTGTACAAGAAGTAAGACAAATACAACCTCTTGCATTGCGCTTTTTATCTGGATAAACAGACTGAAGCAAAAAGTAGTACTGAGACACAGGAACTCCTTGTATAGGACTTGCGCTTGCGTGACGACCCTAAGATCCGGCTAAACGCTCAAACTCATAAAACTGTATCGTGTTGGAGCATTTCACTGAAACAATGCTGGATCGTTTAGTTGCCTGCACATCAAACATCACAAGATTGAGTGGCTAAATACCGCCTGCGCGCGCAAGTTTTATTAGAAGAGGACACCTGTTCAAAATGTTGGATGTTTGATGATAATGTTGGATGGAAATGTTTGAAATAGATGAAATGTCAAAAATTGTTGCGAAGCCATTTAACATTCACTTTAAAGAGGCGGCTAAACGATAACATATGTTCATCCAACACTATAGAGCGGATTTCAATTGAGTGTCGGAAGTGTTTTGGTTTTGCGTTTACTAAGCTCTCCTATTGGCTGAGAAAGTAAACCAACCAATCAGAATCCAAAGTAAAACCAAACGCAAATTGGTTTTGCTTTGGTTTGTCATTGGCTCACAGGGAAGCCATTTACGAGTTACTTGTGATTTAGTACTCGCTCCTATGATTGGCTGGCTGTGGGTAATTTGCGTTTGGTTTCACTATACTCAACTGAAAACCGTTTGAGCTCTGATTTGGCTACGGCTTAATACCTTTTGATTATGCGAAGGAAAACATTCAACAGCTGCAAAAGGCCTATTCTCGCTCCATAGGCTCAGTATGGCTCCACTGTGAAACTTCACCTTGTGATAAGAAGTCAGTGTTGTTTACTAATCCTTGCCTCCCTTCTTCTAATGTACTTTTGGGGAAAAGGTCAGGGCGTGGCCTGGAATGAAAAATACACCCCCCCCCCAAAAAAAAAAAAAATGATTAGTTCCTACAGCCACCTGTAATAAACGTGGAAGCCTTGCCAATTTTCCCGATTTTACACAGATAATTGAACAGTATATTTAGAGTGCGAAGACCATTTCAGGGACTCAATAAACTCGCCGCAGTCTAATGTAATGCATCAGTCAATTCCAGCAATGCCCATCCCCCTCCCGGGACATGGTGGGGCATTTGCATACTTTGAGATCCCGGGAGTGGGGCATTTGTAACCTTATATCGACCCGGGGGTCGGGCATTATTCTACACCGGGGCGTATGGTGGGGCATTTGACACTGCCGAAAATATTAATTTTCTGGGAAAGAGACTGCAGGTCTCGTGGTAACGACGCCATACTGTATCAATTAAAAAAAACAAATCTTAGTTGTTGTAATTATTCCGGCTGCCTGTGGATTCTATCTACATGTATTTCTCTAAACCTAGAAACCTGCAGTCTATACCGTCTTATCCACGTTATTTCTATACTCTTAGTTGTTGTAATTATTCCGGCTGCCTGTGGATGCCATCTACATGTATTTCTCTAAACCTAGAAACCTGCAGTTTATACCGTCTTATCCACGTTATTTGTATACGCTAGGACACGAAAAATCCGGGAAACCTATGGATGTTTAATTCTTACAACATAGCTAGAAAATAGCAGTTCCGTACGTTCACCGCCCATCTGACACTGATCTGCAATCCTGTATTATTAACGCTACGCTAAAATGTTAATTCAGGAGGCACTCCGGCGGGCCGGGGCCCAAGCTCTGCCGGTCCGAGTTTGAAACGATATCAAGTAGTTTGTTTACAAATATACACTGTTTGCTGCTGTCCACCGGACGAACAGAAGTCACACTATTATTATAAAAGTCTGTCATGTGGTTTCAATAAGCGTTTATTGTATAACGTTAACCGCGTTGCGAATGATTATTTATGGGAATGAAATATAAACTATGTATTAATACCATTTTGCTCCAGGCAGCTCAATAGTATAATCACTGATACAGCAGTATAAATACAAAACAAGATGGCGGATCTACAAAACGAACGGAAACTATCAATTAATAGATTGATAAGTAGCACTTCTCTGCGCCTTGTGTATTTGCATGGAATTAAACTTGGGCAGTATATAATGTATCATGGATGTTTCCGGGGGTGGGGCATTTTCCTTACTTCTTTGGCTCCACTGTGGGGCAATCACTGAAGATTATGGCTCCTGTACAGAAAAAAAACCACGGTCGATCGGGTGGCCGTTGCCAAAAACACAATTCCCGAGAAGAAGCAGAGTCGGCAATGCGGGAACATTTAAAACGAAATCCTGGATGTAATACCAATGTCGAACGCCAGGGATCCGACCAGAGAGATGAGAGTGTAATCATCGACAGCAGAAATAGCACAGAAAGTACGGAGGCCCAACAGACCGAGGGCAATAATCAAGAGAGCGAGCCAAAAACTAACGGCCATAACCCACATTACGAAGAGTGCGAATTTAAAGAAATGCAAGAATCTATATTAACAAGAAACTGGAAGATACAATATCCAAAGCAGTAATAGAACTAAACGAACAAATCATCGAGTTGAAAGAACTGGAGTGCGTAATGAAGAATAAAATGAAAGAGATACGCGTAGACTTTTTCAACCGACTGGAAGAAGTGAAAGATGACTTTAACGGACAAATCCAGGGAATCATCAAAGAAAACAAACAGGCCCAGTCAAGCTTGAAAAAGGACATTAAAATACTCACAAGCAAAACTGGCAAAATAGAGCAGGCACAGTCCTTGATCAAAGAGTCCTGTACTAATAGACAATCAATACGAAACGATAGATGCAGATGATTCATTCGATATGCCGAAGACTGCCAACTCGTTCCAGATCTTAGGAAGTATGGAAAATGAACACGCAAAGAGTACACAGGCGCAGCTGATACCCGAAACTTCTCCTGCAGCCAGAACTGACATATTATCAATAACTTCGCAGAGACCCGACGGTGGAATCGGAGAAGAAAACGGGACAACTCCCTCGCAAAATAGTAACATACAAGCGGAACCGGTGGAACCTGCAAGAGAAGCAATCGCACCAACGATCGAAGATCACAGAAATAATCAAAGTAGTCCTACTGATCAGATCCTAATACTATCTGATTCAATGCTAAAAGGAATAATTCAGAAACGGTTTGCGCCCAGCCATCATGTAAATAAGCAATATATCCCTGGGGGGACAAGAGAGATGAAAGAATATATAGATAAAATGAACGACGCTTCTGTATATAAACACGTAATTATCCATACTGGAACTAATGACATTCACAAACTCCACGCAGATGAAATCACAAAGAACATGGAGTCAATTATAAGGGGAGCACGTGAAAGATGGCCAAGTGCGAATGTGCTGATCTCGGGTATTATTTACTGCAAAGATGAAAACAAGAACACATTAATTGATGAAATAAACGCCAAATTTGAGCGAGATTGCATAGGCGTTGTATTTGGGGATAACAGAAACGTTGCTCTAAATACTCGTGGAGAAATTGATCACCATGTTTTACGACAGCTTACACCTTGACAACAGATCTGGAACAAGGAAACTAGTCGCCAACCTGAAGAGATACCTGTCTTCGCAGCCGGCGTCAGCCGTCTACGCGGCAAAACCGCAGGTCCCAGAGGTACGATAGAGGTGACAAATCACGTCCGAGGAGTCCGCGCAACCGAGGCGACTGGGCACAAGCAAGAAATGATCACTACCACCAAGCGTATGATCAGCAAGCTTACTATGATAATCAAGCTTACCAGGATATGTCTCAAAGATATGAGCATTATCCTCAAGAGCATCAATATGACAATACAAGGTACCCTTATGACAATTATCATAATGTTATTTAGAAAATGCCTTAAAGTGCTACTGAAGCGAAATTTCATCATTAAAATTAAGATCTCACTTGAAAGTCCTTTCGAAATGAGGAAGAATAGCATTTTCTGTTTGTCAATATCTCATCTCGTTCCAGAGATATTAAGGTTTTTGGAATATGCAAATTAGATGGTCTGTGACGTCATAAGATTGACACAGCCATTAAGACAATCTACCACATGTGTGGTACTAAGGAAAATACATGTCACTGTGGAAATCATGATGTTGCCATGGAAACACTCTTGGCCCCAGGCTCCTTTCACCTTGAACATAAAATTGTAGATTTTATCTCTGTTACAGAAAATAATTTACTTTAAGCCACTCACATACAATGCCTACACTGTTCCAAACCTTTTGATATGCCAACAGTAGAAAAAAGTGTTTTGCAAAGGATAAATTAGGAAATTTAATTTCCTCATTGAAGAAGCCTGGGGCCTAGAGTATTACCATGGTAACATCTTTATTTGCATAATGACGTGTATTTTCCTTCGTTCCATATGTGTAAAAAGTGTCAATCGTTTTTACCCACTATTTGCAGAGATAGTCTTCATTTTGTGATTTGTCTTCATGGCTGTGTCAACCTTATGACGTCACAGACCATCTAATTTGCATATTCCAAAAACCTTAATATCTCTGGAACGAGAGGAAATATTGACAAACAGAAAATGCTATTCTTCCTCATTTCGAAAGGACTTTCAAGTGAGATCTTAACTTTAATGATGAAATTTCGCTTCAGTAGCACTTTAAGAACAATTAGCCAATATCTTGGTCAGCATGATAATTATAACCGTAATAGTTAATTTAGCTTTATTATCGCGATAAATCTTAAGCAATAGTTTGAGTGCAGGGTCTAGCCGTCACTGTTTTTCGGCTTCACCGATCTGATTACGCCATGCAGAGATTAATGAGAATAGGAGTTTGGAATTTACACGGGCACAGCCAGTAAAGAGCTTGGTAACAAGACTAAGCTACTGGAATTCCAAGACATATTAAAAAAACACGATTTTTTCGGAGTCGTTGAAACACATGCAAATAACGAAACAGACTTAGAGGTAAAACCGTACAAACATTTCGTAAAGACCCGGGAAAAATGTGGGAACAAACACTATGGTGGTATAGCGGTTTACATAAGCGATAGAGTTGTAAGATAGATAAACATCTCTTGGGAATATCAAAATATATTTTTATTGGGACCATTTATCTAAGTCCTGAAAACCCTGAGAGGGAGAATACTCTGGATACACTAGAAAATGAAATAATAGAGTTTTCAAGCAAAGGCGATGACTCAATTCAAGGTGATTTAAATGCACGCTCTGGGAATTTACAAGAGTATGTAATACAAGAGGACGATTTGTTCTTAAACCTACCGGACGATTATGTTATTGACACTCCCTCCACCAGATACTCGGAAGATAAAAATATTAATACGAGGGGAAGGGCGCTTATAGACCTATGTACAGCGAATGATTTTAGGATTTTCAATGGTAGAGTTACTGGTGATCTTACGGGTGAAAAAACGTGCTTCCAATATAACGGAAGCAGTGTAGTTGATTATGTGATAGGAAACTCCGATTTACTTCCACGCTTAGAATATCTTAAAGTGAACAGTGTACTACTACCGCATCTATCGGATCACTGCCACATATCGTGTGCCCTAAAATTTCCAAATATGCAGAAACAGGACAACGAACCCCAGATGCAGCACAAAGAATGTTTTAGACTTGTCTGGAATAACGATGCCGCACAAAGGCTTCCTAACCTGCTCTCGTCTGCAGATCAACAGCAACTGTTCTTAGAAATGTTTACTAATTACGAACAACATAAGAATATTTCTCTGTTTACGAGTGAGTTCTCCAAAGAAATTATTAATATAAGCAAAATGTACGGTGGCCCAGAAGGCTCAACGCAAAATCAACACACACAAACAGGAGAGCCAAAACAAATATATGTATGCAAACTAAGAAAAAAAATCACGACACACACTAAAAGTAAAAAGAAAATACGAGAAACAATAAAAATGGTTCAACACAAAAAATAAATCAGGGCAACCCAAACAAATAAAAATCAGAATGCAAACAAACAAATCAGAACAACACAAATAAACTTTGTAGATCTACAACGCAAACAAAAAAAGCACTGAGACACGGCCCAGAAGCAGAAAAAGCAGACGCGGCCCAGAAGGCTCAAACGCAAATAAAAAAGCAGACGCGGCCCAGAAGGCTCAAACGCAAACAAAAAAGCAGACGCGGCCCAGAAGGCTCAAACGCAAACAAAAAAGCAGACGCGGCCCAGAAGGCTCAAACGCAAATAAAAAAGCAGACGCGGCCCAGAAGGCTCAAACGCAAACAAAAAAGCAGACGCGGCCCAGAAGGCTCAAACGCAAACGAAAAAGCAGACGCCGCCCACAAACAAAATTTCACCTTTTTGACAAGATGGACGACACGGACTTAAGACGTTTGGTGGAACATTACTTTCATCTTGGTTACGAAAGCCGAGTAATAACTGATTTTTTAAACCATCAACACGGAATTTCTGTTAGTTTAGCCACGCTAAAGCGACGGCCTTCGTGACTATGGTCTTAGGAGAAGGGGACAATTCGCAGATGAGGAAAGACTCAGAGAAATCATTCAACAAGAAATTTCAGGACCTGGGGAACTAAGGGGATACAGAGCAGTGTGGCATTCCCTTAGACTAAATCACCACATACATGTTCCAAGACAACATTGCTGTCATTCTTCGTGAGCTTAATCCTGAAGCAACACGTCAAAGGAGGAGCAGAAGGCTGACAAGGCGGAGATACACAGTCAAGTTGTGGTCCCAATTTCTGCTGGCGTGTTGATGGTAAATATTTTACTATTTTTACTATTTGACGACTAATTACTATGTCCTGGGGGTAGGGGCATTTGATTGTCTAATATGACCATTTGATGGGGCATTTGAACAATATATTATTTTGGCCTGGGGAGGGGAATTTGAACGGCAAACTCCAAAAATTTCAAGCAGTACTGGAAGAGAACAAAATATATATCCTGCACAACAAACTGAAGAAAAAAATATATTGTGCAACTTCCAAATTGTTAAAAAGTATCAAAATGCAGGAAATACCACAGGTACCCCAGGCTCATTATGCGTAAAACGGTTATTTCCCGGATATTTGAAATTACAGTAAATGTATGGGAGTTTTAGCTCGCATGCCCGTTTGCTCTAAAATAAATTTCAATAAATCGTCAAAATATTCTTACCTGTCTCTTGTGTATTTCTTTCAGTTTCTGTGAAGTTTCAAGCCAAGTTTTCCTTCCCTTAGTGGGAAATAACCGTTTTACGCATAATGAGCCTGGGGTACCTGTAGAAATACCATTCAGGTGGACCTACAATGTAGATTTTCATTTTTTTCCAGGAGCCCCCGGCTCAGTAGTGTTCTTTCCATACAATGATCATGTACTGCACTTGGGCTCACAATAGAAAGCATGTAGCTACACCTCCCATCCCACCTCGGCCCTGGTGCAGAATGACAATATTGAAACATCAAAGTTTGTCATAATGTACCGATCAAATCAAAACATCAACATGCTTCCCCCCACCCCTCTCCCACGCATTTGAACTTTTGGAGTTTGTGTTGAAATTCCCCTCCCCAGGCCAAAATAATATATTGTTCAAATGCCCCATCAAATGGTCATATTAGACAATCAAATGCCCCTACCCCCAGGACACAGTAATTAGTCGTCAAATAGTAAAACTAGTAAAATATTTACCATCAACTGGGACCACAAGGCACAACTTGTGTATCTCCGCCTTGTCAGCCTTCTGCTCCTCCTTTGACGTGTTGCTTCAGGATTAAGCTCACGAAGAATGGCAGCAACTTGTTGTCTTGGAACATGTATGTGGTGATTTAGTCTAAGGGAACCACACTGCTCTGTATCCCCTTAGTTCCCCAGGTCCTGAAATTTCTTGTTGAATGATTTCTCTGAGTCTTTCCTCATCTGCGAATTGTCCCCTTCTCCTAAGATCATAGTCACGAAGCCGGCGTGTCTAAAACGCAGGTAGCGGGTATCGGGTAGCGGGTAGCGGTTAACGGGTAGCGGGTAACGGGGAGCGGGTATTTTTAGTGTAGAAAGCGGCTCTAATACCTTAAAATAGCGAAAAGATTAAATAAAAGTGAGAAAAGAGAAAAAGAAGTAAAAAAAAAAATTTTGTGCGCGGTGTAGGACTCAAACTCCGGTCTTTGGATCGAAAGCGCACAATCTAAACCACTTGACCATTAAACCGCTTGTTCAAATATCTAAGGTATATATGTTTGAGGTCTGAGCCCGTTGCAGGACATCCGCGAAACTCGAAAACTGCAAACTACGTGGCATTTTTCTCCCGTTAAAGTAAACCAGTGAAAGGGAAGCTGAGTGTGATGAAGGACCTGTGTTTGGGCAACCGTTATTTGAAGGAATTTTGGCGATGTACGGGATTTTTGTGGGAATTCGAAGGAAAATTCCTGTAACTCACTCAATATTGAACGGAATGGCTTGAAACTTCACAGAAACTGAAAGGAATACACAAGAGACAGGTAAGAATATTTTGACGATTTATTGAAATTTATTTTAGAGCAAACGGGCATGCGAGCTAAAACTTTCATAGTATTGTAATTTCAAATATTCGGGAAATAACCGTTTTACGCATAATGAGCCTGGGATACCTGTGTACACACCGTAAACGGGTGCCAGATAATATTTTTGTACAAAAAAAACTATCCGTTACCCGCTACCCGTTACCCGCTACCCGCTACCCGTTACCTGCGTTTTAGACACGCCGGTCACGAAGCCGTCGCTTTAGCGTGGCTAAACTAACAGAAATTCCGTGTTGATGGTTTAAACAATCAGTTATTACTCGGTTTTCGTAACCAAGATGAAAGTAATGTCCCACCAAACGTCTTAAGTCCGTGTCGTCCATCTTGTCAAAAAGGTGAAATTTTGTTTGTGGACCGCGTCTGCTTTTTCGTTTGCGTTTGAGCCTTCTGGGCCGCGTCTGCTTTTTTGTTTGCGTTTGAGCCTTCTGGGCCGCGTCTGCTTTTTTGTTTGCGTTTGAGCCTTCTGGGCCGCGTCTGCTTTTTTATTTGCGTTTGAGCCTTCTGGGCCGCGTCTGCTTTTTCTGCTTCTGGGCCGTGTCTGCTTTTTTTGTTTGCGTTGTAGATCTACAAAGTTTATTTGTGTTGTTCTGATTTGTTTGTTTGCATTCTGATTTTTATTTGTTTGGGTTGCCCTGATTTATTTTTTGTGTTGAACCATTTTTTTTGTTTCTCGTATTTTCTTTTTACTTTTAGTGTGTGTAGTGATTTTTTTTCTTAGTTTGCATACATATATTTGTTTTGGCTCTCATGTTTGTGTTTTGTTTTTTTGCGTTGAGCCTTCTGGGCCACCGTAAAAATGGCAGGCTTACGCTATCAAAGGCGGCCCAGTCCAAACCAAGATAATAATAAGCACTGGTTCGACGTAGAGTGCAATCAGGACAAAGAACATTTAAAATCACTTGGACGTAAGGTGTGCAAGGACCCAAATAATCAACCGCTTAGGGCAATGCTCCACAATAGAAACGGGGGCGTAATTCGTGTCCGATTGACATAGGTGATTTCCTCAAGCACTTTAAACATTTAAACGAAAAACAGGATGTAATCAACGAACAGCCTGTACACGTAAATACTAGATGCGAAAACACGCTCACGCTCGTCCACGACAGCGATGCGTTAGATGACGAAATCTGCATACAAGAAATTGAATCAGCAATTAAGAAATCGAAAGTCAAATCTCCGGGCAAGGACAATATACTAAATGAAGTAATTAAATCCCGGGGGGGGGGGGGGGGGGGTGGGGGGGGGACTCCCCATAAAAATAGACGGGGGTCCTCGACGTGAGAAATGAAATTCACCCCTAAGAGATAGCAATATGGGCGTGGCTCACAAAAAAATTACCCCTAAAAGATAGCACTCCAAAAGACAAGAAAATGGCATTAATTGGATTTGGAAAAGTAATCATGAAACAACAGTCTTTATCTTTGTGCAAACTAAAGGAAATAAGAGACAAAGCTCTGCCCCATAACCTCGTCTTTAATATTCGGATGGATCAAACTCTATATCGAAGCCGTAAATACCGATTCAACTTGTGGGGTCTCATGCTCGAGGATCCAGCGCTATTTTTTCTCGCCCACAAACATTTTGGGTCTCGGAGACCCCTAAAAGATAGCAGACCTTTGGAAGACCCCTAAGAGATAGCACTGCTAACGATTTTAACCCCTAAAAGATAGGTCGAGCACCCCCGTCTATTTTTATGGGGAGTCCCCCCCCCCCGGGAATTAAATATGGCAAAGATCAATTAACACCGTTCTTAAAGCAACTATTTAACGCAATACTGAACTCCGGCGAGTTCCCGCAAGAATGGAGTACAGCGTTCATCGTGCCCATTCACAAAAAAGGTGACAAATCTGTCACTGACAATTACCGCGGAATCTCGCTGCTCTCTGCCCTTGGTAAACTATTTACCTACATACTCAACACTAGGCTTTATGATTATCTAATAGACAAAGGGGATCCTCAAACGGGAAGTCGAACATAGGCGGCTTTAGAAAACACCATAGTACGGTGGACAGTATGTTCATACTGACAACGGCTTTGATTGAAAAATACGTCAAAGCTAAACCATGTAAGAAAAACAACCTCTTTGGATGCTTCGAAGATTTCAGGAAAGCGTTTGATAGCATACCAAGAGACAAACTCTTTGAGAAATTTAGAAAAATTGGAATAACGGGTAAATTCTATTCAATATTACGATCGATATACTCAAAAGACTGCCGCTGTTAAAGCCGGAAATACAATTACTGAAGAATTCCCATGTGAAATAGGAATAAAACAAGGCTGCATGCTAAGCCCCGCCCTCTTCAATATATTTTTAAGCGACCTTCCTGAGTTCCTTGATCAAACAAAAGGAGCAAATTTTGTGGAGTTAAAAAATTAGACAATTAGCTGTCTGGCATACGCGGACGAATTAGTTATACTTCCAGGTCTGCTAAGGGGTTACAGCAGAGACAGAACTAAAAATAAATTGTTTGCAAGGAATAATTCGTTTAAATAATTTTTGCAGAGTGAAAAATATTATTTCTCACCCCCCCACCCCCCTCCAAAATATAATGGTTTGTTTCCAAGTGAAATTGCATCAGACCAGAAATCAGTCCAGTCAACTTCACAAAATCATAAATGCATGCATGGGAAATGTCCTCTGACGCATCAAAAGTCACATTCTTATCTTTCCGATGTTTTTTTTTTTTTTAGATAAAATTCAAATTCAAAGTCCGCACATCAAAAATGAATTATTCGTTCCTTAGGGGCTACCTGTGTAACAGGTTTTGGAAGCCAGAAAAATGTTTGTCAATAAACGTGACGTCATGTTGCATTATCCAATCACAAGTCAGTATTTTCCCGCTCTTTTCTCGTCAGTTTGTCGTTTTACTTTGAACTCAAAAGAGTTTGAAGTTGTTCAAAGTTGGGTTCGTGTATTTATTCATTTATGGAGTAATTTGTCCTCATTTACTGCTTTCTACCCTGTAGGAGAACCATAGCAAGGACAAGAACACACCAGATACTTTGAATTTGATTTAGTCCTGCCTTTTAGAATTGCAAACGTGTTTTAAGTATTCCCATTCTCTTGCAGGCTAGATGTTGTAAAGCGTTGAAGCGTATTAAAAGGTTAGCTGTACTCACTTTGCTGTGGTTGTTTTTGCAGATACAGGTGAATTGGATGCATTGAATAGCTTTATAAGAAAATTGCTTCACCTAACTGTGAATGAGAATAGGCATTTTAAAGTATCTGGTGTTGCTTGACCAAGTAGAATTCGACTCAAGCTCAATTAATTTATTTCCAGTCGCGTTCATGCATGTAGCAATACCGTTTTCTTTATTTTACAAACTACAATTAATATGTACAATGTTCTTTTACCTGAGAGAATAATAATAATATATTAAGCTACCTTCTATAGATAGCATGACATTTCTGTTGAAAGGTGAAGTGTAAAAACTTCACTAAAACCATTGTCAGAGTGTGTTCATGTTTTACGTGCGAGTCGCGGCAAGAAAAAACGGGCCTTATGTCTTATGACATATTATATGGAGTTCCAGTACTCAGTAGTTGATAAAACAATTCAGTCCTTCAACCTGCAAGAGGTTTTTCACTATAGAGCAGCCGTCTAGAAGATAACGCAGTTAATGGTGTTCAGTTATCGACAAACAATTTTGACCAGACATTTCTTTTCTCGCCATTTTCATACGAAACCAAACCGGTGTTTTCAGTTCGCACTTGTTTGTCATCAAACGAGAGAAAACCAAGTCAAATCACTATTTCATCAATGAAATACTTGACACTAATGCTTCATCTTTCTGACTTCTTTCATTTTATTTACAAATCCTTGTGTTTTGAGGTGAAAATAAGGCTTTTACTCGACCGCCTTTTCTAACTTGAGTCAGTTCCTCCAAATATCTTCACGTGTCATTTCTTTACACTTGGAGAAAACATTGATTTCTCAACAAAAACGTATTTACATCTTTATTAACTAACCACAAATCCTGTCAATATACTCTAAGTACACCTGACTGGTAAATAAATGATTTGAATTTCCAACTGAGTTGTGTGAATGTGTTTTTAGTTCGAGTATTAATCTCTGCCTCTGGTAGATCACTTTTAATCCATATTTGACATTTTCAAATGATTCTCACTGAGATTTGAATCCAAATAAAACTCGTCTATTCACCATTCCTCTTGTATTCCGTTCAATAATTAGTATAATACACAAATTACTCAATATCTATACTGTCAAATATATTGACAAAGGCTCACACAGTTTGGTATCTTTTTCTCTTGATAAAAGACCCACCAGAAATTATACTCAAGGAGTCAAGATCTAAATTGAATAATATGAAAACCTGCTCAATATGAGAGATGAATTGCTAAAGACTGTTGAACTTTGTTATAAATATCAGCATTGAAACAGAACAAGGTTTGGTACTGTTTTGTCAGTCATTCATCTTCAGTTCACAAGAGAAGATCAAACTTGGGTTTTTGTTGTTTTACCAGACGCAGAGATTGTTTACCTTCATTAGTGATGTTATTATCCAACAGATGTAGTGTAGTTAATTTACAGCTGTGATCTGATAGTGCTTTTCCTATATTATCAACATTAGTTATGTTATTATAAGACAGAAATAGTGTAGTTAATTTACAGCTGGGATGTTTTAGTGCTTTTCCTATATTATCAACATTAGTTATGTTATTATGAGACAGATTTAGTGTAGTTAATTTACAGCTGGGATGTGCTAGTGCATTACCTATATTATCAACACTAGTTATGTTATTACGAGACAGATATAGTATAGTTAATTTACAGCTGGGATGTGTTAGTACATTACCTATATTATCAACATTAGTTATGTTATTACGAGACAGATCTAGTGTAGTTAATTTACAGCTGGGATGTGTTAGTACATTACCTATATTATCAACATTAGTTATGTTATTATAAGACAGATGTAGTGTAGTTAATTTACAGCTGTGATATGTTAGTGCATTACCTATATTATCAACATTAGTTATGTTATTATGAGACAGATTTAGTGTAGTTAATTTACAGCTGGGATGTTTTAGTGCATTACATATATTATCAACATTAGTTATGTTATTATAAGACAGATGTAGTGCAGTTAATTTACTTGTTATTAATTCACTAAAGCACTCAACATACTCGTCAGTTAATTCACAGTTCTTCAGCTTCAGTTCAGTTATGGTACAGAATTTATTGTTCAGTGATTGAGATACTCGTTTTACTCCACACGATGTTAAATGTGAATCAGTGATGTGCAATGCATTAACATTAATTAACGGTGTAGATGATGATGAATGTGTTTTAGTAGTGTGCTCTTTATACAATAAATTGAAAATATCTAACAAAAAGGAGATTGCAATACAGTCCACATCAGTTACTCTTCTAAAACTAATCCTCCCCTCTCTACAGTATACATGGTAATCTTTATTTACAATAGTTTTACCGAATTCAATGTCTTTATATTCATTAAGACACTTTACTCGTAGAAGTAGATTACTAGATGAGTATCTATTTACATCAGCTGGCAGTTTATCCAATAATTCTTGCATCAGTTTGTCATCTTGTGTCTCTGACATAACACCAGCCATAAACTGTATGACCATGGTAGACACATTCAATACTGTTGGTATTTGTTTTTCCTTCACAAACCAACGGGCACCAAGATATTCTTGTAATGTTAAATGAATGAAACAGAAGTCTCTTCTTCTTTTAGAAGGGCATATTTTTAACCCTGGACCGCAATGAAGAAGGCCGCTCAGTTTGAGGTTTTCAATATCTTGCTCTGAAAGATTAAACTTCTTCATATCCTCTTCATGAAAAACAAATTTTTTCTCCAGAAGCAATTTCGCTGCTAACTCTGATAATTTATCCAATGTGTTTTCAACCAGAGGTGTAGTGTTGGCATCCTCAGGAATTCCTTTCTCTTCGACTTTATACTCTGACTTGGAGTGATGTTTTAGTTCAAAGATTTTAACGACTTCAGAATAGAGTTCAGTTATGGTGACAGGAAGATCTTTACTGCTTTCTTGTTCAATGTAGTAGTCCATGCACCAGCACATTAGAAAACAGAGGACAGGAACGTGGGCAAAGCTGACCAGATTTTCATTTTTCGTGATATGATCAAGTACAGTGTTTTTCTTGGATTCGTTTTCCCTGAAATATTTCCCAATGTATTCTTTCACTTGCTGTTCAGAAAATCCTCTAATCTCCACGAGCTGTTCGAAGACGATTCCTCCCAGCTTATCATCTGGTCGTGATGTTACCAACAGTACCGAATTATTTAAGATTTTTCCTCTCATCAGTTTGGCAATCAGTGCTGGTACAGGCATGTTAACTCGAGGGTCATTTGGGTAGTTCTTTTCTGAGTTACCGGTAATATAATCTCGTTGTGAATATTCATCGTACCCGTCAAGTATAATCAAAACCTCCTCAGGGTGTTCCACAATGTATTTGAATAATGAATCATCGATCATTGAATCTTTATCCAACAACATTGAGAGGTTTAGTATGTCACGTAGATTAACATTTTCCTCTCGATCTCCAAATGAACTTAACTGTCTAAATGTCAAGAGGTATGCAAACTTGAAATGAGGAATTTGGCCACTTGTTTTGTCTTGGAATAACCTGTCTTTAGCCCAGTCACGAAGCAGTTCTTGGCAAAACAGAGATTTTCCAATCCCTGCTTTGCCAATCACGAGGATCGATTTAGGATTTTCTTGATCTCCCTCTTTTCCAAAGAAGATTTGTTCGCACCGACTGATCGGAGTTCCACTAACTTTGCTATAGTTGAATAGCTTTTCTTCTCTTGGTTTTCCTTTCGCGTTTTCATCCTTTAATGGCATTCTCCCGTGTTGTATGACGAGATTGGTGAAGATGTCATCGGTCTTCACACTTTCATACTCGTGGGAGTCCACTAACTTCGGTACGAACTGTGTTTGCTTTTCAACGGATTCTTTCAACGATGATGTCCACTCTGAAAGGTAAGAATTACCTGTTAGTTAACTTTAATATAGTCCATTCTTGGTTTAATACGATATCCTTTATGCAATAATTTATAGTGGGAAGAGATTTCAGTTACCATGGTCATAATATATACATGGAATATTCAGTTTTTAGTTTATTTCACATTATTATTAACAGAAATAAGAATACAAATTTAATAAGTGTGAAGTAGCATAAGTTTGAGTTGTCTGTATGAAAATGCATTATTGATCTGAACAGAAAAACATTGGGAAAAACTCTAGAAAATGAAGCTATAAATGATACAAACTTTCGGCGACAGGAAAGGCAGAGAGATGAGAAACCTCTGCTCGCAGGGTATATAAATGATGAATTATATGGAAGATTGTATGTACATGTAGCTGGTTTTACACTGGGCTATTGCACTCAACTGTTTTACCCCCCTTGTTGAGGACTTCGGAATTCTTCAGCAGTCAGTAAAAAAAAATGAAGAAATTATTTGGGGGTGATAGGGAATTTTAACAAAATTCTGAAGGGGTAGTAGCAAATATTTAAGGAATTCTTCAAGGGCCATCCTGAAATTTCATCAAAATTTTGACGTACATGTAAAAATTTAAATGAAAATGTTATGAAATTACATGTAATGAAAGCCAATGTTTAGTTGCCAGAACACAGGAAGCCAGTGTATTAGAGAGCAGTCAAATCTCAAAAAATTCAGCTTGGGCCAATGTTGAAAGACAGTCAGCTTTTTCCTGTGTATGCAGGATGGTATTCTCTAAGCTCACTACGGAACAATGCAATATGATGCACAAATTAACAATACAATTTTAAGCACTCAAAGTATTAAACTGGAAACCACTATATCTTCGACGGTGCTATCATCGCTGTATTACTATATTTAAATGTTCAAATAGCATGGTGAACTTGAACTTTAAATTAAAGAAGAATCAAGACTTTCATACATATAATACACAGCATCAGCATAATCTACATATTTTACCATTCGCATGTACGAATTGGGGAGAACAAGTTTACCTACAGTGTAGCATGCACTGTTAGACTGGAACTCTTTAGACTCTGAAGTTAAACTATCAACTACATTATCAATTTTTAAATCTTACTGGCACATAACTTAATTTCATAATAATCCTCATACTATTTCTATTTGTTTTCAACATTTATCTTTTCTGTTTTACATATATTAGTCAAATATATATATTTTTTAATACAGGACCCCTGAAAATCACAAATTGTGACTGGAGCTTTCCTGTTAAAATATTATTATTAAGTACCCATATGGGAAGAAGGGTGAGGTAGAGATTTCCAGAAGAATACATGCACATGTCTATGTTTTCTACTAAACAAAGGTAATGTATCGTGGAAAATACCATAAATCTAGAAACAATAGTAAATTTAATAGATGACATGTACATGTATATGCAGTTTGCATTCTTTCTTGCACATCCATCTTTTTTTGTTAGGGAGGGGGGGGGGGGGGGGTCAATAAAGTTTTGAGCAATTTCACAGGGGGGTTCATCTAAGTTTTAATTTCACTCATACATGTAGGGGGGCCAGGTTATAAAACTTTTAACAAGAGAAGCAGATGAAATACTGACCCCCCTCCCGCCAAGCCATAAATAATGAACACTCCTCTAAAGTCTACCAGTGACTTTTACATTTATATTCGTTCTCTTTTAAAGAATATAATTATAGGTAAATAACTATAATACTATAGATCATCAACAAAATGAAAATTATATTTGAAATATTTAAAAACTAAACATCAAAGTGAATCCTTCTCTCACATTGGTGTAAAAATATGGAATGAGATTCCTGAGCACTTTGCATATCTATATTTGTCTTCATAGACCCATTCGAAAAATGGCGTCCAATTTAACTAACTATTGTTTAGTACTGACTAGTCTCGCTTACACGTTAAAAAGCTTTTGTGTGTACTGACTAGCCTGGTGTTCACGTTACCAGGACAATAGCTTTTTAAATTGGACGCCATTTTTCGAATGGGTCTATAAATAATACAAAATACAGTGCATTTGTCGAGTAATTCACATTCTAAATAAAAATTGTCTAATTAATTGAGGGGCCTTGCCATCTGTCATTTTTTTTCTCAAAGAAGCCTTGCCGTGGACCATATTTTTACTTGGTGAATATAAATGTGAACCAACTGACATGCATGTGATTAGCATAATTATATTTAACAGCATAAAATTTGTCTCATGATTTTGACAATTATGCCCGACTTTGACACAAAAAATTATGTTCACACTTCCCAATTTTATTTTTAATTGCACAAAATGATACCCTGGGTTCCAGAGGTTAAATGTTTTGCCTTTTGTTGGTAAATAGCATTGGCGAGCGCAAAAGGCGCGAGGATCGTCGAGTGCGCGGATGGCGAAATTTAACCTCTGGGCCAGGTCTGTTTGAACTTAATTTATTCATCCAAAATATGGAGACCGATAGCCATTGGCTAACGCTCACAACAACCTGTAATTGGATAATACCCATCACGTGTTCAAAACCGCTCACGTTGAGCGCGCGCTCGATGTTCGAAATGGCGTGCAGTGATGATTGCGTCAGCAGCGCGCGCAAACTAAAATTGAAAACTTTTCACCCGAAACTTCTCCTTTCTCTGCAGTTTTCTTTATCAACTACGTGCAAAAAATACGTGTGTACAAAGCTAGGTTACATTTAACGTCAGAATCTTTGGTTTCGAGACTTTGTGAAAAGGTAGTGTAATTTGAATTGGTGTTTCAACTTTTTTCACTGGTCTTTCAATTTTCAAATATAGCTTGCGCTGCTCTTAGCCAATCAAAATCTAGACCTTTTTTGCTGATGCGTTATTCTGCATGAAAACGAGATTCAAACAGACCTGGCCCAGAGGTTGAATTTGTTTTGCCTTCCGCCCGGCTCACCGAATTTACCAACAAAAGGCAAAACATTTAACCTCTGGAACCCAGGGTAACAAAATGACTGAGACAACTAAAATTTAATAAAATAAAATAAAAACGGTGTCAATGTTTTTACTTCATAGGCACTTTAACCCTTTCAGCCCTGAGTTTTTGGAACCAATTCTTAGCTATTTCTAAACCAGAAAGAACCCTCCCCCTTAAGTAAACTGTAGTCATTGTCACCATGGAATTTTCAACTGACCTATAATACTGGGGGCTCAAGGTTTTTAGACGGTAATTTTGAAAGCAGTTGATGGATTCCTACGGAGCTGGTGGGAAATTTGTTTGGAGGAATACAGAGAATTTAAGGCTTTTTAAAGCCTTTTTCGTAGGGATGGACCACAAAAGCTCTTCAGTCATCTTGCCATATGCTTTATAAATGGATGTCAGGAGCCATCTATCATAGCTTTTTTGGAATATTTGACAACAGTTACTTGCCATTGATTCCAATATGAAGCTATTACATGTAGGTCGAAATGGTTTTAGACTGAGTACATATTTTGAAGAATGAAAATGTGGGAGTGTTATGCTGCCAGTCGATTGAATTTCCCGGCATGAGTGGTTGAATTTAGCTTGTGGTGAAGTGCTTACGGATTGAATGGCTTGGTGCTGGGCAAGTTTCAGTGTTCCAGGACAGAAAGTGAGGTTAGTAAAAACTTGAAAGCCTATATTTGATGTGAAACAAGGAGGATTGGAAGGCCTTCCCATGAACACTTGCGCTTGAAAAATTGTCTAGAAGAAGAGAAACTTGAAGTTTCCCGCGAGTTTTGTCATTTCCAACTAAATTTGTCCTTGAAGTTTTTTCAACTTTTGAAACTAGAGATGGATTCAACAAAGTCAGAAATATACTTTCTAACTTTACTACACGCTAAACATCTTCAATTTTTGAACTTTTCATACAATCTGAGCATATTTATCGGACACTTTTCTCGAGAGGTTGTTTGGGAGAAATTTCCCGCGAACTCAAGACGTAAATCTTACCCTGAAAGAAATTAACTACAAACCTTTTAGACAACTAACCTTACCTGGAAATTAGCATGAGCAGTGACATAAATAAATTAAGTGTCTAATTTGTGCAAAGGGCTCCAAAGGGCTCCAGGTTTAAGAGGTTTACAAAGCGGTTGAAAAAGCGTATTGTTTACGGTGTTTCGATACCATTCACAAAATGTCGCGCTCACTGGATATACGACTCACGCCGATCTTTCGTGAAGCATTTCGCGAACAGTACGAGTGGTGTTTATTGTTAATTATACCCAAAAAACAGACGATTCTTTGTTAATCAGTTTACTTAAAAACAATGATTACCTGAAAAGATAAAGGACAGAAATAAGTAAATACTTTGGTGCGTCAGCAGCGCGCGCGAACCTCTAAAATTGAAAACTTTTCACTCAAATCACAGGTAATTGTCTACCTATTTTCCCATTTTTCGTAGGCTTTCATTGTAAAATAATGGCCAGAAATACGGGGAAATCATTGAAGCTAGCCTAAACATACGTCAAAATCCCAGGAAAAACTTTGGTTTTGAGATGCTTTGTGAACATTTGTGCTGCTGAGGTCCGATCTCCACGAAATTCAACGCAGAATGAATTGCTGACGTGACCGGGAAAACTGATAATATAGTTGTTACGCAAAGGATTGTGGGAAGGCCTTCCAATCCTCCTTGATGTGAAACATGCATTTCTGTAAGAAAATTTTGAATCTGAGGAGAACAATTTTTTTCTGTAAGTGTGATTTTAGTCTTTTTCTGAAATGAAATAATGTAAACTGTAGTTAACTTATGCAAAGAAAGGAGGATTTTGATGAAATTCCTCATTTTTAATGTGCCTAATGCAGTTCAATATGATCATTTGTCTATATACATTGCTGTGTGGAAATCTCAGGGCCTTGCTCTTTCAACTTACATGTAGCAAGACTGAAATCCTTAAAAGCAAGTAACCAGTAAAATACATCAAAATAATGACATCTACCAGCGTGAAAGGGTTAAGGCAAATATCCATAGAACATTTGTACAAAAACAGGAGGAGACCTATATATATGTTGATGTCATGGTATTGATTGAAAAAATCTCTAAAATATCCTTAACGTAAAGATGTACATTTACACGTATGACATTAAAAAGCAAACAAACAAAGAAACCAAAATCATTTTCTTTTATCTTTCTGTATATATTTTACTTATTTATTCATAGTTATTGTAAAATTGTATAATTATTGTAAAATTTGTATACACGTAGTTATTGCAATATATCTTGCATATAGAAGAAATATTATAGCACTACCCACCTTGATTAGCTAAGCTATCTGCAGGTGCGCTAAGTAAAATGTAATAATAGATACTTATTAATAAACTTTAACTAATATAATTTTTCTTTTACCGACTCCTTTCATAGAACAAGTTTGGTATAAAATAGCAAGCTTTCCATTCTTGTACAAAAAAGGATTGGTTATTTGAAGATAATGCAATACAGTGTCATTAGAAATCAAAGCCCTTATTAGCAAGACACTTAAAATATAGCTCATTATTAATTTTTGGATTATTTTTTGTTGCTTGATTATATTACCTTAATTAGTAATCAAAGTGACATATCCTTTATTTTTCTGCTTCTGAAGTGGACACAAACTAGCAAGGGGGAGGGAAATTGAAGTTTGGGTGGGAGTGTGCAACACAGGTCTCAAAACCTGACCTCATACCACAGGTAACCCAAGCTCTGTAAGTGGCAATATTTACTAACATTTGTATGGGATTTTTTTAGTCTTGGATTTTCAAAACTAATATTAATTTTAATAAAAAGCGACAATCCTTACAGGATGTGTTTATTTGCCCATGGGCTGTGTGGTTACAATTTTAGCATTTTTCGGTGAGTTTTACCTCAGCAGTTCTGTACATTGTACTTTCGGCAAGTTTGACTTCAACAGTTCTGTACACTCGGTATACAGTGTTCCCCTTACTCCCCAGTGTATCCACTCAAAACTCGTTTTTCAAATGCTTAGTACGCCTGTTCCCCTTACTCCCCCGTGTATTGACTCAAAACTCGTTTTGTGAATGCTTGGTACACCAGCTGTTCCCCTTACTCCCCCGTGTATTGACTCAAAACTCGTTTTGTGAATGCTTAGTACGCCTGTTCCCCTTACTCCCCCATGTAACTCTATTACTTGTTATACACTTCAACTCCAACTTTATTCATTTTATCACTATAGTGTTGAAAATAGCAACCACTAAAGCATATACTTATTGAGAAACCCTGTTGAGCATTTAAAACTCAAACTAGAAAATATACGAGTGAGCTAGCATTTACAACTAGGGGTCCACCCGGTGAATACTTCCACATTCACGCTATTCCCCTTGCTCCAAGGGAATATTTAAGGAAAACAAAACAAAAAAACCTCATCAAACATGGCTTCCCCTCAATCATAAAATTTACACATATCCACATAGTTTTCTTTTACTATTCCCCTTGCTCCTAGGGAATAAGCAAAGAAAAGGAAAATGCGTTCCTATTGTTCTTTTAATTAGCTCATAAAATTTGTCTGGAATTTTTTAATAATCAAAAATGCTGTCCATTTACCTCTAAAATATCGAGATTGAACATTAATCGTCGTCTTTTTTTGTTCATCCTTTCTGAATGTTTCAGGATCCAAAACTCAAAGCTCGTAAATCTTGTTTGTCGTTCGTACAGATTTGCAAGCTGTCTCGACTCTTCCTTTTCTGGTACGGTGGCTCGGAAAATAAATGAAGCTCAAAATTTGCCAAGACAGTCGCTGAACAAAATTCCCTGTTCACTTGGATTAGAGTTTTTCTCTTATTAATTGTCTTGTAAAATTGTTTTTGTGGGAATAGAAAAGAAAAATTTGGTGCAATCGTGAACAAAATCCGACGTGAGCATGCAACCCATGGGCAAATGGTCCACGGCTATTAGCCAATCAGAGCACTAGGGTTATCATGGTTGTTATAAAGTGAGTTGTCACATGGTTACATGTACATCACCAATACATGTATATGTGAGGAGATCGTTCAGTAGCATCATGGCTTACACCAATAAACTGTGGACTAGCTGTTAATCAAACTTTCACTAGAATTATGCAAATATTTTTCAAAAAGTCATGACCATGTGTATAGAATCTATAGCATTAAAGGATTGAGTCACCTTATGTGATTTGGTTAGAAGAACTGTGTGGGGATTTATTCAGTTTCTTTAGAACGTAAAAACGGTGGTCCCTTCATGTAGGCAACACATGGATTGCTATCAAAATACAATAGAATTAACACAATACAAAACAATAGAACGAAATACACAATATAATAGAACACAATACAATTTGGTAGTAATTCATGTCACTGGAGGCGACTGACAGTTGGTCATTAAACATTGACAGTGGCAATATTAATGCAGTTATGTTTCTTGATTTGAGAAAGGCCTTCGATACAGTAGACCATGCCATCTTGCTATCGAAACTGGAATAGATCCTTTGCATGTGACGTCATCAAAATTCTAAAATCGAAACTATGAGATATATGAAGCTGTTCTTTTAATATGATTTAGATATTGGTATTCTCAGTATTCTTCGAAAAATTTACGTCGATACGGTGATTTGTTTTTGAGTTACATTACTTTGAATTTTGTGACAGCCCAGGTCAGCGTGTTTCCTAAATGTCAAGGAAATCCATATATTTCGGCCAATTTCAAATTTTAGACTTGATAAACCTTTAAAAGTGATATCTAAAGTGTTTTGAAGTGAATGCTAATCATGTTGATCGGAAAAACAGCTTTATTTGTAGAGTACGTTTTTGGCCGCCATCTTGGTGTACTAAAGCTGTACACCAACATGGCCGCCGCATACTAATTACACTAAATTGTTCGAATATTATTTGGCCGACAGCTCGGTTACGAAGTACTCTATTGCTCCAAAATTTCGGTCATTTCTATATTTTTACCTGCTCTATACACAGCATTAAAAATATTTTACTAATATAAGTTTTTTCTTGAGGCAATTTTTTTTGTGACGTCAATGCAAACGATCAATACTATGGAATAACCGGTCATACCCAAGATTGGTTTAACTCTTATTTAAATGACTGTACACAAACCTGCATTGTAAATAATTGTAAGTCGTCCAAGACATTGGTTAAAAGTGGAGTGCCTCAGGGGACCATCCTAGGCCCCTTGTTATTCTTGTTATATGTTAACGATCTACCCAATTGTCTAACCTATTCTCAGCCAAGAATGTATGCTGACGACACTAGCATAACATACGCCAGCAATGATATAAACGATATAAATAAACGAATTAATTTCGATTTGAACAAAATTCAAGTTTGGCTTGCAGCAAATAAGCTCACTTTAAATATGACAAAAACTGAGTTTTTACTTATTGCCTCCAGACAGAGGCTATCTAATCTACCAGAAATTCCAAACATCGCAATAAAAGGAAACCCGGTGAAACAGGTCCAGGTATCGAAATCACTTGGTGTAAAAATAGATCAAAACCGGACCTGGAATAGCCACATTCACATGATATCTAAAAAAATTGCCTCTGCGATAAGTGCAATCAAACGCATTAGGTATTTCGTTCCTCACAAGACACTCCTCACAGTGTACAATGCCTTGGTACAACCTCACTTTAATTATTGCAGTGTGGTTTGGGGTGGCTGTAACAAAGGCCTTTCTCTAAAACTCCAAAAACGCGCTGCGTGCATAATTACTTTCTCAAGTTATGATGCTAACGCAGACGAACTGTTCCATTCGTTGAAATGGAAAAAACTAGATTATCAGCGTATAGTTGATAAATCCATTTTAATGTATAAAGCTCTTAAGAGGGCATCCATGTGAAAACCATGCACCCTGAAAAAATGAGTCTACATGGTACATCTCAGATTTTGTTCATATTTTGCACATATGTTACTATTGGCCTGGCATTAGACTTGGTAGAATATTTTGGAAAAATTCCAAAAACTGTAAGAGATATGGGGGTCAGTACGAACTGCCTCGGTTTGAGGGGTATTTCCACTATGTATTTTTAGTCATGTTTACAGAATATTTTTGAACAAACCATATAAGCTATATACACAAAACGTTTCTACAGCATAAACACGACCAATTGCAATTTAATTATGATATAAGTGCCAAAAAATATTCAGTATTCAAGGAGTAAGGCTTTCATGTACAAGTGACTTCCGAAATTATTTTTCAAAAAGTCAAATTTTAGGGTAAAATGACATTCGAATACTATCGATGCGGCGAAATTGTAGAAGATGAGAGAGTTATTATTTTGTAGATCAGTCATTTGGAAATACAACTGGGGACTAAAAAGTTTGTAAAGTTTATTCAGCTTAGGAGCAGTGAGGCCAAAGTAACATACTCCCAACGCCCGGGTTCAACGTAAATAAACAATCAACGCCAGATGCAAGCTGTATCGTGTGCAGAATGACGGGACAAATAACGGACAGGAATGAGAAACATAGCCCTAAAATAACTGGGTGATAAATTTATTTGTCACTTATGCCTATGGTTTTGCAATAAACAACAACTAATTAACAATCAACTTCAAAATAATGCGGGTATCAGCGGCCATCCCGAGGGGGGAGCCCCCGGGCACCCAGGGGCATTTGTCACAGCAGCCATGACAAATACATGCTAAAACCCCTCGGGTGGGGCAGAAAATTGTGACAAAAGCCCCCACCCCTGGGGCAACCTGGGCAACATATTATAAGTATGAGAAGCTAAACGTTTTAGAAGTGTCAAAAATCTTAATAGTTTTATACAAATATTATCCTTTATTTCTTTGTTCTGTCTTCCGACAGTGGATGGCTTAATTTAATCTCTTAATTTGAATGATAATGATATGACTTACCTCAAGGACAAAGAAATTGAAGAACGTCGATCGATCGAGCGAGTCCTGTGGCGAAAACCGCTGAACGTTGAGACAGCAGATTACGTGCAAACCCCGTGGGTATGTCCCCGGGGTATTTTGACGAAAATGAAAAAGCGCCCTAATGCCCCGCATGTGGGGCATGTTTTTGCTACAAATCCCCTGCTAAGCCCCTGGGTTGCCCGTAGGTTGCCCGAGGGCCGCCCCCTCGGGATAGCCGCTGATACCCGCATAAGAGAAATTAGTAATACGAAGAATGAATCAGCGATAAATGCATACCTGATTCTAGCCTTATTTGTGCTCTCCTACCCAGCTCTGTCATGGTCTCGAAGCCACAACTCACGATAATTATCTTCTTGTCGATTTTACACCGAAAGAACATTTACCTATTATAGTTAATAATACAGATGGCTTTGTAGCATCCGCCATTTTATTTAGGACTAGAACCCAGTCTGCTGTTGTGCACCACAGGTAGCCCGAACACAGATGTGTGCATTCCATGTGGAATATTGGAAGAAAAAACTCTCTACCGTTGAATCAGCCTTTCCTTTCTTGTCTATTTATATATATATATTGCTGATCAGATCCCTACACGCTAGGAGATCCGGTGTTTTATCATTTCGTCTGTGGTGCCCAACATATATACCAGAGTGGGTAATTTATATTGAAATATTTATGAATCTCATGAAACAGAACTGAAAATAATCATAATGCACTACTTAATACATCTACATAATTTTGTTTGCAAAACTTTAATTTTTTTCAAACTGATTATAGGTTAAAATTACCCATTATGCACCTGATATATGTAACTTTTATGGGGTCAAATGTTTGCATACATTCATACACAAGGTCACAACAATGAATTATAAATGATTTCTAACATCCCGTGCATATATCCTGTATATTCACACGACCCACATACGGCCATCCCAATAAAATGTTCCGTTTCCAATCGCCAGACCGACCCAATTTTTTTTGGAAAAGTTAACAAATATACAAAGCTTGACATTGACCCAATATTTGGGAAAAGTTAAAAAAAAAAATTTGAAGAACATACTTTCAACTACACCTCTTTTCCTAGCTCGCTACGTATTTGCATTTTATTGGGATGGCCTAATCAGCTGTGTCGGTGCCGAACTGGAGCGCAGTGCCATCCTGGAAAGTGAAGTTCAGAAATGTCTGACGTATGTTGCTATTGCTACAAACTATCTTAGAAAAGGGTTCAGAAAACATCTGGGTGAACGATGAAACATATTCTGTGGATCGTGACAGACTTTATCCAGACCTGAATTACGCTGGATTTACATATACATGTAATATATATACATATATACATGCTTGTTCAGACACACGGTAAGCCACGCAGTTTACAAGCATGAGTAGTTATGTTAGTTATCTTCCCATTAATGCGGCTGACCAACAAGCACTGCATGAGTGTGGTCACTGCCAGATATTTGTTTAACGTCCAAAGTGGTTCCTTAGCGTCCTGTGATACACAGCTGCTGATGAATACGAGCGTCGTGAGATGCAATCTCGTTCCCAGAGCCCGCGATCTTTTGACCAGCGCCAAGATACTGGCCAAAAGATCGCGGGTTATGAGAACGAGATTGCGTGAGACGGGACCGCCATTTTACGTGATCATCCGATCGAGGCACGAGGGATCGAAAAGGCGTAGGCGCGAACACTGCGCTTCTCTGTTTCTCTTAATGTTGCCTGGGTGGCTAATTGAACGAGCAGGAAGCATACACATGTTTTGCTGCACGGGTGGATATACGAGGAAACGTTGTTGCAGAAAAAAAACTAACGAATGCGCACTGTGTCAAATTGTCTTGCTGGTGGGGTCTGGGTTTGTGTTGCTAAGAAACACATATACTGTGTGTCACTGGAGCCTAGTAAACATTGTTTTCCTCCATAGCCAACGTGAAAACATTGTTGCGGAAGCAAATATTGCCTCATCGAAACAAAAAATGTCTTTGAAATGCTTCAGAAAAATGTTTTCCTTCCTGGAAGATTGATTTGTTTGGCGCAAATTTTCCCGCGGACTTTGACTCGTTTTTACAGAGAAATGTATGGAAAACTAAATCCACGATTGCATGCTTCCCAGCACAGCTACATCCCTCAAATTTCGATCAATTAATCTTTTACCTGGTATCTTAAGTTTGTATCTGAAGAATATTTCAGAAATTCGATTTTACGGATTTTATTTGTGATCGGATTCCCATACAAACACTGTATTTCGCGCCATGTTTACACCCCTTTCAAAATGTCGGAATTATAATAAACCGCGAACTGGTCTATTACCTTAAAACTGTAAAGAAATACGTTATTATTTGTGTACGAGGTTTGTAGTTTCTCAGTTGTAGGATGTCCGGTGTCCGCGGGGAACAGGATATCAGGACACGTGACTTGTCCCTTCATGTGTACCGACCTTTACGTCTGCGAGCGGGCGAGGCGCGCGGCGTGATTTTCTTTTCACTTGTGTGGGCTGTTCTTTTATCTTTTGTTTTCCATATTGATTTTCTTTGTTTTTAATGCAACGAGCTCCGCTATAAAGAGATACGAGGACGACAGTAACAAATCGCATACAAGTGTATCACAGGCAGCTTTAAGCAGAGAGTGAGCCATTATGCACTAGTCTAAATAAACCCCCACCCCCTCCCCCTCCCACCCTGTCCCGGGTTGGGGGAGGAGGAGGGGGGGGGGGGGGGGGGTTACTTTGACTAGTGCATTACCACCCCGCCATACTGAAATCAAAAATGAATAAAATACCCTGTCTAGACAGTACAGTACAGGTGAAAATATTTATAGATTTTATGGTAATTTTACTTGACACGCGCCATCAACAACATCCGCGCCAAGTGCGAAGGCATTTTATACAATTCTTAGTAAGGGGATCGGGACATGCCTTCAACGGTAATATAGTTGTTTTTCCCTGGTAACCCCGAGAAGATATGCCACATTCCCTCGTTGAATATACACAAAATGAGCACTTGATCAAGTCCAAATCCATCTCGTGGATAGGGCGGGAAATACACGTGCAGACGTTACACGCAGTTCCTGTCACGCAATTCTTGAGATATCATTATATCACTGAAGGGATTTCATCTATTTCGGTGATACCACATTTGATTTCATGGATTCTACACACATTTTGGTATTTCAACGGAACGAACAGAATATTATGCACAAGATTGAAACAAATTGAGTCCGTAACAAGGTAGTAACGACATCAGAATGGCTTCCCGTTGCTGAATCTAAACGGTTCTAACTTGGCCAACTATTCGATGAGCATATAATAAAGGGCTTCCAAGAAAACGAAACCATTAGGTTTTATTTTATTATGAAAAGAAAACATCGTTTCTTTACAGAATAAAAACTAAAAACTTGAATAGAGAATCGGCTGAAGAACCTAAATACGACTGTACGTGCATTTCTACATTCACCCCGCTACAGAGGCTCGCAAAATTCAGAGTGACTCGCCGGATTAGAAGCTGTATTTAAAGCGTAGCGTAGTTTGAAATCCTCTATATATCATATTCAAAGAAAATTCATTGTCTTTGATCCAATCAAACAATTTTAAACGAAGATACTGCCATAAACTATGAGTACCTATTTTTCAGCTTTGACTCCGTCAAACTCGACAATAATTCAGTCACTTTAGACATCTGCATATCGGGTGTTGGACTTGGTCACCCTTCAAAACTAAAATAATATTGAAAATGAATGTGCATTCGAATTCTTAAAGCAATTATTGGCAGAAAATCTGAAGTTCACCGTATTTTCGATTTTAATCGGGAAAAAAATCGCCGTGTCACCATATCGTCGTTTGTTTAATAACTGAACATTGCGGATTTTGAGAGTGCGTACTCTCTAACCCAGCATTAACTTTACAGAGATTTTTTTTACCAGATGCAAAGATCTATTATAAGTCAATCTAGAAATATTTCTAAATTCAAAGAAAAGAAGGCCGCAACTCTGCAAACGGCCATTGCCAGACAGCATTTATCGGGTTTTAAAAAGACCTATTAAAGTAGCGTTAAATAAAAATTCGACAGAAGCGACAAAATATAAATAAAATTAGTTGATTTTGGTTTTAATATGCTGACGGGACTTAGTACTAAAGCAGGTAAAAATATTATCTTTCTACTTAAAATCATTTGCGATTGCGACATGTTACAACATAAGGTATATTTTGCTCTGATTTTGAGCATTTCAGGGGGTCAAACAGTTTGATTGTCATATCTCAAAGGCCTTTTACATTTCAGCGAAACTATTTCACATGGGACATTAGCTAGTTAAGATATAAATGTGTGCCAAGTTTAAAGGAAATCGGAGAGGTGCACTGTAGACTCGTCTGCATGGTTTTCACATGGATCCTCTCTTAATAACGAAACACCCAAATATTTGAGCTCTTAAAATTCATCAGTCGAATAACTTGAGAAATGCTGAAAATAAGCTAGCAGTACCGCTTCCGCGTACAGATTACTATAAAAACAGTTACAGTGGAGCGGTGCTGTGGAATAGCTTACCATTAAATTTAAGACAGGCGTCGTCACTGACAACCTTTAAGTCACAGATACATGGCCACACTTTTCAGAGTGTTTAACCCAGTTTCAGCACGGCATCCTTGGAAAGCAGGAATTTTTTTTTCTTATTTTAGATACATATCTACTACATGTACATTAGAATATTACTATAAATTAATATAGATTATTATCGTAGCTTAGACTTGATTTTAGCATTTATTATAGTATATATTTATAATATATTAATATATATTATACATTTTAATATTTTTATACATTTATATCCTGATGGACCTACCGTGGGTAAATAAAGTTGTCCTGTCCAGTCCAGTCCGAACCGTAAAAACCATTGTAATCTCAATGTTAATAGAATTTGAACTGGGAATTGGCAAGATTCATCACAACACTGAACAAAACGTTTTGACCCCCTTCCAAACCAAACAAAAACATCATGACCCCTAGTACACAGTGGTAAAATGATACAGCCCCCAGCCCCCAAACCCCGAAACTCACTTCCCTCACACTTTGCCTCTGTGTGCTGTATAAAAATAAATGATAAGAAACACCGTTTCCTTAATTCAATGTTGATTTGAAATACAAATCCAATAGCTGAAATTAAAATGCCTGGACCGGTCATAAGCAATTTAGGAAAGGCTACCTTGTCAGGTTCACCTTTTGACTTGTTCAACTGTATCTTGTATAATATACAATATGATTAAACATTATTGGAGGTGTCTGAAAATTATAAACAAAATTGGCAGCCCCCCCTTTCTATACCTAGGTTTTTAAATGACCCACCCTCTCAGTTTCTTGAATTTTCGATGCCCCCCCTCTTTCTTGCCAGCCCCCCCCCCCCCCCCCCCCCCCCCCCCCGCTCCTCCCCTCCCCCAGGCATAAATAATGAATGGTCCCTTTATGTAGTGGGGAGTGTGTGAGGAGTAAAAACAGGCCCCCACCAGCTGTAAGCTGTATTACTCAGCCTGCTATAACAAATAAAATATTTATTTAATTTATTTATTTACAACACAAGGACCCAAACTTAGTCATTGGATAATTCTGTATTATTAGCTGATAAGACCTGTAGCACAATCACCATGTACATGTGTGTAACATAGGCTTTTTTCAAGAAAATCTGCCAACTAGCACCAAAGTAGAATTAATGATCACACATCAACTGGATAACTCATTTTAATATATTTTTCGGAGTTTGTGATATTTATTAGATATTTACAGCTTATTTATAGATTACCCATCATGCATTTCGGGCGTGGCACATTTTTCTCTTTTGATTTAAAGTGACTTTTAATGTATAATTCCAATGGAAAAAAGCGAAACAAAGTTAAATACACTACATTCAGATCTTACAGAGACGCAATAATGTCCTCATTTACAGCTAAAGGGACTTGATACACTTGATTTCGTTTCCTCTTTAATTCCCCGCACACTTGTCTAACAGTGCCAGCTAGTACGAAGGCAGTCTTTTTTAGGTCAAGCTTATAAGTCATGTCAATTATGTTTTCCCTGATAAAGAAGTTGCCCTTCAGAACAGTAGATCCCCTTGGGAAGCTACAGCCATAATCATCTGTGATGGCTTGATCAAGATCTACAAGGCCGTCACTGGTTACTTTGAGTAAATAATACTCGTAGTCAGGGTCATCTCCTGCTGCAATTGCAACCACGCTGTCCTTAGCGGCCATGTCTGCAATTCTTACAGCAGTGTCACCAAGGGAAGCTTCGGTTTCTTCCACAGCTTGCCTTGTTGTAGCAACAGATGACTCCCGCTCAATCTTTATTTCCCTCCACTCATCCATCCACTCTCTGTTGCAACAAGTTTCCTCTTCGCCAGAGATGCAGCCAATGCAGTAGCATGTGCGATCCCTGACGAAGATTCTTCCTTGCTCTGGTGTTGTCCTCACACAGTGCAGCTTCCGGATTCCCTTGAGCTCCTTGAAGGTTCTGTCTCGTCGTTTTCGGTTGACGGCCCCCTCGCCAGTCGTTGGGACATAAAAAAATACCCTGCGAGCCATTCCCACCGCCTTTGTACGCGAAGCGAACGTGGATGCTGAAGGTGTGGAAAAATTCTTTTCAAGGTATTCTTTTATGTCCTTGGCGTTGCGTATCATTGCAGTTTTCCGTAGAACAGCCTGGCTCACCTTCTGCTTTACATTGGAACCAGCAGCATCCTGCTCGCCCTTCGCATGAGAGGTCTCAAAGAAGCTGCGCTGTATTTGGAATCCATAGTCGGAAAGGCAGCACGACAGATCTCCAACACAGTGACGAGACTTGTACTGTGCTGCGCACCCATCTGTGAACTCGTGAAACTTGTTGATCTTTATTTTCAAATCATCTTCCAGGTAGCTTACGATAAGCTCTTGGGCCTTGTGGACTGAATGGTAGTCCTGGACGTCATCATCTGAGATCACAAACAGGTGCTCTTTGATAATGTAGGGATCGTCTTCTGTGCTGATCTTGCCGTCTATGGATTCCACTGCATGCCGGTAGAGAATGGTTATATGCAGGGAGACCTTGGCCACATCAAAATATTCAGACTGTAACTCGTCTTGCTGCCTGCAACTGTATCCCTCCGAGTAGTCATGGACACACAAAACTTCGTTCAACGGGATGTTGTCAATCAAACTGTCCATTTGATCCCGCTGCCATCGAGCCATAAACGAATGGTGAGGATATTCTTGTAGAAGACTACGAAAAAATAGGAACAGTTCTTTGGGCTTGGTTTGTTTTGTTATTAACGCAATCTTCTTTTTTTCTTGCCCGTTTGAAAGAAATTTTCCTGTTGCAACATAAGCATAGTGCTTCCAAATCACCTGTTCGTCTGTATCGTCTGAAAGCTCCTCTGGTAGAAAGGTAAACTTCTCGACGCCACACTGCCCACATTCGCGTTTCAAGCACTTCAACTTGTGATATTCCTGATCTGCAGTTGCCTTCTCGCACAAAGTTAAATCGGCCGCTTCTGTTAGGCGAGAGGGAATGACTACATCAGCAAAGCCGTGTTTTTTGCATAATGCCTTACGAAATTTCATGCAATCTTTGAAAACTATCTGGGCTTCCACGTGTTTTCTGCACAGACAAGACCTTCTGTCTTTCTCTCTTGCAGCTCGGATAAAAAACGGCTTCAAAGACTCAAATTTTCGCTGATGGATTTTTACATCAGGGTACTGAGCGGTAATGTATCAGTCAATTCCAAACCCGTGCATCCCCCCCCCCGGGCCACCCCCGGGCATTTGATCAGAGGCTTGCTCCCGAGGGTGGGAAATTTGACGAGTATCTATGACCTCAGGGGCGGGCATTTGACAAACAGTGGGGGTAGGGGGTGGGGCATTTGATCAGTGTTTAAAAATATATTCTGTCTGTCTACAAGCGTCGAAATGGCGAACGCACGTGGCGAACGTACGAGGACAGCTTCCAGGATAAGGATTGCGCATTTGTAGAGGCTTGAAAGAGTGAACCTGCCAAATTTGAAGCCCACTTTCAGAGGTAAATTGTTTATGTTTAAACCTATAAACTATGTTGTTTTGCTTTGTTTCGTGAACTTTGACCGACTGCGTGATATTAAGTGCGTGACAAGAGTTGTGATAAGTTGAATTTGCTGCGACCCTCGACAGCGCGAGTTAGAAACATAATTATTTATATCGGTAAAAGACGGACCGATTGGTGCCTGTTACATACATGTACTTTATATACCAACAACATAAGCTAACATATTCAATTTCAAGCCATTACGTTTATTATAAAGTATATACGATCGAGCCGGTAGAAATGATTGTTCTCATCCCTGACCGGTTGAAGGTGGTTTTCACCGTCGGTGTTTCCTGTGAATTGCTTGAGTCAGAGTTGTCAATAAAGCAATGATTTCATTTATTTGTCAATAGTCTTTGCCTTGTCTTTGTCGAAATTTTTTGGGAAATTTTCCGATCTGGTCCCCCATGGTGGGGCATTTGAACAGCCTGGATTAAAAACTGGTGGTGCATTTGAACAGTTTTTCTGCTTTGGTAGTGGGGCATTTGATCATTTTTTTTTCAAAATGTTCAAATGCCCGGGGGTGGCCCGGGGGGGTCATGCACGGGTTTGGAATTGATCCATACATAAAGTCCAAGTAGGCGTCTGTTTGTGTTTTTTCGAGCACGTGTTTTGCGTGCTCTAGGTACTCTTTCTTTGCGACTCTCTTACGAATGATGTCCTTTTTGTCTCCAGTTGGACGGCTGGCGTCATATGTCCAATAGTTGAAAACAAGCTCCTTTACTTCTTGGCTGATTGCATCTCTTCTTGTTTTCCTCTCCAGATACAGCCAGCTTTTTCTTTCCCCTGATAGAATTTCCCGTCTTTCCTTGACTGCTTTGCTAATACTTCTCCGACCAACGTTTAACTAATTTGGAAAGCGATTTTTTTGCTTTGCACTTCCTTACATTTTCACCGAAAGCTAAAGTTTTCAAAGCCGAATAAGCAGCCCTGGTTTCTTTCGAACCACTTTTCTTTACGTGCTTTGCACCTTCGGAGATATCTGCAGCGAGAGCTCTGAGTGCTGACGTTTCTTCAATTTCCTCAGGAGATTTCACTAGCCCCTTTTTTGTTAGAATTTTTCTTGTGCGCGGGCTGGAGGAGATAGACTCTAAAAGTTCCGCCTTTTTTTCCGGAGTTTTAGGAAGGGCCTTGACAGATTTCTTTAATGCGCGAGACTTCGCCATTCTACTTTTAAACGCAGGTGTGGCAGCGGACGTACTTCCTTCGGAATGTTCGGAATTTTCCGCTTCAGGCTCCTGTCGCAATAATTCTTCTCTTCTTTTCTCTCTCAGACGTTTAACTCTTTCTCTTGTTTGCTGGCGTTTCTTTTCCCTCTTCTCTTCAGCGTTAGTGTCTTGTTCACGCCTTAGCTGTTTTCGTGCATCGACATTTAGATCTTTCTGTCGCGATCTCCGTGTCACGCATTTCGGTCCCGTCTTTGGTTTTCTGCGCTCTTGAACTTGGGCGATTTTATTAACACGATTCTGTTCGTAATATCTCTTGTCTGCTGACTTCTTTTTTGCTATCTTCTGTTCCCTCCATTTCCTCATCTTTTCAGCATTAGAATTCGGGGAGACTTCCTTTTTGTTCTTCATTTAAAGGTCTTTGAAATATTGTTCTGCTCTACTCACGCGTGCACGCTTCTGTCTAGTTGTGTAATCAAGTAACGCAACGCCACGCCGCATGGCATTTGATGCCGTGATTTTCTCATTATACCCCTGGAAATGCATTAAAACACCCCGCAGATAACCAGGGAAGGTTACACAGTCTTCCGGGACACGTTCATAAACGAACAGAAAGCGAACTTTTGCGAAATGTAGCTTCGTTTGGGTTTGATTTTGATTCATTTTGCGCGTGTAATTTGATCACTGCGCTTCTATAAACACAATACAAGACAGCGAGAATGTTTCCGAAACAGCTTTTTCATGATTTCTTCGCTTTCGTTGCACAGAACTCTTCGAATTTTAGGTGGACTTTGATGGTCAGTTAATGAACCTTCGTGATACAGTGTTTCGCCGGTCAGTATGTAACAACGACCGAGATACAGACTGAAATGTAGGTATGTAATTATCAATTTTGAGCAAAATAATTGCGCATTAAACAGGTTTCCGAAACATAAAAGTGGTTGTAACTATTTTGATTTTAAACTTTCTGGAATTATTATTCTACATTTCCGTAAAGATGATAATGAACTCTCCTAAGACCCGCTGTCTCGCTTCTGGATCTTTGCTTGCGCTTACAAGCTGCATTGGTTTGTCAAGCGAATATATGAACAGAGTACAGCGTTACATAAGTTTTTGGCATCAAGCGGGCCGTAATATTTTGTACTGGTTTCCTCAAAACCTAACAAAACAAGCTGAAATTTTGTGTATAACACAGTCATATGATTATCTTCGAAATACTATAAGTATATTTTGAAAATGAAATAGTTTAGAAGTAAATATTGAAGTTTTTTAGTCAACATATGCAAATGAGGTGTTACGCGTTACACGCGTATTTACGCAAAATTTCCCCTATTTTTCGGGATTATCTCAAACTTACAATAAATAAATACGGATTTTTACAATTGATAACTAAAGAGTTATCATTTCTACGTTATACTACAAAGTTTTATTCTATTCGGTTAAATATTTTAGCGCATACAATTAATTTTACTTGAGCGACCTCAATTGTACATGGTGATTGTGCTACGGGTCATAAGCTCTAGAATTAAATAAGCCAGAGAGCAGTTCTCTGACTGGTACAGTATAAACAATGAATCACCGAATCACTTTGACTTACAAACTACTTAAAATACTAAATTAGTTCTAGTTATTAACCTTTAGTAGTTACTCACAGGTTTATTTTTGTAATGGTACGGGAAAGCACGAGCTGTATATTTAGAGCTTCAGAGATCATAATTATGCATTTTACATACAGTTTATATTAAATACCTGTGAACATATTTTTTTACGCACAATAGAGTTACCGTATTCACTCACGGATAAGCCGAACCTTTTTACCCAAAATCTTTCTTTGAAATCAGGGGTGCGACTTATCTGCGAGAACATCCGTACAAGGTTCCGTAATTTTACATAAATTAAAATTTTCAAAGAAATCTTTTTTATTAGCTCAAGCGAGTTAAGGTACATGTATCTGCACTGGCAAAAATTGGTCGTTTTTGAAAAAAAATTGTGATCTCCATAGACCAAATCAGTCCATTTACACTTTCCAGGTTTAATCTACCATGTTCAGGAAATGCTATGACACACCCAATTTTCCCATTTTCCCAAAATAAGGTGTTAATCGAATTAAATTATTGACATACAATTTTGAGAATTATTTCATTTTTATAGCTAAACTGTTCAAGTTATGCTAAAAAATACGTTTTTTATTGACTTGATGAATAAATTTGTGCTTAAGTAACACTGGATTTTAAATACTTTCCAAGTTACAGCAGCTGAAATATTTATTTACATTGCTTAAACGTCACAGATTAGTTACTGATTAGTTCTTGTTACTTAAACACAGATTTCGTTATCATCTAATCGTACCTTGTGCCAAGTTTCATAGAGAAGCAATGCCTACTTTTCTTAGAAAAGTAGATTTATTACACCTTGTCGATAGAGTAAAGTGACATTTGCTGTAAAAACATCTCAAGGTTCACTCAAAACGAGTCAAAATGTCCAAAATTGAAGTTTACATTCATTTGATATCCGCCATTTTGTTTTGTTTGCCGCTGTACAAAACGACAGTAGACAAGAAAATACATATTTGTACGCTCCCTACCCCGGCCAGGTTCATTCTGTTTACCAGTTGCTAGGTGTGCCCTTGTGACAATAGCCATGTGCATGCGCCGACTTTGCTGCCGTTTATTTATAGGTTCGTACATGTAAATATGCCGCCGATTGCTGAGAGAAACTGGATGCTGAAGAGAGAAAAAAACCTAGCTAAAGCAAAAGGGGAAAAAAGTTCGAAGTCTAGAGGCATAGGGGTTTGTGGAAGAAAGAGATTCGCCCTTCCTGCACGCCAGACAGAAGAGCCTAGACCAAAGAGAGATTTGTAAGCCTAGGGTTTACCGTACAAAGAAAGGTTGTGTCAAATAACCTCAAGACTGCTTTCCTGATCAATCAGCTAGTTCAGCAGAAGACAACACAGATGAAGACCCTAATTTTAGTCTAACTTATGTTAGTATTATTCCACAAAAAGGTACTTGCAGTACGTATATTCGACTCAGATAATGTTTATAATAACTAACTTATTAGTCGGCTAAGCATCTAATAGGGGGCTGTATATTAATTTATTTCATACTGACACGGTTTTCTTTGTTCTTCATGGAGGCTTTATTTGCCATACATACCCCCATTATAAATGCAAGGGATGCAAGGGATGTACGAGAAAAGTTCCCAGGATGTATCCAGATACATCCAGGTTGAGAATCTTGCCAAGATCTTACAAGATCTTGCAAGATTCTCAACCTGGGTATCCCAGGAACTTTTCTCATACATCCCTTGCATTTATAACGAGCAATTCAATACAATTCAACGATATTTTGTTGTTTCTAGCTTATTATTTTCTCCAAAGTATTCATTCACCTTGGCTTCAGCTAAACTTACTAAATGTCCCTATAATGATTTAGAACCAGACCTTTCCTCCATCTTGGTACTCGCCCAAAATCTACCTAAAAAGAGCTTAGTCAAACATCAATGAAAATTTAGCAAAAACCTCGTCAAGTATGAAATAAGACACTTAAATACCTCGATAAAATACATACCGGTACATAAAATTATACACACATTTTTTTCAACAACAAGCAAAAATATTTTATGTTCACTCGAGAAATGGTGATGGGAATCCATTTGACTGTAACTACCTAAAATACATGCTCTCATATTTGTGCATTCTTGTGCATATTTGGTGCATTCTTGGCAGAATTAGATAATAATTTATATATAATAATTATACATGTATGGCTAAACCTTACACGTACATGTGGTGGCGTAAAGCGGCTCTTTTTAGAACTGGCTTGGTAGCTGCTGACCATAAGAATTGCAGCCCCATAAAAAAGTATGTACAGTACCATTTGATATTTAATAAATCATTTGAGGTACTCAGGTCACATATATTAGAACAACTTTTGCTCAACACAATTGTGTACCTGTACTTCTCTTGACCTTCTTAACTTCCACCTCAGACTTCTCAGCACTTCTTTGTCTCTTTAATTCCTTGGGCTGGCCAACTAGAACATCAATTATTGTTGATAGTATTGTAAGCAATTTTATTCACTCATGAGGTGTACAACTATCAATTGGATCAGTCTCTACATTGGCCCATAAAGATACCTATAATTTTCGTACGTACCATATAAAACTGGTATTGTGATATTATTTTTTTGACCAGAAAACGTGTTATGATGACCGTTATAAATAAAAAACGAGAGCGCAAGTTGTTGATCAGGGGATCGAAACTCTAAGAAGCTATGAAAGCAGGAGGCCACTTCGGCCAAGTCAGTGCTAATTTATTGTTTTGAGGTGCTTGGAATCCCTGATCAACAACGAAGCTCGAGTTTCTGATATGACATCTCATACAAATACAATATCTGCATTCATGTATCATTAGAAAGTATAGTTTGCCGGTATTTTATTGCAACATTATATACTTCAAGGGTTGTGATTGTTATTTTGTCATGGTCATTTCAACAAATGGCCTGATAGTGTACGCACATGTAAGTGGACAAGACAGTGGACTAGTAGTCGGGAGCAGCCATGAGGATGATGGTTCAAGTCACACTCTGGACACCATTTTTATAAAATTTTCAATCTTCTCCTTCACTTCTCTTCATGTAAAGTGATATTTATGCTGTAATCCTAATATAACTTAATCATTAATGCATTAATCTAGCTTGATACCCAATGCATTGGGTATACGAGGGCACAGATGAAAATCAACAGTGATTTAGATATGTGGTGCAAATGTTCACCTGGTGTTTCATTGGGTATCAAGATTTATGCATGTGACCAAATGCAGTCCTCTCATTGTCAGACTAAAAATATCATGAATTATTAATGAGTTTGAGAAATATAATGTAATAAGCAAGGCTTTCATGCTTTGTCGATGATCGAAAAATGGAAACCTCTACTTGTTAAGCTTTGATAGTATGAAAACTGAATTGCTATTTTATGTAGAAATTATGTCCTGGCAGAACATGTTTATGATTGTACTGTATTTCATGAGAAATAAGGAAAATGTTTACAATCTCTATACATTTCTCTGAAAAATTTCACAACCCATTTCCCAATTAAGTGAACAGGAGTCAAATCTCCTTCGATTACGGTCTACTATATATATACGCTGGATCAGTGTTGATCAAACATTACTTTCTCGCTTCTAAAAGTTTCATGGAAGTTGACAATGGAATAACAGTTTGATTAAAAAAATAATTATACTTCTAAAAGTTGTGTTGTTTTGAAATGTTCATGTTACATGTATTAACTGCGTCAATCTCAAATGAGCAAACCTGCAATGAAAGCATGTTCTGAATTGTGCCATTTTCAAATGCTCATGTTGTGAATTATGTTGTTCTCAAATGTTCATGTTATGAGTTACAGTACGTCGTTCTCAAATGAGCAAACCGGCAATGAAACAGTATTATGACGATTGCTGTTGATCACGATCATCCTCAGACGATCGCAGTCAGTCACTGTTGTCCTTGGTCCCTGGTTGCATGAACCATTGAATGGGATGACAGTCAATCAATCGGCTGATTATGGTGTACCACAGTTGATTAATCTGTCAATCAGGATGGATGAAGTTTAGTTGCTCACTCGACCATGGTTGATCGATGGATGCTCAGCAGCTGGAATATTTTTTGGTACAGTAAATTTTATGAGGTGAAATAAGTGTTACATGTAGTTGTTCCAAGGTGACTAGGAACTATAACCAGCTTAGTTATTGTTAGGAAGGTTATCTAAACAAACTACGGAATGCATACAATGAGCTCAATCTCAACCATTGTTAAAGGAGAACTGAAGCCTAAAATCAACTTTAGCTGAATGAGTTAAGATCTAAACATGAAGACTCATACATTGTACATGTACCAAAATTTATTTTACTGTGTTTTGCATCAAAGGAAAGAAAATCTGCAAATTTTTCTCCCAACCACAGCTAAGTACATGTACAGATGGCTCAATTCCTGTAATCTGTGACATACGATACAGGGAATAAATAAGTTTTTCATGTTGTTCTCGGCTTTGAATAGATGGACTAACGACTCATAATTGCGCACTATTGTGCTTTCTTTGTGCTGAAGGTGTGGTTGTTTTTCCTTGGTATGCATGACGTACGATACGGGGGAAAAGCACTGAATTGTGCATAATTAGAAAGCTTGGCAGAGAAAAGGCTAAGAGGGTTTTGAATGTTTCAACCACCTACATTGTACATTCCCAACCTCAATGCACAAAAATGTATTCATGAAATTAAATGAAATTGCACACAATGTCACAAAATATGTTGACGGACAACATACTCAGAAATGAGGACAAAGTTCCACTTAGATTTTTAAATATTTATGTCATTTCAAAATTGGCGCTTTTCACCAAATATTCACAATATTGACCTTTCCTCATTCAACTAGTGATATACTCTGTCCCACTTTTTCGATTTTCTCGTAGTTAACATGTAGTAGGTAGAATTGGAAGTAGCGCCGGATCATATCTGCCTAACTTTATGCAAGAAATTGGCAAACACAATATTTTGCTGGAACACTTACAATTGTATCTCTTTTACTGTAGAAGTTTCCATTCCATCAATTTTATTAAAACTCATTTTATGTAAAAACAAGGGGTCAAAAGAAGCACTTAAATGTATATCTCCAAAAATACTATGTATCTTGGAATTCAGTATTGTGCTTACAATTCTACAATATCAGAAAATAAATGGTCCAAAAAATCTCAATGATCCATCAAAAACTTCCTTTTAGAAATAAGTGTTATTCTTTATGATGCCAATTTGGTGGTCACGATACCCATGAGCCACCTTAAGCTTTATATTTACGTGTTAGAAAACCATGCTTTCCTTGCATTCTGAAGATCAAGGGTGTCAAGGTCAAATAGGATGGCAAGATACACAAGGAATTCAGATTGATATTTCGTTTTCTAGTTGAATATATCCCTACCAAACTTTCTGTGCTCGTGAGTATAAAAAGATTTATATAAACTTTTATGGTATTGAAGTGAATTTTAAAGCATTTTATTTGTCTGTAAAATGTGAACGAATGAAATTCATGGCGTCATTAGAGTCACTAAACGAGAATCTACCGCTAAGACTTGTTTTAAAAATTAGATTCATATTTGACTTAGGTTTCTGTTTTTATGGTCACTTTATTTTTTTTGAAGTTGAATTTTAAATAGATTGTGCCTATTCTTGTATGCAAAAATGATGATTATAGAAAAAATGCAGGATTTTGAAGGGGGGGGGGGGGGGAGATGTTTGCTTTTTCTCGCATCTCCTTACCACTGAGAGAGAGCCAAGTCAAACATGGGCTATCAGTGTCTGTGGTCATTCTGTTTTGGCTTGTTTTGGGGTTTTTCAAGTCTCACTATGGGCCATTATAATTATTTTGTTTATTTTGCCTGATATGAACTCTTTCAGTGCTGTATTTATTTTGTTTATTTTGCCTGATATGAACTCTTTCAGTGCTGTATTTATTTTGTTTATTTTGCCTGATATGAACTCTTTCATCGCTGTATTTATTTTGTTTATTTTGCCTGATATGAACTCTTTCATTGCTGTATTTATTTTGTTTATTTTGCCTGATATGAACTCTTTCATTGCTGTATTTTTTTTGTTTATTTTGCCTGATATGAACTCTTTCATTGCTGTATTTATTTTGTTTATTTTGCCTGATATGAACTCTTTCATTGCTGTATTTATTTTGTTTATTTTGCCCGATATGAAATCTTTCATTGTTGTATTTATTTTGTTTATTTTGCCTGATATGAACTCTTTCATTGCTGTATTTCTTTTGTTTGCCTTATATTAATTCTTTCATTGTTGTATTTTTTTTGCCTGGTATGAACTCTTTCATTGCTGTATTTATTTTGCCTGATATGAACTCTTTCATTGCTGTATTTATTTTTCTATTTTGCCTGATATGAACTCTTTCATTGCTGTATTTTATTTTGTTTATTTTGCCTGATATGAACTCTTTCAGTGCTGTATTTATTTTGTTTATTTTGCCTGATATGAACTCTTTCATTGCTGTATTTCTTTTGTTTGCCTTATATTAATTCTTTCATTGTTGTATTTTTTTTGCCTGGTATGAACTCTTTCATTGCTGTATTTATTTTGCCTGATATGAACTCTTTCATTGCTGTATTTATTTTTCTATTTTGCCTGATATGAACTCTTTCATTGCTGTATTTCTTCTTCTCTTTTTGCCTGATATGAACTCTTTCAGTGCTGTATTTTATTTTGTTTATTTTGCCTGATATGAACTCTTTCAGTGCTGTATTTATTTTGTTTATTTTGCCTGATATGAACTCTTTCATTGCTGTAATTTTATTATTATTTTTGCCTGATATGAACTCTTTCATTGCTGTACTTATTTTTCTATTTTTGCCTGATATGAACTCTTTCATTGCTGTATTTCTTCTTCTTTTTTTTTGTTGCCTGATATGAAATCTTTCATTGCTGTATTTATTTTGCCTGATATGAACTCTTTCATTGCTGTATTTATTTTGTTTATTTTGCCTGATATGAACTCTTTCATTGCTGTATTTATTTTGTTTATTTTGCCTGATATGAACTCTTTCAGTGCTGTATTTATTTTGTTTATTTTGCCTGATATGAACTCTTTCATTGCTGTAATTTTATTATTATTATTTTTGCCTGATATGAACTCTTTCATTGCTGTACTTATTTTTCTATTTTTGCCTGATATGAACTCTTTCATTGCTGTATTTCTTCTTCTTTTTTTTGTTGCCTGATATGAAATCTTTCAGTGCTGTATTTATTTTGTTTATTTTGCCTGATATGAACTCTTTCATTGCTGTAATTTTATTATTATTATTTTTGCCTGATATGAACTCTTTCATTGCTGTACTTATTTTTCTATTTTTGCCTGATATGAACTCTTTCATTGCTGTATTTCTTCTTCTTTTTTTTGTTGCCTGATATGAAATCTTTCATTGCTGTATTTATTTTGTTTATTTTGCCTGATATGAACTCTTTCATTGCTGTATTTATTTTGCCTGATATGAACTCTTTCATTGCTGTATTTATTTTTCAAATTTGAATGCATTAGCCTTTCTGATCAAAAATTAATCAAACTTACATTGTACATGTGAACCTTCATTGGACTTTCAAACTGGAAAAAACTTTGAAGTCATACATGTACCTGTACCTGTCATTTCAGCTCTGAAATAGTATATAAACTTCACATCTTATCTACTTAGATACATGATATACATGTATCTTTCCATAGTATTTGTTTAACGGTTTTATCTGCTGTTTATGGCTATCATGTCTAAAAGGATATCTGGAAGCCATCTATTGAAGAAAAATTAGTTACTCAAAGAGAGGTGAAAGATCAGTTCGAAAAATTTGCTGTTATAAAGTGCTAAACAGCAAAGAAACAGTTGGCCAAATTTAGGGTGGTATTTTCTCACTCTTGGAAGAAGAAAATATTGAACAACATAAACAGGTCTTAAGGAGCCGCCAAACTTGCAAAAGCAATGACCAGTGGTTACTTTCTTTTGGTTTCGTGTAGTAATTATTTTCTTTTAAAATGTCAATTTATGGAACCATTCCTAGATTGTCCTGTAGAATGATAAGCCCAACCCTGATCTTGAACAAAAAATTACAGGGAAAAGGGTTTTTACAGTAAACTAAAATGGCAATAACACGTTTCTCTGCTTACCAAGCAACCGTCAACATTCCCATAATTCACACTCCATTGAAGTCAGGTATCATTAACAGACCATTTTCTTTGAGAACGTGACCTTGTTATTCCTATTACAGCTACACGTATGTGATGTCACAACCAGTTATTGCCAATAACCAAATGTCGACACGAAAGCCACAGTGACAGTCTTAGACTTTTGTATTTAGATTTTGAACTTAGACCCATGGCCTTGGCATTTACAGCAATAAATTATAAAATTGAGGGAAAAAAAGGATTATTTTGTTGTCAATGAGTATGTCATTTAATTTCATTCTGTAAGAATTACTACAGTGTTAGAGGTTATTTTGACACGAATACATGTACCGGTAGTTGTATTCGAATTTTCCCGGCACATCATAGATTTCAAACCATCATTTTGTAACTCCAAAATTCATGTCAAGACTTTGAAAAGCTTTGTGAGTGTCAGTGTTACTGGTCATGTGTGACAACACATAGCTCTAAAGATCTTCTCTTCTCCATACAGACAACGCAGGGGCATATGGGTTGTATTTGGTGTGAGTGAGTGACTAATAACTTGCATAGCCTGCTTAATGCAGACGTAGATAAAGTAATGTCTGCTCAACCAAGCACGTAATTAGTTTCCAATATGCAAGCACTGCATGACTTCAGAGTTTACATTTTGTTCTGCCCAATCAGAGCAATTGTTAGAAAATTATTAAACTAGAGCACCAACTGTTGTAAACTCTCAACTGGTTGGAACCATGGTGCAAATATATAAAACAATCAAGTTACAAGAATTAACTTGTAAATTCTGCTCTTAGGTTCTCCAAATCCAAAATCTTAATCAATCCCCTTCTGTTGTTTGTCTTATATTACATAACTATTCCTTAGATTTTGGAGGACAAACATACAAGACAGAGGACAAGGAGAGACAACTTCATGTTCAATTTCATGTTAAACAATGATTAATGTACAAATGTGTTTTGTTTCGATTAAGAGTCAGGGAACAGTCTCCGATCCTGTGATTGGCCAGTCGGGAAAAAAAAAAAACCTGCTCCCAATGCAATGAAAGTTGTATGGTTGATTATGTTATTTGCCACAAGAGCATTGCAATACTCCTGATAATCGCGAGAGGAGCCAGCTGTTTGGAGCAAAGAAAAGATTCAAACGACTATGTAAATCTAAGAAAAGCCAATTTACGGAATCTATTATAAATAATTTAGATCTAAAAATACAAAGAAAGTTTGGAAAGAACTCGAAAAATTAAATATTGGCAAGAACAAAACAAAACAGTAGGACTATCCAATAGAAATAGAACAATTTCATGATCACTTTGAGAAACTAAAATAATGATGCTTCGGCGTCTGAATTAGATATCCCTAGAGTTAGAGTTCAAGAGGGCCCACTATACACTGACGCGATTAAAAAGCTAAAAAACGGTAAAACACCCGGCCACGATAATATATTGAACGAAATAATAAAATGCAGTCATTCAAGTCTCATGCCCTACCTTGGTGTGCTATTCAATCAAATTCTTTCTTCTGGCGAATTTCCTCAGAATTGGAACCTGGGATTTATTATTCCTATTTTCAAGAAGGGCAAGCGTTCAGAAGTTGATAATTACATAACTTTACTCTCTGCATTAAGTAAATTATTTACTTCAATATACTTAACAATATATTTATTTAAGAGGCTCGAGTCCAAAAAAGCGTCCACTGCAAGTTTGTCGGTATCGCAGCGGACTTGCAGTTTCAGCCAGAACTTTAAACTCCTGGATATAGCTTCTGGTTTAAGGGGAAATATTCCTAATTCGGCTTGGCATGCATTGTTTGTTGCGTGTTTGGACACTCCTAAAATCCAAGTTGTTCATCCCATTGTCGTGATTCCCAACGGTGTTGGTGCGGGTAAAGGTTTCTGCTTTCGGCTCATTTAGCTTTTTGAAATGTTCAAAGAAAACTTGCGGTTCTACTGGGTAGGTAGAGCTTTTATGTTTTGCTTTTATATCAAGAATTTCGTGGATCTGTTTCCATGTAGTTTTCGGGTTTTTAAAATCTATCGTCTATTTTCTTATTAATGTGTTCTTAGATTCCAAATCAAACAAGTCTTTATTTTCGTCAGATTCTCCTTTTCTCGGTGTCTGGAAGCGTAAACTGGCTTCCTTGCTTACGTCAAGAATAGTCTGGGTAAAGTCGTGTGTCAGTTGGTTTACGTCACAGTTTTCAGTGTGCCCACAGAACAATTGAGAAAATTTAGTTCGGTATTGTTCTGAGTTTAGAAGCTCAGGTATTTTTCATTCCAGACTATTTTCCCAAACTTTTTAATGTTGGGACGGATGGGTATCGTTATTTGTAACCCGAGGGTGTGCGCACATTTAAGCCATATCAAATCCAACAATGATGCGATAAATGCGGTAAAAGGTTGCCCACTTTAAAATACCTTACAATTGATATAATTCTATGCTGCACAATTGTGTAATCTACGAGAGAGCTGCCATTATATTGAAAACAGGTCTTAGTTGCTGCTGCAGGTGTCGCCATTTGTTCTCCCATTGTTGAGAATTCTAAGATAATTTTCAGTACACAGGTCGATTACTAGCTGACCCCTTCAGTCACATATAGTATCTTGTGAATATCTCCAATCGGCAGAATCAGTCTTCTGGGAGATCAAGGAATTCGTCATCGTCCAACAAGACAAACTCTTGTAAGTCACCGGTGCGCATGTTCAATGAGCAAAATGAATGATTTCGTTTTCTAAGTCGAAAATAAAATATTGCTTGCTCGCTATAACAGAGTTTTCGGGGCTAAGATACACTATTTCAAGGTAAATATCTTTGGGTAGATTAAAAAATTGCTTATCAAGCTTGAGCCAAAGTACATTATCGTTAGCATTCGGTATGTAAGAAACGTCCTTGCAAATTCTGTTATTTACGTATACAGCAATGCTGCCGTAGTGTCTGTTCCCGCTATTTTCGCGGCCTTTACTATAATATTTAAACGAATCAACTGATATATCCAATTCCTTTCCGGCATGTGTTTCATTCAGTCCGAAAATATCATGTTATTTGACAATATTAATCACTTCTGCAAGCTGAAGTTTGTTTCCAAGCTCTTTGCTTATTACCCCATGAATATTCCAAACACCTATCTTCACAGTTGGGCCGGCAAAAGCCTTTCACAGCTGCGTCGACAGGGACCAGGCATGTTCGCCTGCGTACCAACCTAGTGCTTAATTAATGCATGTGATATAATTATAATAAATATAAATATTGATAATACGAATACTATAAACCTAGAACTTCCAGGCTACAATATGCGAGAAGCAACTGTAGAACTGTTATACACCGTTTGTGTGTATATAGACACCATTTGTGTGTATAGTTTGGTCATACTGGCGCTCAATGCCCCCCCCCCCCCCCTCCCCACACACTTGAAATGCTGCTCCACCGCCCTGTTTCTTGCAGACTGAACTAGAAATCAGTGTAAGTTATACTATTATATTGGAAGTAATCACTTTTATTTAATCGAATTTAAATTACAACAGACTGGAAACTTTCTTGTATCTTGTATTCAAGTTTAAAGTTTTCATAATAAAAATATAACGACAAAACTACAAGTTAATCTAAAAATCATGATTGGTGCAACGAAAAATACCTAGTTCTTTAAAAACTGCATGTAAGTGCCAATGAGTTTGTTGTCCTGGCATTGTTGGTGGTGATTTTGTTGAAAATCTAACTTACCTGAAATGGCCTACTATGTACATCAGTGTATAGACCAGTTTGTGGTAAATTCCGACATTTTGAAAGGGGTGCAAACATGCCGCAAAATACAGTGTTTGTATGGGAATCGATGGGAATCCGATGCCAAATATAAACAGTAAAATCGAATTTCTGAAATATTCTTCAGATAGAAACTTAAGATACCAGGTAAAAGATTAACATATCGAAATTTGAGGGATGTAGCTGTGCTGGGAAGCGTGCAATCGTGTTTTCAGCTTTCCATACAGTCTGTAAATTTTCAAGCGGAATTTGACTGTTTTTACAGATTAACAAATCGAAATTTGAGGGATGTAGCTGTGCTGGGAAGCGTGCAATCGTGTTTTCAGTTTTCCATACAGTCTGTAAATTTTCAAGCGGAATTCAACTCGTTTTTACCTGGTATCTTAAGTTTGTATCTGAAGAATATTTCAGAAATTCGATTTTACGGATTATATTTGGCATCGGATTCCCATCGATTCCCATACAAACACCGTATTTCGCGCCATGATTGCACCCCTTTCAAAATGTCGGAATTTACCGCGAACTGGTCTATTGTTATGTATACATAGTTACATACAAGTCAATGAATGAATGATATCAATAAGTGAGAATCTTTTAGTTTCCCAGCTTTAAAATCCGTGTTCCAAAGAGAATTAACTGACCTTCAGCTTGACCACTTGGCATTTTGTCTTGTTGCTCCTGTTTGGTGTTGGCTGTCAGATCAAATAAAAAGAAAAAATAGAAATAATTAAGTTGACTTAATTATTTGTTACACGCAGTAAAATTAGAGGTGAACTTTAAGGTCTCGATAAAGGTTCGACATGTCATTTCGGAAAAACGCTCTTGCAACATATGTACTATATACCGTTTTAAAGGTCTTGAATTGAAGAAAGTATATATTTAATCCGTTTCGAACAAAAGTTAAAAGCGTAGATGTTGTATATATTTCTACGCAAAATGACTCCGTCCGCCAGAACGAGTTCAGCCGTTCAGGCTTTGAAACAATTTTTTTCTTAATTAGCGCTTTCGAATCCCAACTAAATTGACTCAAATACTGTGTCGGGCATTTTTGATATATTGCGTATTACAGATTTTATCCCTTTTCAAAGTTGAAAAAGTAGTTTTTCATCCCATTTTGATACAAACCAGGTCATAAAACCTGAACGAAAAAATATTTCAAAATTCCCCAACACAGTATTTGAGAAACAGCTGTTTTCTACGACTCGTGAAAAATTTAGGAAAATTGGACAAAACGCTAAAAGGCTGGACTTCAACAAAGTCCTGTTTTGGGCCGAAAAAAAGAGCCAAGAAACAGCCTGATAAAGGTTTTCGATTCATTTCACGGTTGACGACATCCCGCCTCCTAGGGTAATCTCATTAACATTAGCCAATCAGAGCGATTCACGTTGTGTTCAGTCTCGGCCGATTACATAGTTCAGACGAGCCGCAGAACAGAGAAAGCTATACAGTTCACCGATGCTCGATACTTCTACAGAAACTAGTTAGCTATAGTGTTGATTCCAGCTTAATTTCAAGAAGAAACACTCTTTTAGGAGTACAGAAAAATGGCACCACAGCCGGCACCACAGTAAGCAAACAATTAATATCAGGCAGGGAAAACCACTGAAGCGCAGCTCGATCCACACCATCATTAATACACGGTAGACTGTTTTATGTCATTCTAAACATTTTCATCGCGCTGGAACAAAACCGGCAAACTTTAGCTTCCTGCATCAAATTCTCTTTAAATTTTTAGCCGATTGAAGATAACAAAACTTTATTGCTTCATTCTTTGTGGACTTTCAGTCTTCGATGATTCTAACTTCTTGGAACTTGAGTGTAATGGGTCTATAATCCCTCCAGCCATTGTTTGTCCTAAGAACTTTACACCCGCTTCCAAATTTACTCACAAACTAAATTATTACAAACTAAATTGTGTTTTTTTTCTTCTCCTTTTTTTAATACGGCACCAAGAGAGATCTACTAGTTACACTTTTGGGCATTGCATTATAAACGTAGGAAATCTTTACGAACGAAAAGTAGCGCAGAAAATCACAGGATAGCGAGAATGAAATAACATGCCCGGTGAATGACAGCAGCTGTCAATCATTTAGCTGGAAATCAGAAAGTCGCATTTTCAAGGCTTAAAATTATTTTTTTAAAGTTTTTTTTAGCCTGGGAAACAAGCCGACTCTTATCGCTCCCCACTCGCGAAAGAGACGTCTGGGGAGTGGGCAGAAAATTCCATACTGATGACGTAGCAGATAGCCGTTTCACAATGCATAAATTAGTTGCAATTCTCAGATGCCGAATGCGAACACCAGAGTTCTTTTCAAGGAATATAACTACCGAGGCTCTGGAGGCTGCTCGTAATTTGCTTGGCCGTGGATCCATTTGGGCATGGTGGTTCATGACGGTTATCCACTGCCAAGCAAACGAGCAGCCAGTGGACGGGGTATATGTGACCTCTCACAGGAAAACATACACAAACGCTTTTACAGAACGTTCAAACGGTTTAGTTAACGGGCAAGCTAATATTTCTAACGGTTTACCAAAACGTTCTAACAGACAAGCTAACGGCTATAACGGTTTACCAAAGCATGCTAACGGGCAAGCGAAAGTTTCTAACGGTTTACCAAAACGTTCTAACGGATGGTCTTGGCTATCTAACAGTTTATCAAAACGTTCTAACGGATGATCTTGGCTATCTAATGGTTTAACAAAACGTTCTAGCGGATGATCTTGACTCTATGGTTAACCAAAACATTTGTGCATTCTGTCACCAAAAGACAGGATTGCGTTACGAAACACCGTCCCAGCGCTGGTTTGGTGTTTTCCATTCATCTGATAAACTTTAGCTTCTGTAGTTTAAAACTCAGATCCGTCAGTCCTTCAGAATTTTTGTTTAAGTAATTGCGTATGTTTTCAATTGAAGAAGCCAGCTTTAGCTTTTTTGAGATACAAAGATTCTCTGTTGACATGTGCTTTCAGCCACGAAGACTGATTGTCTGGTTTTTGACATAACAAGAATGCTGCGAACTTCATGTGAAGTGTGATTTTATTACATTTTAGTTTAAATCACCACAAAGCTTCTCAACTTTAGGGGCAAATGATAAACGTCTACTAAATAGAATATTCTGGAGTTCTTTTTATTTAATGTGGATCGGTTTTCAAATGTGAGGAGGTCAGTCTTGAATTCCGTGACGCAGAAGTGTGACATTTTACGCGAACTGATTTGAATAATCAATGACTCCGCAGTGTTTGTTTTGCGTTGAGATCGCACAAAAAAATTATCTACAGATAATTTTCTTTTAGAAATCGAGATGCTTACGGAATCAAACGGTTTGAAAATTGTCACTTCATTTACGTATCTGAACAGTTTCCACATGATGCAAAAAATGCTTGAGTCCATAGTTCTCAATATTCACAGTTTTAATTTGTTGTCTGTTATTTAGCATGAGATCAGATCGCACGAACCGTATCGAATCTTCTGGAGTTTTGATTTCAGCTTTTTTACTTCATCACTTTGTGAGGAGTTAATAAAACATCCAAACCTGCAGCTATGTCTGCATGTATCTAGTTTTATAGTGTTCGGAAAAGCATATAAAGGCGATTGTGCATAATCCGAGTTTCTAAACTCGTTGTGTGACTTGTATGTAGCTAATAAATGATCGCTGAAACCAACGGTGATCGTCGAACTATTTAAATGCCCAATGGATGAATGTTTTGATCGATCCAAAGGATGAAGGTTTTGATCTAACGGATGAATGTTTTGATCTAATGGATGAAGGTTTGGATGTAACTGATGAAGGTTTGGATCTAACGGATTGATTTTTTTTATCTAACGGATGAATATATTAGTCAAACGGCATGGTCAAAATTTCTAACGGTTGTTCTAACGCTTTCTCAAACCGTTCAAACGGCATGGACAAAATTTCTAACGGTTGTTCTAACGCTTCTAACGATTTCTCAAACCGTTTTCGGGTGACGAACGGTCTGGCCCGTTTAACGGATATCCGTTAGTGTACGTTTTCCTGAGAGGTCACATATGATTGGCTGAAACAGTGTCAATCAAAGCTTATCGCAGCAAGTGTTGAAAGCAAGAACTGAAAGGAATAAAAATATGGCGAGGAATACAAAAAGCTTTGGGCCTAATTGTTACATGGAGAAAGTTGTCCCGGGTAGAAGGGATAACCCTTCTAGCCGAGTTACTCGGGGAGTGACAACTTTCCATACATTTCTCTGTAAACCACAAGCAACTGTTTACATTGTGAATAAACTCGTCCCGGGTAGAAGGGTTGTCCCTGGCCCAGGGATATCTTGTCTCGGCGAAAAGGGTGTCCCTTCTTCCCGCGACAACTTTCCGACATCAATACGCCATATGTGACCTCTCACAGGAAAACGTACACTAACGGATATCCGTTAAACGGGCAAAAATTAACGGCTAACTAACGGATAGCAAACGCTTTTACACAGCGTTCAAACGGTTTAGTTAACGGTTCTAACGGGCAAGCTATAATTTCTAACGGTTTACCAAAGCGTTCTAACGGGCAAGCCAACGGTTCTAACGGGCAAGCTAAAATTTCTAACGGTTTACCAAAGCGTTCTAACGGGCAAGCCAACGGCTCTAACGGGCAAGCTATAATTTCTAACGGTTTACCAAAGCGTTCTAACGGGCAAGCTAACGTTTCTAACGGTTTACCTGAACGTTCTAACGGATGGTCTCAACTATCTAACGTTTATCAAAACGTTCTAACGGATGATCTTAGCTATCAAACGGTTATCAAAACGTTCTAACGGATGGTCTTGGCTATATCTAACGGTTTACAAAACGTTCTAACGGATAAGGTCTTGACCATCACTAAAAATAATTATGGTTAGCTAAACATTCTGTCAGTTTTTTTACAGCAGGCTTGCACTTGATTTTGATTGTTCGTCGGATAATATGGCGTCTCAGGCTTTGTTTCAGGTGATCGAAGGGTCGCCAAATGAAAGGATTGCGTTACTAAACACCATCCTGCTAGTTCGGTATTTATATTTCACCTGATAAACTTTACCTCTTAATAGATTCGTCACCGTCAATCTTCAGTATTTTGTTGACATCAAGAAGCTACAATGATTTGCACGAAGACGGATTGTCTGGTTTTTGACACACAACACCGGCGGAGTGCCGTGAACTTCTTAGTAAGTTTAATACCGCTTCTCAGCTTTACCAGTTTGCCGCTGCGAAGGTGACTACATAATTATCGGAGTTCTCACGCCAAAATAATCCATTTTCGGAGTCTTTGTTTCTTTTGGTAATAAAATATCTGTGTGATCCGGGATTAGAATCCGATCTTGGATTCTCCCAAAGAAATGCAGCCGCTGCATGTCATGTCTTCGATTCAATGATAATTTGCATATTATCACACTTTGTTTACAACTGGTCTTACAGTTAATTTCACAAAACTTTGGCCACTTTGGTTGAGAAGTAGCCTGGAGAGCTTGATTTGGTTATTTTAGCAAGCATTCAAGCATTTACTCGCGATCGCAGTGAGTTAGTTGGAGAAGAAACAGGAATCCTCGGTGCAATTTCTTGTTTTGAAGTCTAAAAAAAAGTGACTCGTGTGCGGGAAGTGGACTAATTAAACAAAAATCTGTCACTCACTTGTCTCTCATTTGATCATTTGCCAACAAATGTCTCGCCATGTTGAGCATGTGAACCTTTCTCCGCGTTCGTTTATGTCGGCTGGCGGGCCAAACCGCAATTCATCGGCAAACTTAAATTAGTTTCAACCTTGATGTTGAGAGCCTTTGATGTCTTCTACCGTCGTGAAACTCAGAGTAGACCAAGAAACAGTTGGTGTCTTGTATCTCTCATAATTCTGAGAAAGACTTTAACTTGAACGATTTAGCGCGTAGTGCAAAGGAAAATCTAGCTGAAAAGTTTTTCCTCACGCAGTTACCTCGCGCACAAATGATGTATTTGAAACCACATATTTAATTCAATCTCGAGCGACCACGTAAAGAATAAGCTCGTGAAGGTAAGTATTCACGCAACCCTCTCCCCCGCTCACTTCCTGTTTTGATCTAACGCCGTATAAAACGGGTGAATGTTTCGATCTAACGGCAGTAACGGGTGAATCTTTCGATCTAACGGCAGTAACGGATGAATGTTTTGATATAACGGATGAACGTTCTGATCTAACGGATGAACGTTCTGATCTAACGGATGAATGTTTTGATCTAACGGCATGGACACAATTTCTAACGGTTGTTCTAACGCTTCTAACGCTTTCTCAAACCGTTCTAACGGCATGAATAAAATTTCTAACGGTTGTTCTAACTCTTCTAACGCTTTCTCAAACCGTTCTAACGGCATGGACAAAATTTCTAACGGTTATTCTAACGCTTCTAACGCTTTCTCAAACCGTTCTAACGGCATGAATAAAATTTCTAACGGTTGTTCTAACTCTTCTAACGCTTTCTCAAACTGTTCTAACGGCATGGACAAAATTTCTAACGGTTATTCTAACGCTTCTAACGCTTTCTCAAACCGTTCTAACGGCATGAATAAAATTTCTAACGGTTGTTCTAACGCTTCTAACGATTTCTCAAACCGTTTTAACGGATACCTAACGGGTGACGAACGGTCTGGCCCGTTTAACGGATATCCGTTAGTGTACGTTTTCCTGTGAGAGGTCACATATAAACACTTTGTCCCTTCTCACCAGGCAACTCGGGGCAAATCGATCACACAGAGCACGTGCACCGATGCGATTCTTGGAATCAAAAATGTGTCGGAGAGGTTAGCTTTCCATATAAACGCTCGGTAAAGTTGTCCCTGCTAAAGGGGTAACCCTTCTACCCGGGATCATGTAACAAGGCCCTTTGTCTTTTTTGAAGACTAAGGTGAAGTACCCTGGTTCCAGAGGTTTTCTAGAGAGAACAGCTGCAGAGAAAGAGCTGCGAAGGCGGCGATCGGCGAACTGCGAGAGGTTTGTTGTTGAGTTTTCTTTTGCAAGTTTATAAACCATAAATATCATACTCTTTCCAAAGCGCCAGAAGATCTTTACTTAGAAGTAGGCTCTGTATATAGCTTCCTCCTGCTCCGTTTTCAAAGTTATCTCCTTCGCCTTTACCCTGGTTCCAAAGGTTTTCTAGAGAGAACACAGCTGCTCGCTTCTTTCTCCACGGCTGGGTAAAGGTACTTTGAAAACGGAGCAGGAGGAAGCTATATACAGAGCCTAGGCTTCTAGGTAAAGATGTTCTGGCTGTGCTTTCGACAGGCTTTGGAAAGAGTATGATATTTACGGTAAAGAGAACTCGACAACCAACCGTGATTTAATTCGCCACTGAAAAGTATTATTGTCGACCAAATTGCAGAGATGCAATCCGGCTATTGACTTCACGGCCGTTGAACTTAGTAGCGATGTACAGTAGAGGAAATAATCAGAAATCCGCCTCAATACATTTATGCAACGGTCGTCCATTTCTTTCAGCAAACATTCACTAAGATGGACTTCGACTCCTCAGAGAAAGAGCTTCGTTTCTACTCTCTTGTTAGGGTTGACGATCACAACCTTTACCTGTGTACTTTGTCCACGAGTTCTTCAATATCGAGTTCTGACAAAACATTGTTAGAAGTTTAGACATTTTTTCGGGCCCTGTATTATTTTGTCCTCTGAACTTTTTTTTATATGCGAGCTTAATTCATTTAAGGAAGGAAGCAGCTGCTTGTATCACACCTCTTCTGGTTCGCCAGACTGTGCTGCTGTGGTGCTACCCTGGGTGCCAGAGGTTCTACTGCCCTCTCTAAGCCAAAGTTTAGGATAACTTTGGCTTAGAGAGGGGTGCCAGACTGCTCTCTATCTATGGCTTTTTGATTGGTACAGTACCGGCCGATTATGATTCAAATAGCAATTAAGAAGTTTTTCAGATCAATGTTTGAAAATCCGTATGGCGTTTCACCGATGTGTATTTCCCTTAAACTTTGCCGTAAGTATTAGCTCGAAGTGTGAAATGAAAATAAACGTTTAGTGGGCCGCTGAATAACCTGAGACAATATACTGGCTACAAGTATAAGTTATTTTACCCTGCAAGCAGAGGTTTCTCGTCTCTTTGTATTTCGTGTAGAAACCTCTGCTCGCAAGGTAAAGTTATTAATAGCGGGACGAGTCTTGAATTGTTTTTATTTTCTCGATTCTCAAAGTTTATTTTGAAGCTTTAGAAATGACGTTGTTGAATAAGAAGACAACTCTTCGTTTTTAAAGTCGGTTCGAACTTCACGCAAACTTGAATTCGAACAATAACTGCATAACAAAGAAAAACTACACGCAGTTGAGTGTAATACACTCGTGTAGTACGTGTGTGCATTACACTCAAATGCGTGTAGTCAATTAATTTACTACACGCAAACTACACGCGCGTGTAAAGGTTAACATACTTTCGGCCGGTACTGTATGTATTTCGGAGGATTTGCAACCTCTTTGAGAGACTGATGGGGCGAACACAACAAGCTAAAACCGAACTGTCTACATAAAAAAAATATTCTAAAGTGGTACTGTCGCAGTCCTTTCCATGGAGAACTTTGAACAAAAATAGCTGGTTTTATTGAAATTTCCGTATTTGCATTGCATTTGACAGCGAGCGAAGTTTGTTTTGAATTGCACGCTTCATTTCAATCAAACCAAATCAAAATTGGCAGGCTGTCATACATTGACTCCTATTGGTCAATTAAGAATGGGTTACAAAAGTTAACGGAAGTCAGATATTCTTCTCCCCCTCCTTATTTGTCATTCGATCCCCGTTTGTCATATGGCGGCCGCTTCGATGATCTGTTTGCTGCGCGAAAAAGCACCATCTACCGCCTGAAAGCAGGCTATAAATAAAGTTGTTTATTGTATATTTTATTTATGTTGTACGGATTAAATCCCGAAACCTTTTTCTCATAAAGTTAAAACTACGATACGTAAATAAAGTTGTTTATTGTATATTTTATTTATATTGTACGGATTAAATCTCATAAAGTTAAAGTAATTTATGACTGTTGGTTGTCTAGTGTTATTCAGCTGTACAACAAGTATATTTTACTTACCCCCACAGAACTGCTCAGCAAGCTTGTATTTCTTTAGTTCTAGTAGCGCTTCACCAAGAACTTTGTATGATCGATTTGGCCCATACTTTTTCCATAAACATAACATTCCATTTGCTTTTTGATGGAGATTTCTGTAATTGATATGATCTTGATCAATCATTTCGATTTTGTTGCGGTCAACCCCAAGTTTTGAGCCCACACGTTTCCAGTCAGGCAAGCACTCGGCCAAATCCTGGAGTTGGTCGTCTGTGGGCTCACCTTCTCGCCACTTGAGGTTGCCATCAACTGCTGAACGCAAATAACAATTAAAATATAGTGTGGTGAGTGGTAATTAAAACTATTAGATAGGAGGAAATATAGTGAAAATATAAAAAGGAAGAGAATGAGCAAAGAAAAATATACAAGCCGTAGAGTTCTACATGCATGTACAGAGTAACTGAAAAGAACAAAATACTAACAACACTGAAGTCTGTACCTTTCCCAATATTTGTTAACTCTCCCTTTCTCTACACAGACGCAATAGGGTCTTTTTAGAAAGGACTATATAGTCTGAATCATGACAATAAACTCAGCAATGAATGTCTTACCATCGCTGCTTTCTTTGCCTGTTAGTTGGGCCGTATCAGTCTTTTCTCTTTCCATACTGAAATTAAAAATAATAAGAAAATTACCCTTTTTCACATTTCACATTGAATTTCGCTAAACACCTAACATTCTCTTTCAATTCAATACCACGATCGATCATTTGCGTTACAACCAGCTGAAAAAAGTGTAGTTGATAATCAGTGTACAGCATCAAGTGTGTCAAATACACCTGCATGGAACACGAGTTATTATAAAGTATCCCAGGCATCATTGCAGTTAATCGACTGTATTCATCCTGTTTTAACATAATAGATCTAATACGATATACTAACTGCTGTTTTATAGCAGTTCCTTCACAGCAATTGATTGATGAGTCTGTTCAGTAATGTTGTCAGTAAACTTTGTGACGTGTGAAGGCCTAATACAGCCAATATTTTTATTCAAATAAGCACAAAAAGCACTTACCGAAACTGAGCGAGAATTAAGAGTTAAAAACAACTGAACCCTCGAACTTTCAATGTTTTCTTTGAACAGGCCAATGAAAAGTCAGGGAAAAACATTTTTCTTTTCAAGGCATTTGGCCGGGAAATCTCAAATTTCAATAAAATGTCCTTGAAAAGTACAGTGAGGGAATTTTTATTTCCAGGCTTCACATTCTTATTTCTTTGGGCTGTTTTGAGCTTTTTTGTTCAATATTTCTTATTTCAAAATAGCAATTGTATATTTAAAAAAAATACGAGCGACTGTGCTGGACGGGTTAGTTAAAAGTTCTTCTTGGTCAATGAAAAGTCAGAAAAAAGGTCAGGGATATTCAGTTTCATGCAAATGTGTGGGTGGGACTGAACCCTGTTCAAGATACATGTGAATGGCGACTAGCACCAGCCAATAGGATGTTGGGGAAAGGCTGGCTGCACTATATAAGATTAAAGACTGCCAGGGAAGGAATCCACCAAATCTATCTTGTCACTCCGATCGAACCTGTAATATAAGTGAATAATTATGTGAAACTCACCTTTATAAACAGTCTTGAACACCAAGTAGTAACAAAGTGTATATGATTTGGGTGCGGCGAGTTCTGACCAAGTTAATATCTAAAACAAATTATAGAATACATTTTTCAGTTATATTATACCAAACTGAAACACCAGCGATACCCGGGTTCAGACAAAGTTATTTTCGGCAAGCTTTCATTAACAACGAGATCCAAGTTAGATTAACATACACTGTTAGTTTATATCAATAAATGTCATATAAAAGTAGAGAAATACGTGCTACGGAAAGCACATGGCTTCACATGATCAGAGTAAATTTTCGGGATGAACTCCTATTTCAAACTCATACAGACATGTCAGTTGATACCATCAGTTTTATACCTGTCATTTTAATGCTATCTAAGGGAAAACTTATTTTCTTAGGTTCTCATGCTCTACATTCTCAGTCAATATGGACACATCACATATCTTTTGATCATTCATCCCAAAGTAAAGTGATGATGCCTCATCGTTTGAACCGATAAAGTTTTGTATGAAAATAATTGTACTATATTAGATGATAACCTTTTGTTGACAAGAATAATTACATGCACAACTTGGAGAATGTTTTTTTCCCCAACAAATCAAAAGCCCCAGGACTCGAACCGCATACACCAGTCAATGGTGAACGAACTGTTAATGTGTTCCGTAATGTATGTTACATCGTTTATCAAACATACACGAAGCCAAAATAACGATTTGCGTTCAACGTGAGAAAATAGCGCTCTCTGTTCTGAGAAGCCATTCCCTAAACGCCCCTCCCAATCTAAATAGGGACTTTCTTGTTTTGCAATTCTATATCGCCAGACAGACGTACGGCCCATGTCACTATCTGAATTATAATAGAACTCAGTGCAAGATTTGTTCGGTCACTTATATGAAACTCAAGTTGTAAGTAAATTGATCCAAATAATCATTTCACATGCATATATAGCTCCATCCCTCTTGCTGCACTCATGATAGCGTATTTTAGAACACGTAAAGTGTTCAAGTGAAGAGAATATATGATTTTGACAAAAAATGTTATGTGCGACAACGAGGTCGAGGAAAAGCTGGCACAATTTAGAATTAAAGACTAAGGGAAATAATTTACCCAAATCTAACTTGTATCCACTCTGTAATATAGGTGAATACATGTACGTGAAACTCACCTTTACAAACAATCTTGAACACCAAGTTAGTAACCAAGTGTATATAATTTGGGTACGGCGACAATAAAAGGGGAAGGTGAAAGGAAGGGGATGGTAGTGCCGGACAAAGTGTGTATAAACCCACTGGTAAGATTTGTTATCTACCATACTGGATTAAAATCCATATACTAGCTATATGGCAGTGCGGGGCTTTGCGAAGGCTGTATGTGTGCTGGTTCACACTCTGTCGAGTATTTAGCTCGTAGAAGGGCCTTACACTTTATACCATTTAACACATTGTGTCACTCTAAACTCAGTCCTCATTCTGTTATTATTCTATTGTCAAATACTACATATATGAATCTCAAACTAAAACATAAAGGACTACATAGACATTATGTTTCCTTTGAAAACCTACATGTAAACAAATCAATATAATTTTCTCATTTAAACAACCCTAGAAATGGCTAAGTACAACTAAACTGGTCGGCAGCTAGCCCCTAGTCCCATGTCTCGCATTTTGCCCCCCCCCCCCTTTTTCCACGGAGTAATCAGGTAACATAATTATTTCGCTCGCCATAACCTTTTAACTTATCTGTGCCAACTCAATAACGAATGGATACACAACATATACCGGGTATGTAGGGTCACCTCATGGCGCCTTTGAGTTTGAAACATATGGTTGTTCAGTACCTAAATTCAACTTCTGCTTTAATTTTGGTCTTCGTTTCATTTTAACATTGTGAAATTTTTCATCTTTTGGCCACTAAACAACCCTGTTTAACTTTTGACTCCTGATGAGAAGAGTTAAACAGCCAGTTTTACTTTTCGTGTTCTCCAATCGTTATTACAATTCCATAGTCATACTACACCTTTATGCTTTTATGGAGTCTAAAATAAAGCACTTGCCTGGTTTCGATCTTACCTGGCAAATAGGGCTCAGTTTGTTATGATTGATGGCTCTACTTCTTCCTCGTGTGCCCTAAGTTGTGGAGTCCCACAAAGTTTCTTTTTTGGGGCTGCTTCTTTTCCTGATGTATACTGCTCCACTTGGAAATATCATACGCAAGCATGGCTTATCATTTCATTTGCATGCGGATGATATACAGGTGTATACCACCTTCACCTCAAATAATAATCACGAACTGGCCACTGCCAAGCAGCCTGGTTGATATCGATAAGTGGATTACTATTAATAAACTTATGTTGAACAAAGATAAAACTGAGCTTCTTTTGCTGCATTCTAAATTCCGCTCATACACTCCACTACGTCGTCAGACCATGCCAGGCCAACATCGGAGTTATATTTGACAGTACTATGATTATGTCTAAACAAGTAAATGCAATTATAATAGTAAAATCAGCATTTTACCACTTGAGAAACATCGCAAAAATCAGGAGATATCATAAGATACTAGTAAGGTATTCATGCTTTTGTTAGCTCAAAACTTGATCATTATAATTCGCTCTTATATGGTCTTCCGCAGCATATGATTTCAAAGCTAGCTTCAATTGTACGTACAAAACGCTGCTGCACGGGTTATTGTACATGTATGTTTAGGCAAACATGACCATATTAGTCCTTCACTCAGAAAGCTCCATTGATTACCAATTCAATATAGGATAATTTTAATAAGGTTAATTTACTTACTTTCAAGACCCTACATAATTAAGAATGGAAAGGTGACTGAAATACATGAATAACAGCTCCAATTTGAATTTTGAGGATCAAAATTTACTATTTCATTCTTTGATATATGAGAGCATTTAATGTGAATTTTATGTCTCTATCAATTCCCGGGCATTTGTGGGGATTTTGTCATTTTGGAATCAGAACGTTGCAAATGCCCCACCGTGAGGCTAGCTAGTGCAGCTCGATCGATCCACACCATGTACATGGTAGACTGTTTATGTCATTCTAAAAAAATTCATCGCGCTGAAACAAATACGGCAAACCTTAGCTTCCTGCATTGACTTCTCTTTAAATTCTTTGGCCGATTGAAGGTAACAAAACTTTATTGCTTCATTCTTTGTGGATTTTCAGTCTTCGATGATTCTAAGTTCTTGGAACTTGAGTAATAATCCCTCCAGCCATTGTTTGTCCTATAAAGAACTTTACACCCGCTGCCAATTAAATTTACTCACAAATTAAATTATTACAAACTAATTTGTGCCGTGTTTTTTCTTCTTCTCCTTTTTTGAATACGGCACCAAGAAAGATCTACTTTTACACTTTTGGGCATTGCATTATAAACGTAGGAAATCTTTACGAACGCAAAGTAGCGCAGAAAATCACAGGATAGCGAGAATGAAATAACATGCCCAGTGAATGACAGCAGCTGTCAATCATTTTTCCGCTCCTTTTTTGGCGGGAAATCACAAAGCTTTAAATAATTTTTTTGAGTTTGAGTTTTTTTGTGATGCTAGATTAGGGCTTTTAGATTTAGAATTTGCGAAAAAAACGCATTTTCGAAACTTTTCCATTTTGAACCTTTATCGAGACCTTAAGACGATTATCTCTTTTGTAAAGGAGGGCCTCGCCAAATAATTCCTTATTCATTCTTGATAAACTCTCGTTAAGAAATATTTTGGATTCTGCTCTTTCACGCACGAGACCAAGGTCTTAAGTCGTCTTTCCATTTAGATCTTGGTCTCATCTTACGGTTAGCGAATTTAACGATGAGGTTCGCATTTTCTTTAATGGTTATGCGATGGGCCGCTTCAATTCCAAGTTATGAAGAACTAGGTTAAGCTGTTGGAATAGATCGATTACAATCTGTTCAGCATCTTCCTCTGATGTACGAGGGATCCCGCTTATTACTCGGGCTGCCTGTGGCAGCGCCGAGTCTTAAAATGCAAGTCGTTATTATTATTATTTTTTTTAGTCCATGTCAGACGGCTTCTGCGCATGCGTTAAAGGTCAAATTCGAACCAATCAGATTGCACTATGCTGGTCACGCAAACAAAGGTTAGATTTCCTCAGGCGCGCTCAGATAAGAAAATTCAAAGCTCAGACTAGGCGAGACAAGGAGATATCAATTTCAAATAGTCATTGTCAGAAATCTATTCCATCGTGGGCAATGATGCAATACAACCTAAATTTGGGTCAGGTCCATGTTTTACGACAGAATAACCAGAGTCTTTCTACTGGATTCGGAGAGCTCGAGACATTATACAAGTCTGCTAATATGGGGAAAACTGAAACAAAAAATGAACTTTGACGGCAGAAACCCTCATATTTGAGCCAAGCGGAATATTTACATGATCCGCTAAGATTTTTACAAATCTAATTAGTTAAGCAGATGTACGCAGTGTATGCCAACTGAAATGCTGTGCTCGTTTTGTGGTTACGGCTCAGTGGGGCAACTACACGAACAAGAAGCATGAACTGCCAGCAAAGAGAGAGGAATTGATCGGAGACGTTAAATTACGTTACTGTGAAGAGGATCAAAATTCAAGTTTTGTAGCTTGAGACTGTCTTCTGCCGTGACTCGTGAGAGAAATTGGAAAAGATCTAGCTGTTTCATTCAGACACTGGCAAATTTATTGAAAGCTACGGGCTTACTTTATGAGATTATTATTCATTGTGGAATGAAAGGAAACAGGTTAGCTGAAAGTTAAGTTCGAGGTAGGCTTCGACTTTCATTCCGATTCAGTGCATATGTGCACGAAGGTGTCAGTTACGTAAGTACTGTAAGTAAACTCTTTTTGATTTGAATAAATTTCCTCTCAGTTTGTCTGTTAATGTACTTTTCCTTCTAATTATCGCTTTATTTAACATCTGATTTAGAGTATGCGTACCTCAGAATAAATTATTTGAAAGGTCAACTGAATTCTTGTGTCGATAAGCGCAAATGTTTTTTTGTGAAACAGTCTGTGTATATGAGAAGCGGCTTAATAGAAGAGCTTTCTCATTTATAGGAATTACAATTGTTTTTCTTGCTATGAAATTTATGTTTCATTTCACATTTATTCATACAGTTTTAGCCGGACATTTCCCCGAGTTTTTGATCTATTTTCAATCAAATTCAAAGTCTGAATATGTCATTGTATTTGCATTTATACACTTGAATTTGCCAGTATTCTGTTGTTCGAATCCTGCGTTATCATAGTCATGCCATAAAAGCGATTAATAGACCAGTCTGTTTTTTTGACGTTCTCACTGGCGAATTAAAGCACGACTTGATACTAAGAGGATTTCAAATGAAAGTGTATTTCATCTTCAATCTCATGTGGCCCGAGTGAAAGCCCAGATGGGCTCTTGTTTTGATCATACTTCGTCTGCCATACTGCTCGAGGTCATTTGTGGCATTCATTGCCTTCGACATACTTGCATTTGTTTTCCAGCTTCTCATTTTCTGTCTTCAGGTAAACAATTTTCTTCATAACTCGACGTAAGGTTGTCATATAGTTTTCTGAGTTCATCATACTGTAGAGATATTAATTCTTGACTCTTAATTATTACTCGGTCAGGTTTCTTGTCAATTTCTTTCTCTCTCTCCCTGATTGTTCCGACCAATTATTTCAGTGCCTTCTCAATACTTCCCCTCAAGTCTTTCCTCCACATCGGCCATATCGTTGTTTCATGGCATAAAACTTAACTAAAATTCGACGATTTGCGTTTAGACTAGCATCAATGTCGGATGAGTTTCCTACACAGAAACACAAGAGGTCTCGCTTCGCTCGACGGCTAAGACGTCTCGCTTCGACTTCGAGCCTCTGGCATCCAGGGTAAACATTCAATTGCTGTTAGCATTCTAGTGTAATCATTTCTTATTCAACTCAATCAAAATCACTTTAAAGCGAACCTTGCAGTCACTAAGCGATTTCAGTTACATCGAGATACCTTAATGCGTTCAAGTGAACGGAATATATACCTTTTTGTTCACAATTATGCGTGAGATCCGACTAAACGATGTCGAGGAAAAGCTGGCACAATTTAGAATTTAAGACTGAGGGAAATAATTTACCCAAATCTAACTTGTATCCACTTAGGTGAATACGTGAAACTCACCTTTATCAACAATCTTGAACACCACTGTAGTTAGTAACCAAGTGTATATGATTGTGCCTTTTTTGTGGCACGGCGAGTTCTGACCAAGTTAGTGTCTGCTAACTGTGAGTCTCACACCCACAGCGAAATGATCCAGAGTCTAGTTATCCACTCCAAATAACTGAAAGTATACTCGTGCGCCCATCCCATGCCCATATTAAGCGTATCTTATCGTTTATTGGCCCGAGCTCTGGGATAATCCATAACCGGAAGCAGGATTTTATGCTTCCGGTTTGAGAGCGCATCCGTGAAAGGTCGTTTACTGAGCATGCGTTGTGTATCAATGTAAATCTCGTTCCCAGAGCCCGCGATCTTCTGGCCAGCGCCAAGATACAGAGCTCTGGATAATCTATATCGAGGTCAAATTTGATTGGCTAGCATATCTCACCGGAAGTAAATTAACAACGACGCCATGGAGTTGCTTCGTTCGATCGGCCATATAAAGACCGGCCTAAAAAGTGGTGAAAAAATCGCTAAAAATCAAGTTTGTCATTCTTGCCGTTGCTGCAGTCAGGTAAGTAATCATCGTGTTGAACTGTCTGGATAAAAAATCAAGAAGAGACACATTCTGAAGGCTTTTAAGAACGATATGTCAGGTCAGATATGTCAGGTCAGAAATTAGTTTTGAATACCTGACTTTATACTCTGGGTAGATGCGGAAATAAAAACAATGAGTGAAAACTAGAATAAAACGTGTGTGCATCTTTTTTGTGAAGTGAAAACAAGAATAAAACGTGTTTTATCACAGGGAGCCCAGGCTCACAACATGAAGACAATATAAGGATTTGTATGAAACTTTATCGCTAGTATATATAGTTGATGGAAAATGATAATAAACATCCATTAAAGTTTACATACCACATCAAATGTTGTCCAGCTGTCGTTTCTTGTCTGTCTTGGAGCCTTCAAGCCGCATTTCAGCGAGAATTTTTTTTTTAGTTCACCTCTACCTAAAATATCACAAGGGTGCACACTCGTACACTCGACAGGCCGACGAAAAGACGCCATAAATCAGCTTTAACGGATCCCAGTCGCTCAAAAACCTCACTCGAGTGTAGATCGAAGATTACTTTTCCCGGGTAGCGTGCTTTCCCTCCCTAGCGTTTCTTCATCGCTTCAAGAAGACGGAAATGTTATCACAAAGTTTCAACTTTTCGCTACCAAGTGTGCTTGTTCACTCAAGTCGAGACACATAACCGCCATCATGGCATGTAACCGAGCCTTTCATGAACAGCGCACGCTATGATTGGTCGATAGTCGTCATGGAAATGAGACTCAATTCTCCCGTCGGGGAAGGTAACGAACGCAACATTCGTTACAAAGAAAGAAAAAGTTGGACCCTTCGTGGACATTTTCCCTCTGCGCAGTTTGAAATTTGTAAACAAATGTCGACTGTTTCTGATTGGCGGGAGTTTTGCAGTGTCGAGTCGAGTTTTGTAACGACTGTTGTATTCGTTACCTTCCCCGACGGGAGAATAGAGTCTCATTTCCATGACGACTATCGACCAATCATAGCGTGCGCTGTTCATGAAAGGCTCGGTTACATGCCATGATGGCGGTTATGTGTCTCGACTTGAGTGAACAAGCACACTTGGTAGCGAAAAGTTGAAACTTTGTGATAACATTTCCGTCTTCTTGAAGCGATGAAGAAACGCTAGGGAGGGAAAGCACGCTACCCGGGAAAAGTAATCTTCGATCTACACTCGAGTGAGGTTTTTGAGCGACTGGGATCCGTTAAAGCTGATTTATGGCGTCTTTTCGTCGGCCTGTCGAGTGTACGAGTGTGCACCCTTGTGATATTTTAGGTAGAGGTGAACTAAAAAAAAAATTCTCGCTGAAATGCGGCTTGAAGGCTCCAAGACAGACAAGAAACGACAGCTGGACAACATTTGATGTGGTATGTAAACTTTAATGGATGTTTATTATCATTTTCCATCAACTATATATACTAGCGATAAAGTTTCATACAAATCCTTATATTGTCTTCATGTTGTGAGCCTGGGCTCCCTGTGGTTTTATCTTTGCATAAGTATTTACTATTGGGCCATTCCATTTTATATGCACACCCCCCCTATTGAGGATGTCACTTCTATACCCCTTTGGATATAATTTTGGGCATACCCCTCTGGATGTTTTTTCTTTTTTGGGGGTCGCTGTTTCTCCAGACCCTCTTGGATAGCCTTTCCAGCCCTCTAGGATTTTTCTCCCCCTTGCATCATGTCTTGCCCTATTGAGGGAATTGCTTTTTTACCCCCTTGGATACCCTCTCACCCCCTCTGGATATCCAAGTTGCTCAATAGGGGGACTGCTATTCCCCTTTGGACATTTTGCTCATCCCCGTCTGGATGTTTGTCAGTTTTACCCCCTCCCTCCCCCAAGGATATCCAAGTCCCTCAATAGGGGGGGGTGTGCATATAAAATGAAATGGCCCATTAGGCCTACATCCCGGGCCTACATGTAGTAGATGAATAAGAACTATCATTCAGCCTTGAGCAGAAGAAAACTGAGAAAGTCCACTTCAGCACAATGATAACAGCAACATGTAATATACTGGTACGGTTCTATTTTATTCTATTTTATCAATGTTTTTAAGTCACAGATAGACATACAGATATATGTATTTACAACTTAGTTAGAATTAGGTCACAGAAGAATGTGTATATCCATCAGTTTTACCTTTTTAATCATAGATATAGATACATAGATTGTTTTAATTTACTCTTTAATTTGTGTCCCCAATTCCCTTTTTTTGCTAAATACCTTTAGACACGTTAATAAAGTTATTATTATTATTATTATTATTACACATATAACTCCCCACCCCGGCATTTGTGGGGCACTTGACATTTTTGAATTCAGAGCATTGCAAGTGCCTCATTGGGTCAGTCTCATGGGGGTCAGCTAAGCTATGCAAATGCCCCTCTGTGGGCTTTGGAACAAGTATAAATCTCTTATACAGGGTTGCCACTAACCTGAGTATCAGGGGGAGGGGAAGGCCTGATACTCAGGTTAGGTTGCCACAGGTCAGGGAAAAGTCAGGGAAAAAAATGTTTTTCAAGGTCAGGGAATTTTGCATCTGGTCAGAGAAATTCTAAATTTCTTGTCAAAGTCACGAAGAAGTCGGGGAATTTTATATTTAGGTTTCCATGATGGCCTCTCGTGCCTCAAAGTGTCTGCAAGGGGAGGCTACAGGTTTTGATATTAAATAACGTTTGTTTTGGATGAGGGAATGTTGAACAGTCTTATTATGGTCATTGGAAATTGCTTTCTGGTCGGGGAAAAGCCAGGGGAATTTTTTTTCTTGATGGGTGGCAACCATGTTATAAACACTTACTAGTTTGCTCTCTTTGACCAATTCCCCACCTCCCAACTTTTCTTTGCTGGCAAATGCCCCATCCCTGGGACAGAAACTCAGTCAATACCCCACATACAAAAATGTATGCCTGGGAAGATGGGCAGATTTGGAATCGATAGAGCCATTACCAGTGATAAATTATTTTCTTTATACCTTTAGATGCCAATCATAATTATTGGAAAGAATGTGATGTAAAGTGGTAAGCTGTAGTGCTAAGTGTGCACGCCCTACGAGGGAAAGAGGAAAAAATATCTGACATTATTGGAAACCAATGCAAGTATTTGATCGTCAAATAAGGACGTTTTGATCACTTCAACAGATGTATAGGCTGCTTCGCTCGATCCCTACCAGTCAGCCTGCACAATTTATTTTTCTGCTCCTTTGCACTTGCACTGTGGTGTAAGTGGATATATTACATCACCTTTAGGGTTTTTCTTCCTACAATCTCACAAGTAAAAATATCACCAATTGGTGTCAAATGCAGAAATGCAAGAGAAAACCCCAATGAAAACTCCTCACAAAGCCTACTAAAAGCAAGCCAAGTATTTTTCAGCCACCCTCAGATCTCAGGATGTCCTTTGGCTTTCTACCAGTGGCCTATTTGACCAAAATTAGAGCAGTTTCCATTCAAAATCCTACAAGAGAAATTGCTGCAGGCCATCGGCAATGCCGCAGAATCTTCCCAAATGGCATTCTGGGGAAAGCTTGAGCCATTCACTTTATGGTTTGGCAGTTTGTAACTGAACAGGGCTAGCCAAACTTGGACTGAGGGGGGGGGGGGGGGGGTAAGTTGAGTTAGTACTATGTATCCATTACCCACAATGCATTTTGGGATTGGTGCTGCAAAATTGTAAAGAGAAATGCAGTGTCAGAATGCCACGTGGGTTCACAGTCACTTGATGTGTTTTCTGTAAACAAACATGGTAGTTGGATAGATTAAATTGTGTTTGCTTTTAATAGATTTTAATTGCGAACTTGAAGAATTTTTAAACCTATTTTTAGCATATTGAACTTGGTAAAATTCAAAGAAATGAAAAACAAAAATTGAAAGTGTGTTTTTACAAAGATTGGAGTCAATAGGCCCTTTGCAGGACCTGGTCATGTGACCTTTTTAGCCTGTCAATCAAAAACAATTTTTTGAAAACTCTATAATTTAGCTTAATTTAACAGAGTTTGTGCCATGGCAAGCCATGCCAGTCAGCAAAAAAAGCCTCACAAACTCTATTAAATTAAGCTAAATTATAGAGTTTTCAAAAATTTACCATTCATTCAGTTTTAAAGATATGAACCTAAAACTTGGACTTTTTACTAATTTTGGCTTGCTCTTTCCATTTCTGGCATTCATGTTGTTCTAGCACCAACTTTTTTTTGATTGACAGGCTAAAAAGGTCACACAACCAGGCCCTGCAAAGGGCCTATCAATCAATGTTATCTGCCATTGAAATAATATTTGCATTATCAGAATTCCAGCATGTCTAGTAGGAAATATTCAAACATTTGTGTAGCAGAAACAAATATATATATGTGTACATTCAGACTTCACACTAACAGGGCAGCTTGTGAACATACATGGTGTGGTCCAGCAGTCTGTTTCCAGGGGCACACTTACTTATGATATATATTGTGTGTCAGATTTGAACCTACTTTAGAGTCTAGCTTTTGTGTAAAACTGTGGAATTCTGAGTTTATATAGACAGCTCAAAATAATCCATCAGGTTGAAAATGGGTTCATTTTCACAACAACTTGGAAATCCAGGGTTTGGAGCAAACTTGTGTAAAACTGGGTCCAGTTTAGGACCCCATGGCCATGGCTGCACATGCATTGTACCAACTATATATAAGTTCCACCCTGGATTTGTAAAAGAACTAGGAAAGAACATCTGACCCACTTATACTTTCTAGACCTCGTCATCTATGGGAGGGCAAGGTGATTTGGAGGATGCACCCCCTTTTGAGATTTAAGTGGTATCAAAATTCAGAAAATACTACTTCAGAGACCTGATTTTCAAAAAAAATTGGGGGCCAACCCCCCTGTGTCTATGGTGCTCATATGGTGCACTCCATTTCAATCCACCCCTGAATCCCCAGAGTCAGGCATTTGATCCTGAATTGTGGCCCAGGATCAAGACATTACAAACTGTAGAAGACTTTGACTGGGAAAAGTAAAAGTATGGACCCAACCTTCAATAATGGTTACCGAGCGTCATATTTTTGTTGCACTTCATAGTTCTGAGTAAGTTCCCAGTATTAAAGACAAACAGAACATCTTAAAACAAGGCCTTGGTGTTATATTTCCCAAAATATAAGGCTTTAAGCTTGGTAAATTTGTTTTCTCATTCAGATTTGGGTTAAACAAATTGAAGCCATTCTAAAGCACTACACATTTTACAATATTATTATTCCTGTGCTTGAGCTCGGTCTTTTGGATTTCTGCATAAGCTTGTAGTCTTTCTGGACCAGGGCCCAGTTGTTCGAAGCAAGGGTAACTATCCCTAGGATAGTGCTAAAACTGTTCAGTTTACCATCTGGTTAGCAATTTAACCCCGGGGTAGTGCTTACCCTTACTTCGAACAACTAGGTTCTGGGTGGTACATTTTTATTAAAAACTAAACAAGCAATGTTTCACCACCCTTGAGAATTTGACTGAAATTTCCCCATTGATAGGTACATTACATTCTTTAAGATTTAAATGAATAAAATATATTTGATACAACATAAGCTTATACTAAGGTGAAGGAATGCAAAGTTTCCTAATTAAAGAAGAGTATTAAACGTTAATTCTAGCACAAAGTAATTAAGCTTATTAAAATTCACCCCAAAAAAATCAAGGCTGATTGTAAATTTATGTAAACGGATTAACATGTCAAAGTAACAAAATAAATCAACGTTTCAATTATATCCGCTATCCCCGGCGATATGTTACACCGCGAAATATTCAACGATAACTATACCACATCAACTAAAACAACATTTATTCAACCGATTCAAGAAAATTACACGTCCAGGACACGAAAAGGACTGCCCGTGGAGCAATTAAACTTCTTGTTCGGACCAACACTGTGTACATTTTTAAAAGTTTTGATAACATGTTTCTCAGCAAACTCCACTTACTGCTATTGCTAACTCCTAAGTCTAAGACCTAGCGCCTCCTCGTGAATTTTGGAGCACGGCAGTTTAAATCATACCTTTCTTGTCTCTGAGGGAACCTAGTATCGATTGGCAAAAAGGTACCTTTAGCAGTTCCACTGTCGTTAATATTTTTTCCCCACGAGACGGACGAACAATATTTTTTTCTCAGCCGTCGGCCATTTTATCAATTTACATTCTCGACCCCAGACCCTTCTCTTATTTCTTACTGCGCATGCTCGACGATCAATTTAGTAAGCCAGCGCTCTATTACCACAGCGGTTGCTTTCTCTGCGCATATTCATAGTACATTAGATACACGACGCATGCTCAGTAAACGACCTTTCACGCATGCGCTCTCAAACCGGAAGCATAAAATCCTGCTTCCGGTTATGGATTATCCCATGCCCAGAGCCAACCTCGTTCCCAGGGGTCTTTACGCGCCTAATCAAAGTACCCTTGGTACAGGCTGGTGGGATTCGGCCACTGATTGGCTAGAAATTTTGCGCGCGCTGATTGGAGAATTTCGAATAGCGCGTGCATTTTTGATTTGAAAAATGAACTAGTGATGTCGTCTTTCGCATTGCGCGTTCAAAATTCGTTGAAAACAGATATAAATTCATCACAACTTAGCGTTTTTGCCTTTTATTAATACTCACTTCGCAACTGGGTACAAGTAGAATAATGTACGGTTGGAATTCATTGGGATCACACTTCAACTGCTAACCGTTCTTCAGCGATGATGAATCCAAGATGACGGATGTGCTTCAAAATATGCCCATATATTGGGCATATTTTTGGGTCACATGACCAGCCTGTACCAGGGGTACTTTCGACGCCATCTTTGATTAGGCGCGTAAAGACCCCTGGGAACGAGGTTGTCCCAGAGCATCAAAGCGTTTGGTCACCGCTGGCCGAAAAACGCGCGGGCTCTGGGAACGAGATTGATGTACTATGACATTAGCATATTACTCGGGCTGCCTGTGGCAGCACCGAGTCTTAAAATACCACAGGCAGCCCAAGCTCACGATTTGTGGCTCTTACAAATCCTACGTAGATTACGTGATTGCTCGCGCAAGATTTATTGCGTGATAGCGCGCGCTAGAGTCACCGTTGTCAGCGTATCCTTCCAAAACTGGATTTGTTTTCTGAGCCTATACCTTTAACTATAAAGGCACTAAGCCCTGTAGGATTAGTATCCAAACTGCTCTCAAACTCGAAATATCTCTCATTAACGTACTGATAATACTGGTTACCTTCAATGATTTCTCTTACTACTTTATTCTGGGCGATGAATTCAGTGCTGTCCACTTGTACCGCTGGTCTTATTTGTGTAATCCCTGTAGGTACTGTACGTGTAGGACGGTCCTGCTGAGAAGTAAGCACTGGAATTTGGGCAGTTGTTCCTCCAATGACCCGGGTCTTGCCACAGGCGAAACAGACGTCGTTCTGGCTTTTACTAAAAAAAAGTATCGTTGTTGACGGACGAAAATTATTGAAATTTCCCGGTGAAATAGAGGAGTAAATAGTAAAACCAGTAGGAGGCGTTTGTCTTCTTACAATCTATGCAAATTAAGGAACAAATTAACTGTCCTTCGATCCGTTGCTCTGAACTGTCCTAAGAGTGTAAAACGTGATTGCGACATGACTTATATCTGTTTGAATAACAAAGCGTCTAAACAAGTGTGGAATGTACGCTTACGTAATCTAGTTTACTGCAATAACAGTCTCGAGCATAAATACATATACAACACGGCCTCTTATTTTATAAATAGTACTTCACATCTTGGAGAAAAAAAATAGAATAAATCTTCTCCTATATATATGAGTATACCCGTGGAGGCTCCACATAAATTCTGCCAAATATGATGATATATTTGTTTCCAATGTCCCGATTTTGTTTGTATGGTCTCGCTCGTCATTTACGTCAAATTTTGTGAATGTTTGACACTTTTATGAATATAACCGTATTGTCTAGATTGACATACGCTTTCCAACAATCAGAAATAATAATTGCTCCAGGCTCAGTCAACTTCTGTATGAGGGATACTGAAGTGTTTTCTGACCTGTCATGTTTTTTACTCCTCAAAAATCCACTGCCTATATACATTATGAGTTTTGTGATATTTTCGTTTTCCTATTTGGGATTCATTAATTTGTACAAGTTTATCTTTTCCTCCAATTTTCTGACTTCCGTTTTATTACTACTTCACATACGTCTCGACAAAACATACACCAGTCAACCGCTGTATTTGAACTAAGTCGTAGCTACTCCACCAATATGTAAATTTTACTATTTCCTCGAGAGTCATATTGCTTTTCTCAAACCACGTCCTATTTCGGATTTTGGCTTACTACTCTATGGCGTTTGATCGTGTCATGGCGACACTCCCATTTATAACCATCTGATCTGTCTTCGCACCATGTTGACTTTGCTGCCTTGTGGACAAATCACTTGGGTTGCGAGTAGTCCAAAGTTCTGTAGCCATTCGATCATCAGGTCTCTTTATTGGCCAGGTACGTTCCTTTGAATTCATCGTATGGTAAGTGATTATGAGTTTCCGTGCTTAATTGTACATATATTGTAGCTGCTTGTACTCTCCGTACTGGGTTCCTTTGTTTTTTTCAGGTCACAAAAAGCTGTTGGTCTTTGCTCTCCACTAATGCACTATCATTAGCCACTCACCTGCTTGAAGTTTGCACTGCGCACGAAGGTTTGAATATTAATTAAGGGTTAGGGACTGATATGCGTTCTTTTCGACAAATATATACAGGCACGCGCTGACTGTATACGATGAACGAAAAATAATGAATACTGCATGAGGCCGAAGGCCGAATGCAGTATGAAGAAATTTTGAGTTCATCGGTACAGTCGGCAAGTGACTGTATTTGTCGATAAAACATAAGCATAGTCTCTAACCATTTCAGTTAATATTCAAACTGAGCACACAGCAGTGCGTTAACTTTCAACTGAAATTAGTTGTCAATAACCAATTCAAAAGAAATCAAAGATTCCGGCTGAATAAAATAAGTTTCATAAATATCTCCACAAAGAAATGTTATTTCAATAGACAATGAATATAACAGGATTTTTTATCATTCTAACTGAGTAGATAACTTTCCAAAGAATCATTTACTTTCGGCGTTCGGTCAGTGAAGTTAACGGAAAGAAAACAAACATACAAGTGAACGTGAATACAACGTGATCAATTGAATCAGTATTGTGCATAACTCGAAAACGTTTCTCTTGGAGCCATGTATTCGGATATCTTTAGTCTTTAGCTGGCTTAAATCATAGACGGTCTACTTTCATTGATAGTTTCTTTCGTTAAAAAATGACTAACCTGTCATACAGGAAAGACAGAATTCAATCCTGCTGTTACCTTTCTAGCAATTATCCGCCATTCTCGCTATTAAATATGCGGTTCGAATGTCGCTTTAGAATGATATTTTCCAAACATGTATCAGGTCTCCCTCCTTGGGCCTTACACAACAATCGGAGAATTCTCCCAAAGCCGGGTAAGAGAAGATCTGGGTCGAGTGCATTATTAGTGTCAGGAGTGCTTTGTTCACCAAAAAAGCATAGTGATATTAGCCAGTCACATGCCTGGATTTTGTACTGTTCACTAAGTTTGAATATTAATTTGTTATAGAACATGGATAAACATCTTTTATTTGTTAAATCATCCATTTTTAACTGGTGGATGTGCGCATGCACAGAACCCAGTTTTCATTTGGAATGGAGGAGATGTGTCACTCACAACACTCAGCCGTCAGCACGACCAAAACAGCCTTGAAACGAGGTTGAATTTAGCAATCCATATTCGATATCCACTATAAAAGGTTGCTGTAAATATTTCTGATAGAGTCACTGATAAAGCGGCGTTATACTTAATGAAAGACACGAATAAGACACAACTTGACCAATAGCCAGCTGACAGATCTGCTCCGTAGAAGGATCAGGAGAGAATAATGCAATGCACTAGGCCCTTAGAGTACTAAAACAATACTGACAATAGTCCCCATTCGTAGTTCTTGATTGCCATTTTGAAAGGTAACCAAGCCTTAGGTGACATCGAGGCTGGAGTTGAGTCAGCTTAGTTCGAGGCTTGTATCTAGTTAGCATGATAATCAAAATCTATCCATATTCATATAACGAGGCTTTATATCAGTGCATGGTCAACTCCAGCCTCCATGCGAGGCTACGACTTGGTTACCTTTCAAGAACTACGAATTGGACTGTTGACCGATTATGCTTGAAGATTTGTTGTCCGAATTCATATCATGTGACAACTCTCCAGGGGATTCATAGCCTGCGTTGCGGCTCTGGAGTATCGGAGCGCAGCGAGCGGAGATTAGGGGCATTGGGGCGAGAGAGAAAGGAGAGGGGCAGGGGGTGGGGAGAAGAGGAAGAAAGAGCCTGCCGGCAAGCCATGGTTATTTTGATCACTCTCGGCCTCAGAAGGCCGCGCATTGCTATTGGCTAAAATGTGTGATTGACATAAATCATTAAATTTTATTCATGCATGGCATGCGATAAGAGCAGAGCGACAAACATACCTACAATTCCACCTTAGTGATGAATTTAAAGAAATAACAGGAGCAAGGCTATTAGAGATCTTTTGTCTGGAACATCGCTGGAAGAGATTTTCTAACTGTAATCCCAACTGGATTTGGAAAAAGTAGGATATTCCAAGCATTCACTTCACTTTCACTTCACTTTTATTTCAATTTACAAATTACATTACAAAGAATCTAACCCACCCACATTTAGCAAATGCTAGTCGAGGTGGGGGGTTAGCAAATGTACATGAGACGATCGTATTAATAATTTTCAATCAAAAGAAGAACGGAAACAGATCTTAAATTACATAAACAACTTACAAGCAGAACTGACTGCTAAATAAGTACTACTTAAAAAAGCCAACAATATAAATCTACTATAATTTACAAGATTTAAAGACTCAGGCAATTTCCTAGTCGTAAATAAGACAGGAAGTTAAATTTAAGGAGAAGAGCCAAAGATGGAAAAAGTTATGGATTTGCTACATGCTGCATAATCTGGGCTATATCAACATAATCATCACAAGACGAAAGAACATCAATAAGTAAACTTTTGCATTTTTTTATAAAGACCGGTTTTTTTACAGAGCTTATTGAGGATGGAATACAATTCCAGACCTTCACTCCAATTGAACAGAATGACTTTGCGTGAATATTTAACCTTGAACGAGACTGATAAAGATTGCCGCGTGTTCTTGATCTAGTATTATAATTATGAACATCACTTATTCTGGTAAACAATGAAGAAATATTAATAGGTGATTTACCATTTATAGCATCGTGCATAGTGCAAGCAATATTATGAAAGTAAAGGAAATTAATTGGAAGTATGCCTGATTCAACAAAAAGAGGGATTGCATGGTCTCTATATTTAGCAAAATTCATCAGACGCACAGCACGTTTCTGAAGAATAAGAGATGATTAAGATGAGTCTTACTAGCTTGACCCCATACCGATATACCAAAATGCAGATAGGGGTGCATCAGTGCGTAGTAAATTCTTTGCAGGGTGTGCTTGGGAACAAAGTGTCTAAGTCTAGCTATAATTCCAACAATTCTGCTTAACTTAAGCGAAACATATTCAATATGTGATTTCCAAGATAAGTTGGAATCAATGAATCAATTCACTAGTGTTAAAGACGAAGAAAATGATGGCCGGGTTGTCGTTTTGGTTATTGCTCCTTTGGCTAGTATTGTGAAAGATCAATTGAATCCTGCTGCCGAACTTTCAGACCTGAAACCCGAGGAACTACAGAAGTGCAACTTCAAATTGCTGTTTAGTTCTGCAGAAGAAGTGAATGAGAGCTAATTTCGCGATGAGCTGAAGAACCCTGCATTGGAACTCCACAAGAACTTCGTTCCGGTGTACCAGCGATTTCGCCCCCCCCCCCCCCCCCCCCCCCCCGTGAATTCGCCCATCGGGAGGCGAAATCCTAGTGAATTCGCCCCCCCCCCCCCTCCCCATCCTCGCCCCCCTTTAGCAATTTCGCCCCCCGTCCCCTCCAACTTTTAAAAGGTTATGAATACATGTTTTCCTTCTTATTATTACTGTAATGTATTGGACGTGGAGAATAGTACGGCAAAAAGCTATCAGTAATGTGTATAAAGGCATGTAATTCAATTTTATTTAAATATTCACGCTTCACTTTTCTTCGATAAAATTCGTTACGGTAAACGTAACGCTACGGTAAACGCTGCAATTTTTATTCGCGCGAACAGTGCAACAAGAAACTCGACAAGGGATTCTGCAATCCACCTACAATCTTCGTCAATCTCCGAATGATTAGTTGTTAGTATTTCTTGCCTGAAGCCAACATGTAGATCGATGATGTAATTATTGTGGACACTAAAAGGTTTTGATAACCCGTAAATCCGCCTACTTTGAAAAACCTTTGCCGAATAAAGGAAGTGTTACCGACTCGCGTGAAAACCTCCTGAATAAACGAGCTAATGAACTAATAATTAAGATCTAAAACGGCGGGAAGTTTTAAAACTTACTTTAGCTTGTAGCGAGTGGAACTCATATTTGGAAAGAACTGCCAAATAGCCTGATGGTTTTTACATGCATGAAGACCATAATGAAGTTGACGTAATTATCGTGTTATGTGAGATCTTTATAACCCGTAATGCTCGCGTCGATCCATCCATCTATTTTGAAATAATTTTGCCGAATAAAGGAGCGTTACCGACTCGCGTGCTTTGTTCTGTTTCAATTGAGCTAACGGCGCTTGTTAATTCGGTAATTAGATCAGTTCTAACTAGGAAAACCTTTCTGGATAAACAGCTTATTAACTAATGAGAAAATAAAACGGCGGTAAGTTTTGCAATTTTCTAGCAGTATAATTAATTCAAATCAGGAAAGAATTTGAAATGACTTTCTGAAGAAAAGGAGTGTTACCGACTCGCGTATTTTTGTAGTCAGTAGTAGTAATAGTAGCTTGGGGTCTTTAGATTTAAAAAAAACTTTTTATTCAGTGCATCGACATGTACTGCCTCTATTTTCTGAGGCGGGGCGATTTCAATAAGAATTACGATTACAATTCACTAGCGATTTCGCCCCCCTCTAGGGGGGGTGAGGGCGAATTCACTGAGGGGGGGGGGGGGAGGGCGAATTCACTAGCGATCTCGCCCCGGGGAGGGCGAATTCACTAGCGATCTCGCCCCGGGGGGGCGAAACTTGTAGTTCTCTACTACATCTAGAATCTTCCTTCCACAGGAACGCCAGACTCGCTCTGATAGATCAGCAGATTTCGGATTATGAAGACCGCTCTGATAGAGCAGCAGATTTCGGAATATGAAGACCAATACTTTTGCAGGCACCAGCTATAATTAAGCCTCGGCTGTTTTTTTCTTTCTGAAGGCTTGAACAGATTCTCGCCGTGGAAATATTTGAATAAACGGCTACCTTAAAACATACATTACACTGATCCTTCAAAAGTCGTTGACATTTTCAGGTTTGGGTTTATGCCCTGTCTTCACATGTTTATTCGGAGTTTCAGCTGACATTCTCCAAGTTCGTATATATATATTTTTGAATTTTACGCTCGAGTTGAGATTTCTTGAGATTTGACAGTTATTAAACATGGTTTTCACTTTCGCCGCATGATGATTGGATGAATCGGTCGAATGACTTACTAATTATATGCATTTTAATTAGTGGGTGGATACCAAAATAACCATGGCTTTTCGGCAGGCCCTCCCGTCCTCTTCTCCCCACTCCCTGCCCCCCTCTCTTTTTCTCTCGCCTCAATCCCCCTAATCTCCGCTCGCTGCGCTCCGATACTCCAGAGCCGCAACGTAGGCTAGGGGATTCAGTGCTTTGCTTTCCAATCAATTAGGTAAATTTATATATTTCCTCTTGGGGTACAGAAAAACAAAAAAGTATTACTCAAGGGGAAAGTCAGCTAGGTGGTCTGAATTGGGACAACAAATATGTACAAGCCAAGAGCCCACAACCAAGAGCGTCCATATCTCTTATATTGATGCTACGGCGTTTTCACAAGTTGGGCTATTTTTAGATTATTTTTGCCGCCAATTAGTGGGTTACACCCGTGGCGGAACAAAAGATGCCTCATTAGCTTCTTTTGTTATACCAACAACACGTCTGCTACGCTTTTGTGAATTTATTACTCGGGCTGCCTATGGCAGGCACGAGTCTAAATCTGCAGGCCGTTTTTTTTGTTCAGTGCAACAAAATTTCTGCGCATGCGTTAAATTATGCATTAACTGTTGGCGCTAACAGATTTCTCTCCAGTCCAGTTGCCAGATTCTGCGGACGCTATTCTGAACTCCTGAACTTTGAGGTACATTTCGTAGGTTTTATGCCACATTTCATTTTACTCTCGGTCATAATACATACCAACGCAAACACCGTGATCGGTACGCCAAAACTAAAATATTTTCGACCGTGTTTTTGGCTGGTTTACCGATCTCGTATCGAGACCTGTGTACGTTTCCGTTACACAGGTATACTGAATAGCTGATATATTAATATATCGAAGTATACTGAGCGATTTACTAGCAAATACATATACTGTGGTTGAGCAGTTATGGGTTACTATCCTCTATCGAAGTCTGAAGACATCTGAACTTCTGAACTGTGAGAGCAACACTGTCACTCGCCAACACGAAGTCAGAAATACACACTCAGCATATTCAACTCTCGAGGTAAACTTAAACAAGAAACCTCTCACGGCCGAGGTTTTGGTTCGAGAAATTAAAGGCTTCCAACAATTCCCTTTATAGTTCTGTAATATTATGGGCAGACTGAAGTTTTGGGAATGAGGGTAAAGCTTTTAATTAGAGATAACCAACAGGCATTTCAGTTAATAATCTTTAATCCAACAAATACCAAGATGGACTCGTAATGGCTCATTACAGCAGATAAAGTTACATAGAGGCACACAAATTGACATAGCTAGCTCCATCACAGGATGGACAGGATACAACCTATAATATGGTACAAATATATACATACATTTGAGACAATCATCTATTAGTACTCGGAACCTGCAGTATAACAGAACAGCAGACTAAATTGTAAACGTGCACGTGTTACATGAATAAGTAATGTTACATACGGGAAAAACAAAAATATTAATTACATATATACTAGGGGAGCAGATAATGAAAGTCACCGCGCTACCGGCCACTCCTAAAGACTGCCTAAAATGAAAGTGTATTTCATCTTCAATCTCATGTGGCCCGAGTGAAAGCCCAGATGGGCTCTTGTTAGCTTATGGCGGACGGTCACGCTTTCCCTCTGTGAAGCAATACGTGAAGATTCAGATAGTTTTATTACATCTATCTGTACATATGTCTGCTAATCTAATGGTGGACGATCTTAGAGAACTCTGGAAGAACGAATTCTTCCCAAGTATCCAAAAGGAAATTAGGACTGAAATGGAGGGAAAATTCGAATCGATCGAAGAATCTCAATCGTTTCTGTCAGACAAATATGACAACCTCCTAAAAGGAATCCAATCAGCAAACAAACGGTCTGCTGCCACTCAGGGGCATTAAGGCATGGGTCTCAAACTATTTCAATATGGCCGCCGCAAATCAAGAGGGGGTGGTCTATCTCTTCGTGCTTGTTAGATATAGTCTTTGCACTTTTACAGATTCCATAAAGTCACAACCTTGATACCTTGTTGTGGAGGTTTCCATGGAAACGTGTTATGTGACCTTTGAACTCTAATTTTAAGGAAAATTGGGAAAAGCCTCATGGAGGTCGGTAAAAGTTGTTAATATAGTGGATATTTTCATGCAAGTGAATTAAGGTTAGTACACACGTTCCTGCTCCAATTTGAAAAGTTGGCTATTTTAAGGGGAAGGCAATTTAAGGCAATTGTGAAATTTGATATCCTCAAATTTCCACCGAATTAACAGACATTCCAATGATAACCAACTTTTCAAATTGGAGCACCGAAGTGTGCCCTAACATTGATTCATTGGCATGAAAATATCTATTATATCAACAACTTTTACCGACCTCCAGGAGGTTTTCCCCAATTTTCCTTAAAATTAAAGTTCAAAGGTCACATTACACGTTTCCATGGAAACTGTCACAAAAATGTGTTAAGGTTGTGACTTTATCAAATATGTCAAAGTGTCAAGAATATATCTCACAAGCACAAAGAGATAGACCACCCCCTCTTGATTTGTGGCGGCCATATTGGAGACCCATGCCTTAACACCCCCGAGCACTGAATCCAAAGATATGGAACAAGATCAAGCGATTGGAGAGATTAATAACAGACACTACGAAACGGACAAGGCATTAGACGAACTACAGCAGTACTCAAGACGCGATTGTTTGGAGATACGGGCATTCCAATTCCACCCAACGACAACCCCAAAAAACTAGTCCAGGAAGTAGCGGCTCTAGTCGGGGTTACAGTAAGCGATGATCAGATATCGACTGCCCACAGACTTCCAAGTTCCGAAAAAGTACACCACCGAATAATGGTTAAATTTACTCAGCGAGACAAAAGGAACGAACTTTACCAAAATCGGAGCCGTCTAAATGACAAGACAGCAAAGAGCCTCCCAACGATACACTCGGAAAGCTTCTTGGTAGAATCAGGCAATTCAAATCTGACAACAACTTTAAATTTGCCTGGACTTATAACGGTAAGATATTTCTACGCGAAACCGAACTCTCTCGTTCGCTAAATTTTACCACTCGTGAAGACTTTGATCTTAGATCTTAGATTTTTACTTCCTTGGATAGTATACACTAATACCGGAAGGTGCATAAAATAATAAGAAAGCTTAAAGCTAGTTACAATACAATGGTGAAGTACAAAGTCGATAAAATAGTGCAAGTGCGGACAATAATAGTTAAATACAGGTACAATAAATAGTCATGTAAATGTAGCTATTTTAAATAAATAAATATATAAACAAATTATAAATGCCTCAGATATGGAGGAGGCTTCATGGACTTGATTGAATTTTTAGATAGCTTTTTAGATGACTTTTTAGATAGCTATAGAGCAGTCACTTAAATACCCATAGGCCATAGTAAGCTTATCTGTTACTTATATTATCTAACTTAACTTACAAATTTTCAATCGACTGGATCCCTGACACACCTTGCACCAAAAGCCCGGAAGTTCCGCGGTATTCCGCGGAAAAAGCCCGGAAAATATTCCGTGCTTTCCCGGAGCCAATCCGGGCTTTCCGCACGAGTAAAATTCCGCGGAAAGCCCGGGAAAATCCGGGATATTCCGGGAAACCACGGAATTTAAGAAAACCTGGAAAATCCGGGGTTTGCCGCGAAAAAAGCCCGGAAAATATTCTGGGCTTTCCCGGAATCCATCCGGACTTTCCGCGCGAGTAAAATTCCGCGGAAAGCCCGGAAAAATCTGGGATGTTCCGAGAAAGCACGGAATATAAGGAAACCTGGAAATCCGCGGAAAGCCCGGAAAATTCCTAGCTATCCCGAGAATTTTCCGTGCTTTTCCGGATTTCCGAATTCTAGGAAATCCACAATTTTCCAGGGTTTAAAAATCTAGGGAAATGTTATTTGCTTTCGCAGAGTTTTCCCCAGCTTTGCAAGTAAAATGACTGTGTGGGAGGGCCGGACGGGAAACTATTTGGCTCGAGGTTATGAAGTAGTATATATGGAGTTAAAATGATACACTTTTTGTGAATGTAGTGGAGGCCTTCGTTCAGACCTCAGCCCTCCCCTACATTCACAAAAAAGTGGTATCAGTTTTAACTCCATATATACTACTGGGATCATAAGGATTGAAATGTTGTCGTACGACGATACCATTCTTTACCTATTTATCCATTCGATTTCGTAGACCATGAACGAGAAAAAAAAGAATGAATAGAAACTGTCATTCGTCTCTATTCATTCTTTTTTTTTTTTTTTTACTGCAATTCGAAAGCCAACATTATTGCATTTCGATACCCTATTAGAGAAAGCCGCACATGTATAGTATATCGACACCGATTGTGTGTTCTTTGTCCCGCGACATCGAAACGCAAGGTAGAAGATGGTCACCCTAGAAGAACTACGTACTCAAGCGAAGCAATTTGGGTTGCGAGGTACTTCTAGGTTCGACAAAGCCAAGCTCGCCCAGACAATAGCTGAGGCTCGCGCTCTCGAATGGGAGAATAGAATCGGACGAGCCGATCGAACAGGTAGGTTTCCAGCTCTTCGAGGCGATCCTGAAAATCCCCACAAAAGAGCTCAACGCGCGCGGGAAACCAAACAGTTGGACGAGGAGGTTGTGGCAAGCCTAAGGGCAAAAGCCGACGAAGAGAGGTCCATAGCGGATCCTCGAAGACGTTTGCCCCACAAACGCCGAGCCTTCCGACGGTTCCTGCAAGAGCCTCGTAGTGAGCCACTTCCACGGAGTCTAGCTCGAGAGGCAGGTGCTATTCTCGATGAGAGAGATGGAATGCTCGAGGGAGTGGAGATAGGCCGCCGTACTATCCAGTGGCGCTTCTTCCAAGGTGTGGCAGGAGATTTGACCCCTAGGATCATGGAAAAGTTAGTTGCAAAGGTAACCACCAGCTTCTACCTGCGCTACAGCTACACCTATCGCATTCGCAATGTCAACGACGGGCGTGTGATGCTATCTCCAAGACTGTCCCCGGTTCTCCATGGTTGAATGTCCTAGGCAATGCAGAGGAGTGGATCAATAGCAAGGAGACAGCTCGATTGAATCCCGACAACATCAATCGACCAAATACCCAATGGGCCTTCGTGCGTTGGATCTACGTGGATGTCAAAGTCGTGATCGATCGTCAGCCTCTGTTGGGAACAGGCCCACTGCCCCAATGGCTTCGCCAGAAAAAAGGAATGCTTGCCCTTGATCGATATGGTGACAACCTATGTCTGTGGCGCTGCCTTGCCATGCATGAAGGAGCACGAGCAGATAGGTGTTGCGTCACAGCTCGAAGACTTGCCCAGGCCTTCTATCGCCTGACAGCGCTCACGCAAGACGTTCCCAGAACTTCCTTAGACCAGCTGGAGGAAGTCGAGTTGCACTTTGGAATCGGCATTCGGGTGTACGAACCTACGGAGGATGGCGCTTGGCATCTGATGCGACACGCAGCTCACTACAAGCATACGATGACGATTGGGATATACAACGGGCACGCCTTCTATATCAAGAACGTTAGCAAGCTAGGGCACATCTACGTATGCAATGATTGTAAGCAACGGTTCACAAACGCCTCGAACCTTCAACGCCACACAGATCGTTGTAGTCGTGCGAAACGAAGATTGTTTGCCATGGAAAAGCAATCACAGTATCCCAGTCCGCATATGAAAAAGCCTTCTGGCCAGAGAGCACCGCTAGCAAAGCAGCTCTACGCTGGCTCAAGCGCGAATCGGAAGCACGCCAACAGCATATCCATCACGCAGCTTGTGGGCATGGTGGAGAACGATGGATCGAAGGAGCGCCGGTCGACGGCTACGAACCTCTTTCCAAAACCATCTTCCAATTTCATGGATGTTACTACCACGGCTGCCCAAAATGCTTTCCTCGAGATAGATTTTCATACCGTAAGACCTGCGAAAGAACAGCAAAGCTACGAGAAGCTAGCTATACAGTAGTGGAGGCTTGGGCTGCTCCACAAAGAAGACAAATGAGCAGTTCCAACCCCAATACAAACTGCCTATCCACACGCTATAGTATACGACTTTGAAGCCTATCTCGACACAACGAAGGGGCGACAACCAACGGACCACCTGACCATCGAAAACGTACACGTTCCCATATCAGTATCAATTGCCGACACATACGATCGCACTCCAACTCACATCTGTCGACGCGATCCAGAAGAACTTGTATCTACCTTCGTCGAAGAACTCCAGCTAAGAGCGAAGGTAATCCAAGAAGTCGTCGCAGAACAGTTTTGTCCTAGGACACCCGAATTCTCTTTCGACACCCTATCAAAAGAACAACAAACTAAGATCAACGAATGACCAACCAAGTTCCTGTACTAGGATTCAACTCCGGTCGATACGATCTCAATCTGATTAGGAACTACTTCGTAGGAACTATTGCTGACACCTGCAAGAAGGTCTTGGTTGCAAAGAAAGCCAACACCATTATGTTTCTCTTGACTCCCGAGTTCCGTTTCCTCGACGTGACGACTACCTTGGACCTGGAACTTCTTACGAACGTTGGATCACTGCTTACGGATGTGAATCGCAAAAGAGTTTCTTCCCATATGAGTGGTTCGACTCTCCCGACAAGTTGGATCACGTTGGATTACCAGATTATCAAGAGTGG